>CM040817.1:52521784-53121784 GCA_022828995.1 Vimba vimba | reverse complement strand
AATATAACAGAATACTATAGCATGCTCTTGTGTGAATGAACTCCGAGAAGCAGAAGAGAGACATCAGCCAGAAAGATGAAGCAGAAGCCAGAGGAGAGACTGAGCGGATCTACTGATCTGAACACTGATCTCTCCTCAGTTGTGCAGTGACTGCAGGCTGGCCGCTCCGTGTGACCTCACAGCTCACTGAGACGCTCTTCATCCACTCCTGCTCAGAGAGAGTCAGGCTGCTGCTCCAGCTGTACAGAGCGTCCTTCTGCAGGAGCCCAGCGCTGCTCTCCTGAGCCCTGCTGCTCCCGTCCACCTTCCAGCTCAGGCTCCAGTCTGACGGAAAGCCCTCGCTGGCCACACACAGCAGTGTCGCTGTGTTCAGAGAGGAGATCTCTGCACTGGACGGGGGCAGGATGATCACTTTAGGAGGAGTGTTGCCTGAGAGAAGAAGAGCAGCGGGACGACAAACAACTCGCTTAACAAACATCTTCAATTTATTAGAGGTTAAAGTGACAGACAACATTCTTACCATCAGTTTAAACAGACAAACTAATATAATAAAAGGCCACTTAAGTGCGCTTAAAGAGAGACACTTTTATGACTATGTTTCTTAACACACTTAAGTACGCTTTAAAGAAGTACAGTTATTTTGATGTATTGAAAAATGTACTAAAGCACATGTAGAGTACTTAATTATAATTTTAACTCTAGTGTTTTATTCTATATTACAATACAAGTTAATATATTTCAAATGTAGCCTACTAAATTGCAGCTTCATCTTTACAAATGTGTAATCACAAGTGATTTTGGTTCACACTGAAGTATAATGTTAAAGCATATTATTATTTTGTATTAAGTACTCTTAAAAGAATCCTAAATTGCACTTTTTTTCAAGAAGGGAGGTGTAAAATATATTTTAAATTGTATTATAATTATACTTTTTTTTTTTTTTTTTTTTTTTTTTAAAGTTTGAATGAGAAATTCTATATAATGTATTACAATATGTTTTTCAAACCAACTAATTTATATTTCATAAATGAGTTTTACAATTATTTTATTTCAAAGTTGAAAATCTATAATATAGTACATTTTGAATACAGGTATGTTATGGGTATTTATGTACAGTATGTATGTATGTATGTATTTATCCATAAATTTATTCTAAGTAGTATATCACATTTCAAAAAAAATATTCTTCTCATGCTCTTATAGCATGTCAATATTTATCAAATGTATCTCTTTTCCTGGTCAATACAGGTAAAAATGTTCAAAACTTTTTTTGTAGTTAAGAATTTTGTAGTATGTGTAACTCTCACATATAAACCTACACTATATTACTGTAAGTATATAAAAAAAGATATATATATTCCACAAGACAGAGTAAAACATTTAATTTATAATTTTATAATATATATGACTAAATATGATAACACTGTACTGAATTAAAGTTTAATTATTTACTTACTGCCAACATCCAGTCTGGTGCCGCTGCCGAAAGTCAACCACAGTGATACAAACTAATAGAGCAGATGTACAAAAACCTCCTGAACGCTTCAGTAACTGCACTGTTCACTGCATCTCCAAAACAACATCTTTCATTTGATTTAGTGCTGTGGTCGATTACAGTTCAGTTATAATAATAATAATACACATTTAATTTTTTAAAAAGGAAAATTTTCATAATATATGATTCAACATTTAAACATTGCAATCTAAACTCCAGTTGATTCACTGATGTTCAACTACTGAATGTTTATTAGAAATCATCAGCATATAGGAAACTATTGAGAAATATCAGATGATACTGACAAATTCTTAATAAGTAGAGAAATTGAATTAAATATCTTTTACAACTTAATTCATTTATTTAAATCAGTGTGACACACTTTCTCCTGAAAGGAAGCCGCTTTGAATATGTGCACCACCTCTTAGTTTAAGACGGACTGTCCGCCGGTCAGGACTGTGAACAGCAGGTCTCGTCTCTTCTCACTCATTCTCAGCAAAGATGACTGCAAACGCTCTGATTATCTGCTCTCTACTGCTTTCTCTTGCTGGTGAGATTAGTGTTGAGTATTCAGAGCTTTTTCAGAAGTGCTTTATAAATGTTGTATCATTCTTCTCATGTATTGTGTGTTTGACTGTAACACTGACTGATGTGCTGTGATGGCAGGTTGTTTTGCTGAGATCATTCTGACTCAGAGTCCATCCGTGAATCTGGTGTCTGTGGGAAGCAGCGTCACTCTCAACTGCGGGTCCAGCAGTTCTAGTGTATCAAGCTATTTAGTCTGGTATCACCAGAAACCCGGACAAACACACAAACTCCTGTTCTCTAGTGTTGGTAGCAAAGTGTCTGGAGTTTCTGAGAGATTCACTGATGGGAGATCAGGAACAAACTACATGCTCAATATTAGAAATGTCCAGCCTGAAGATGCAGGAGATTATTACTGTCAGCAGCGTTATGAATATCCATTAACACAGTGATACAGAGCCGTACAAAAACCCCTTCAGTGAAAGAGGAACTGCTGATTTAGACACACACTGCACACATATTACACTATGATTTGAGCCGGTGTTTAAAGTTCTGAAATACAAAAACAATTTCTGGGGCCGGATTCAAAAATCATTCTTAAGAATAAAATTAATCTTAACTGCTAATCTTAAATTTTTTAATAATCTTAATAATAATAATCTTTTTACAAATATTTAACATAGAAAATACTTCTTAAACGATATTTGTCTTAAGCTTTGTAATATTCACGTAAGCACTGAATATTTGCGACAGTGATTTACGGCGCCACGGCAAGTTGACTGGGGGATAATTGGTTTGGCGGGTGTTACTTATACAATGTGACATGTGAAGACGGCTGCACGTTGGCTAATAAAAATCCTAAGTTTGTACGGTATTGCACGCTCTGTGCAATATAAATAGAAAAACAAGAATAAGACAAGCTTAATCTAATTTTTTTTCTTAAAACTGTTCTTGAGACATCTGCATCTTTTGACAAATTCTTTTATTAAAAATAACAATTTGTAACTTGACGAATCATATTAAAGTGCAACACTCATTACTAAACTCTGATCAAAGCAGTTGCTGCAAAAATAGTGTGCAACCTTATGATGATAATTACAGCAATCTGCAGCCAGATGAAAAAGAAGGGCTGAGGAGTTTTTCAGCAAGATCTGCCATATAGTCAGAAAATTAGGACAGTCACTCCATGAGCCAGTCGAGGAGTGCTGGATCATCAACTTGATACGGAGCAGCTCCCGTCCATCTCCAAACCCCCAAACTCTTCCCTTCTCAGTCCGGTCCAGTCAATGTCATTGATAACCCTGTCCCGCCCAATGTCCTGCCCACCCCATTGTCTCCACACTCACGTCCGGCTCCACCCAGTCTCCTGGACTCATCTGTTCCTCTGGTGCCTCTCTTCTGCTCCACCTGCACCGCTGACTCTCTCCATCTCTTCAGCTCCACCTGCACCACTGAATCTCTCCAGCTCTTCAGCTCCACCTGCACTGCTGACTCTCTCCATCTCCTCTCCTTAACAAACTGACATTACACCACCTCACGGAAGGCACGTCCTCGCGCTGCAACAAACAATAAAGTCCAACAGAGGAGGTAGGGTAGGTGCTCTGGAGGAGAGCTGGAGACTGCAGGAGACTGGGAGTTACCTAGGGCCTAGGTGGAGTGAGGGTGCTGGAGGACTGAGGCAGAGCCTGTGAGACCGAGGACCAAGCTGGAGCAGGAGGGAAGGAGGAGCCTGATGGAGCTGAAGGGGTGGAGGGACAAGGCACTGCCAGAGACCCAGAAGTTCATGGCGTAGGCATAATGACGACTGACCAAGGCGAAGCTAGAGGGATGAGGGCTAAGTATTGTTTTTACAACTACTCATGGGTATGCGACCTGCAAATTTGAGTATATTTTATTTCATGTTAAAAAATGTTGTAAGGAGCGAGTCCACCATTGTAGGCCTATGTGTGTGAGAGGGGGAGATTCTGGGAGTGATTAGTCAACTGCGTGGGTCATGAGTTGTGTGTGTCATGCAGTTGTCACTTCTAACATCACAGCTCAGTCAAAAATGCCGAAACGAACCATTGATGCATTTTTATCACCAGAGCTAGACGATCTACAGCAACAAATTGCAGAGAAGGAAAAATCAGATGACGAGTCAGAAGAAGCAGGAGTGGCAAAAAAGGCAAGACAACAATATTATCAACAGGAAAATAGTTAGAGATTACTAGGCTTAGATACTTAGGAATAGGCTGAGGGAGTTGGCTTAGATATTGCAAAAACACTTACACCATAAAAAATAAAAGCTTTAGCGGAAGTTCTGCCGAGAAGACTCAATTGTTACGTCACTTATTACCTTCTCATCTAGGCTATCCATTCGTGTTCTAATACTTGTAGTATAAAAGATTGATACTTACACATGTCTGAGTTCGCAGATGCTGAGGCTTTCATTCACCTCCATCCTCCCCACAACAACGAGGATGGTTCCTTCCCCTCCATCCTCCCCACCACCACCAGGATGGTCCCTTTCCATACCTCACAGGGGGTCGACTGCGCCCCAGCCTTCGTTTTCAGGCAGGAAATGCAGATTCCGTACCCTCGGATAACGAGCTACGGACGGGGCCTACGCCAAAGAACTTTATATCATAATATTTGCTTGCTAGGCTGTATACTTGTTTCGGTATTTTGCCTCCTGAGTCTTTCTGGTAAAACTGTATCTACCGCTCTCGATGTAATCTAAAACATGTGGGGAAACCAAGTCTGCTGAGGCAACCAGCACTGCACAGTTTAAATATGGCACACTAGTGAAGTACAACAGCAGCTTGAAGCATAAAAATGCAGAGACAGATACATTAATTAAACTGCATTGCCACTTCCAACAGCATTTCGCAGGCAGGAATCTAACATTCAGTCAGCAGATGAGGCTGAAATGACAGTGAAATTTAACACAGCATATTTCATAGCTAAGGAGGAACTATTCACCAAATTCAAGGGTCAAATTGAATTGTTAAAAAAGAACGACGTAAAATGTTATCCTACACACAGCAACGACACAGCATGTGCGCAGATCATTGGCGCTATTGCAGATTCACTCAAACAGAAGACTCATGAAAAGAATAAGGAAACCTCTAATCTCTCATTCATAATCAATGGCATTGGTGACACAGATGCTTCAACTAAAGATTGTGAAATAGTGTACGCAAGGATCCTGCAACAAGGTAAACCAATGAGTATTTGATTGGCCACATGGAAGTTCAGCATGCAAATACTCAAGGTATGTTACTTACAGTAACTGAATTTGACTCCATTTAGTGCTTACTCTCAATAACACAACACTCACTTCAGAAATGTATGCCAGGAATTACTACAAGAGTGAAACTTTTTACCCAGCAAAAAATTACCCTTTTAAGCCTAAAATAAATGTATATTATTTGTAGGTGCCACAACTGTTCATTGTGATTACAGGGAAGGAAACTGTTACTTTCTGCTGGTGGTTTTGGTGTATAGTGAATATATAATTGCGTTGCAGGTCGATTTAAGGTGTGCCCCTAAATGTTATGCTTGTGCTCCTGAAAGTTTCAGTAAGGGGCTACATTGCCTCTAGTAAAAAAAGTTAGTCTGAAGCCCTGATAAAAATTACATAAATTAATAAAAGAGTACACCATCTCACTCAAAGACAATTTAAGTGCAGGTTTCTTACATGAACAACACACACACACACACACACACACACACACACACACACACACACACACACACACACATAACTAGCCTACAATTCAATAGATTGCCTAGCATTAATTTCTTAGTTAGTGTCGTCACCATATGCATTTAAAAAAAGCTATTACAGAAACAATGCACTTTATTACTGCCATTAGCCTACTATTTATAACCTTTGTCATATTGATTTCAAGCAAAGCATTAGTAGTTCTACACAGTGGACATGGCATGCTGCTTGGTCATCAAAATTATTTTAGTCACAAAAATGTCAGTGGTAATGGATTAAACAGTAGCCTATACCTCAAAAGTTTTGTTTACAGCAATTACTTAACCAGCCTAGTTGTTGATGAGTTGATTGACAGTGTTGACAGTGGCTGTAGTGCAGCTTTTTTTTAAAACTTTGAATCAATTGAAACAATTGCTTCGCAAAAATGATTCGTTGTTTCAAAGCCCTCAAAACGCGACACGCCGGCGACCCCTGCTGGTCAAATCGTGTAAATGCGACGAAAATTCATCCCAAGCTTGCATAAAAACACCTTTTACGTACGCAATTTAAGCAAATGTTTAATTGAAAATGTACTCTATTAAATGCTATTAACAAATAATACCATAACAAATTAAGTGTCTGTATAAAATGTGTTATTTTGTTAAAATATCTAGGGCTTAATTTGTTTTATGAAGGCTGCTTGGTTAATCAGGTCTAAGAGACTATTAACTATAAGTGTCCCTTTTATACAAATGTGGCATTACAATGTCTACAGAAATCAGGTACAACGATATAGACACTGGTCATAAACTGACATTACGGAACGTTTGAAAACAGTAACGAAGCCTCGTTTATTGAAATCACGTGACTTTAGCAGTGCGACACCCGCTCCGAATCACTGATTCGAACCAAATGATTCTCAAAGGTTTCGAAGCTTCACAAAGGAGTGATTCACGCACGCCCGTCACTAGGTGTCAGTAGTGAGGCGTCGTACGTTGATAGACAACATTGATGCTCGCGCAGAAGAAATTGGTATGGTTGTTTGGAAACCGCAGTAAACGTTGGTCTTCTTCAATAGCTATTACAACATTCACAGGTTTTCCTTTGTAAATACGAAAATAAAACCACGAGACTCTGTAGCAGTAGACCTGTAAAACGGCTCAGTTTTGTTGTTGGTCAATAGGTAGTTGATCATGAACGTGGCTAAAAGTGGTTATCGTGTTTTCTCGGCCAACTCTACGCCCGCCTGCATTGAGCTCTCTAAGAGGATTACGGAGTAAGTAAAGTGTCCTACGACCAATTGCTCGATATTTAAAATGGTCTTGATGTGTAAATGTGATGTTATTGTGACAGTGGCCTGTAGATCAGCAGATCCTGGCCTGTTACTTCGCATAATCACTTTGATGATTACATGTAGGCTAGTTGTAAAAGATTGGGATTGATAGCTGATCTATAAAGCATCACCATTGTGCTCTTGAACATCAGAGAAGTGGACATGTAATAAGTGTACTTGCTTTGGGAAGTAAATGTAATGTTTATCTTGTGCACGTGAAGAGATCAGGAACAGTGGGCTATTCATCACATAAGCTGTGCATGTGACTGACGGCTCTTGGAAATGTCCTGCATTCATTGCAAACTCTTGACTGAAGGAATACAATACTATTTAATCACATTGTCATGCAATTCTGCTTCACAGTTACTTTCATGATAAGAAACTCTTTGCTATCCTGACTTTCTGCTTGTGTTTGCACAGGCGTCTTGGAGTCGAGCTGGGGAAATCAGTTGTTTACCAGGAGTCAAACAGAGGTGATCAATAATGCTTGCTTTGCTCAAATACAGGTTGACCCTTGATACCCTGTACGTTTTGACATGGACTGAACTCATTTTCACTATAATTTGATTTTAAAAAGTCATATATTGTGCAAACCGTAAAGCTTGTATGCTAATCTTAATACATAAATGGGTTTAGTGTCCTTGTACACGTTACATGTACTTACTCAAGTAGTAATAACAGTAAATTGTGTATAATTACATACAATTAAACATCAACCAAATCCTAACCCTACCCTAACCCTAGAGTAATTATATGTTGTTAATTAATATTACCCAGCACTTAAATATATAATTACACTGTACAGTGTCTTTGTTACACTGTAATTGTATATTTAAATACTGAGTAATATTAAGTAACTACATAGTGTGAGGATTAGGATTTGGTTGAGGGTTAATTGCATGTAATTATGCATAATTTTAGTACTACAGTAACTAAATGTAACATATGTAACAATGACACTGTAAAATAAAGTGTAACCAAAACGTGATTCTCCTTACTGAATTACATCACTGATTTGTTTTTAATTACTATGATTAGAAGGCCATCACTGCATTTTCTTCAATTTCAAGCTTTATCTGATCTATCTTTTAAAGTCTGCACTATTTATGACAATAATGTTCCTACATCACACAAAACTAAAAGGATTATTTCATATCTGTACGCACAGGAGAACTTCTCACAAAACCATTCTAGCTAATTGACAACACATGCGCACACACATTAATTTGTTCTTAATCTCGTTCTAATGTTAATGAATCTGGAGTATTCTAAATGAGCGACCATGTGTCCGAGGTTATAGTCGTTTGCATAAAACACGCCCAAACAATCTCCAAATAAGGGCTTTCTGTGCGACCCTCCCTTTACAGCCTTTCATCACGCTCAGCAAACATGTGACCTTCTATAAAGACATATCTGAGAGCACATGCATCTGCAAAAACCAGCTCAAACACAACAGATTTTACCACGAGAAACCTTACAGATGAGCCATAACACTGCTTACTTCTTAATATTTCACTGTATATGATGAAATGGAAGCTGCAATAGTCTTTTCTTCTTTCTTGTGATGTAAGTCAGAGTGAAACAGCTTCTCGAATAAGAAAAAAATTGTAGGACGAGACTTGTTTTTGTCCATGTGGAATTGATTGGATGGTTGTGGTTTGCTATTGGTGGATCTCATGTGAGTGACAGGTTGCTCCGCCCTCACGCCAGTAAACGAAGAGATGAGATGCTGTGGAGGGGAAGATATTTTGATTAAAGACTACAAGATGCATTTATTAAAAAATTATTATGTGCTAGCCTGGGTTTCCCCATACTGCCTTGCTCGCAGCGCGATTTTATTCACGCTGCTAGGCAGTCTGGACACCATGGACCAGATTTTCCCCTGAAAAAGGGAACCAATCACAGAACGGGGAGGGAGCAGCAAGACGATGACGACACCGAAGCAGTTTGTTTATATCTATAGATCCAACATGGCATCAGACTCGACGTTACCTTCTACCCTCATGTTTATCTTGCACAAACGGTAATATTCGCTAAACGCCATCGTGTACAAATAAATCTTTGACCCATCGTCTTTTTCCTCGTCGAATTTCTGTCACTCTACATACGTCATCTGGTATAATTGAAGCGATTGGCTATGAGCCTACGTACAGGCGCATTTGATAGACATTCATAGCGCCCAATAAACGGCTCTGGGCTTTCGTAAACCACGCCTCAAATACGAGAAAATGTACACGTGGTTCCCAGACCAAGTCTCAAATGAGACTTGGTCTGACGTTAGCCAGGCTAATTATGTGCATGGATAAATTGTTTATAATAAATCCTGCAATATTCCATATAAATAAGAACTGTCAATTTTGATTTCATGGTGACTTTGATGAAATATTATGTGGTTTCACTTTTACCAAATTTTTTACATTTTTATATTTCGTAACAACTTTTAGTACAAAAGTTGGTGAATCATGATTTGTTCTTGATAACATTTGTGTGTTAGTGACCATGTGTCCGAAAAGCCAACTTTGCCAACTATATAGTAGAAGAAAAACACTATCTGAAAAAACACAGTATGTCCGAATTCATAGCATTCATAAACCAGTAGGTGAAAAGTACCCGGATGACCTTCTTCATACGGCCAGATTGTGTATCCACGTATGAAATGCGTATCTGATTGACACTTAACTATCCCATGAGGCCACACGAGATGATTTGAGACAGTGAAGCTCAAGCGATGTCCTAAGTCACATGATGATGACAGATGTCCAAACCTCACACGTTCAAACTATATACAGATGTTTTTTAATGGTTGCAAAGTAAATTTCTTATTTTTGTTTGAGGTAAAATATTACATTTCAACCAAAAACCAGTTAGTAGCAACTGAATGATCCATTTAATGCTGCGTTTTCGATGCGTTTGGTTTTATCTTACAGAAACGAGAGTTGAGATCAAAGAGTCTGTGAGAGGCCAAACAATCTTCATCATCCAAACCATTCCCAGGTAAGAGTTAAAAAAATCAGCAATCGGCACTTTTATTGAGTCTATGCATTTTGCAATCTAAAATCATATATAATGCATCATTGTACACAAGGTGATATGTTTAATGTGAGTTGTAGTTGCCAGTTAAAGGGTTAGTTCACCCAAAAATCATTTACTCACCCACTTTTTCCATTGAAATCAAAAGGTGAAAAGCCATGTTTTTTAGTATTTATATACATGCCATCTTACCTTTTTTTCTGAACTGCATGTAGTCGTCTTTCAGGCCCAGAAGCGTTTTAGGACAGTCAGCTAAAATCTATTTTTCTGTCTCTGTCAGAGATGTCAACACGGCTATTATGGAGCTGCTGATTATGGCCTATGCACTGAAGACCTCCTGTGCCAAGAACATCATCGGCGTGATCCCCTACTTCCCTTACAGTAAACAGTGTAAGATGAGGAAGAGAGGGTCTATAGTGTGCAAACTGCTCGCTTCCATGTTAGCTAAAGCAGGTAATGCATTATAATGTCTATGATGTTCCTACTTCTGTTTTCACACTACCACTCAAATGTTTGGACGTAACTTTCAGTCTTTATTATTATACGTGCATGCTGAACACTTGATGACTGCTGTTCCTTCAGTGTCTGCGTCAAATAAAAACTATTAATTTTACAAAAACATTTTGCTCTCTGCATTGATAACTAGGTCTGACTCATATAATCACAATGGATCTGCACCAGAAAGAGATCCAGGGCTTCTTTACATTCCCCGTGGACAACCTGCGGGCTTCTCCATTCCTGCTGCAGTACATTCAGGAGGAGGTTGGCAGCATTCACAGCCAAAAACTTCACCTTTTTAATTGTTAAAATGATAAATAATTAATTAATATTGATAATTTCTCTTCTTCCTATTTCTGTTTTGCTTAGGTTCCTGATTATAGAAATGCTATCATTGTTGCCAAGTCCCCATCTGCTGCAAAACGGTAACTGTTCCTGTATTTGTTTTCCATGTGTATTTGTTTTGTGGGTGAAAGCAGGCCTAGATGGAAGTGGATGAGGGAGTGGATTTAAACATTGTGAAATGGGTTAAACCGAGCTGAGAATGCTACATTTTTAGATGAAAGTGTTATCCAATTAAATAACATGCAAGGGGCAGATAAAGCATATCACTTTGTGGATGGCTGCACATTTGCAGAGATTTGTGAGTGCAGATTGAATGTGGGTCTGCTTGTTTACAAGTATTTCGGAAACCAAACCTTCAGGTTGCTTAAATTGCCCCATTATGATTTTTTCAGATATTTCCTTTCGTGTAATATATAATATAGCTGTTTGTGAATGTTAAAGGTCTTCAAAATTTAGAAGATCATAGTGCAGATAAATGGAGTTGATGACTCACAAAAGAAAGAAGCACTTCTGAACTGCCTGAAATGAGTCGTCAGCAATTACAGTCTTACTTCCTGTTACAAATTGATACGGTAAAACCGACACCCTAGTTCCAAGAGCTATGGTAATAGTGTTTGGTTTCCGACATGCACTGTAACCGGTCAACCGATCACAACAGACTGGGCCATCTGACCAATCAGAGCAGAGTAGACCAATCACAACAGACTGGGCCATCTGACCAATCAGAGCAGAGTAGACCAATCACAAGAGACTGGGACTTCTGTCCAATCAGAGCAGAGTAGACCAATCACAACAGACTGGGTCATCTGACCAATCAGAGCAGAGTAGACCAATCACAACAGACTGGGCCATCTGACCAATCAGAGCAGAGTAGACCAGACTTCTGTCCAATCAGAGCAGGCTTTTGCTTTCTGCAGTCGCCATTCATTGTTTACATGCACACCTTTTGTTTCAATCTAACTGAATTCATTCCGATTGGTGAATCTGAATGTAGTGTTTACATGAACGCTAAACAAGTGATCGGTTGATGTGCGTTTTACCATTGCTAAGAAGATTCCCGCTCCTCCGTGAGAGATACAGGTGTCGGTCATCAGTAATCACGCCACCGGCCTCGCGCCGTTCTCCCGCGCCCCTCAGCCTCGTCCTGCTCGCCACAGTAAACATGATGAATGGCGACTGTAGAACGCAAAAGCCGAATCCCGGACATTTTGGGGCGATCTCGAAATCCAGGGCAAACTCATCACGGAGACTCGCTAGTAGCTTAGCTTTGTTGTTTTCAACTGCCCTCTCTTACCGGTAGGCGTGGCTTGGGAGTGGCCTCCTAGGGCAGCGAAGCAAGTGCATTCTGGGAGTTGTTGTCTTTCATCCACATAAGCCAAAAATACATTTTCTGGCTTTTCTTAGTCTAGAAAGCTCCAAATTCAAAAATAATTTCACATTTCTTCTACATAAATGACCTATTTTAAATACACATTCATCTTTCCAGAGGTGAAGTATCCCTTTAAGTAGAATCAGAACAAGAACAATTCCATTAACTGTATAGTTCTAACAAAAAAGCATCTTTCTGTTCTGTGCTTTTTCAGTTTAAGAGCTTGACAGACACGGTCACTGTGAACTGTCATTATTATGGAAAAGTGTTCAGGAATGCTAAAACTCCTAGAATCACTGAATCACAAGCTGACACTCATGAACATCTAGGCAAGAGGCCCATAAGCAACATCTCTGTATGTGTCCCCTCTCTTGTCTCTGTCTCTTCAGGGCTCAGTCGTATGCGGAGCGTTTGCGTCTCGGTCTGGCCGTCATGCACGGAGAAGCTCAGTGTTCGGAGTCAGACATGGCGGATGGGCGGCATTCTCCTCCATGTGTCCGCAACACCTTTGGACACTCCGGCTTGGAGTTGCCATGTAAGAGCCACCACACTGTAGATCTACACGACACAGCAGCTTGAACCCTGTGACTAAGCATTATTAAGAGTTTTAACTAGTTTATAAACACTAACTAGACCAGCAAGAAAGCTGATTGGGCTTCACCAAACCCTCACAAAACATGTCCTGCTTATGTTTGACCCTGAAATCCAAAAAAAGTAATGGTTATTTTTTATAAACAAAATTAATGTTAATAATTTTACATTGAGATTTTATTTTTTGGCAAAAATCTCATTCTTATTTGTGTAATAATAATAATTAAAAACATTTAATTAATTAAAAACACAACAAAGATATGAAATTTAGGTTGTGAAGTATTTGTACCTCATGGCAGTATGTGTTGTACTGCCTTTAAGTTGATTAAGTAAAAACATTGTATTTCAGTAATCTTTTACTGTATTATATTACAGTATGAATAATTACCAGCAAGTAATATATGGGAATTTAATAAAAAACTCAAAAGTAGAATATAGTTTAGTAGCAGTGTGGTTTTGAGAATTAGGGTGGAAATGTGTGTTGCATTCATTAGTTTTTGGTTTAATATTGAAAGTAGAAAAGTGATACAACAGCGCCTTTTTTTATCAAGCCGAATTCTTGTTGAAAATTTTATTTGTAATTTTTTTTTTTTCTTTCTGCTTCCAGTATTAAACCAAAAAAAAAAAAAAAAAGAATGTACACAGACTGAAAAACTGTCATGAAAATAAAGCCACAGTACAAACAAGACTTGGTGGGGAAACAATTATGTTTAATTTGATTTAGCCTATGCAACTTAAATGTACCAAAAAAAAAAAAATAATTTAGATTTTGGGGTGAAATGTAATCTAGACATGTTTTTGTGAGATTTATACCGTGATCCTGTTAATGAGGGGGTCGATTGCAGCATTCAGCCTGCCGAATAGCTGATTCTGGAGATCTGTTAAGTAGTTCCAGATAGGTCAAGAGTTTTTTAACCCTCCCACATTCATTTAGCACTGTCTCTAGATGTTTACTAAGGCTTTGTCTCAAAACCTAGTCAGTACGTGAGCTACCTAGACAATCTGCTCAGTTCTGTTCTAAAACCCAGCAAGCCACCAAACTAGTAAAACAGTTTATGCAATATTGGTAGCTCTTGATTAATGTCTAAGTATTTAGAAGTTGATTAAAGTTCTTCCCTATTGTGACATACTGTATATCACTGAAACTAACCAAATATTTCAAAATGGAGACCTCAGCTTTAACTCTTAAGATTTTGAGTGGGACCTACTAGCAGTCCAATTGGTTAGAGTAGGTCGGCAAATTGATTGGTAACTTTCATTCCAATAATCAACAGTGCCTAATACTGTATGGTCCTGATATTTTTAAACAAACTTTGAAAAATATATCTCTCTGAAGCATGTGCATATATAAACCAACAATTAAAGAACTGCACAAACTCTTAGAATATGCTTGACTCATGTTAGTTAGTACTAGGGCTGCACGATATAATGCGATATTTGATATGCGATACGATAATGCTTAAAGTGTGTAAAATAAACTTAAATTATCTTTAAAATATATTTAAAATTATGTAACCTACATACGTGTTTCACATTTCTTGTGACTAGAAAACAACTTCTGAAAATGAACAGCAGTGTTTTACTGTAGCATAAGAAGTAAGTGTTATTTTAACATCTGTGTAAATCACAGGGTTAAGGGGTTCAGGTTATCCAACATTAGGTTTATTTAACAAAAGAAACTTAATAATCAAATGTAAAAATAAAACTGCTTGGTTTTCACTGTATGAATTAAATATATACTGATGCTTATTAAAGCTACAAAAGTAATTCAGCCAAGAGCAGTGAGGGATTTTCTCTTTGTTTTTTTTTTCTTATTGCAAGCCGTTGCGATATGCATATCGCAATATATATATTTGCGATTAGTGATGCACCGAAATGAAAATTCTGGGCCGAAACCGAAACCGAAAATTTAGGATGCACTTGGCCGAAAACCGAAACTGAAGCCGAAAATGGCTTCTTTTAAAAAACTTATACATTTTATATATATATTTAAATTGCTTGAAATTAATGGATCTTAAATGAAAAATCACAATATAACAATCAAACTTTTATTAACAGTTACATAACAAAACATAAAATATTTTAACAATAAATATAAATAATAATACCAAATAATATTATCCTTCAAGTTTTATGTTCCATTAAATAAAATAGTTTTTTAAAAGTTGAGCAAAAAAAAAATCCACAATTTTGGAGATTTTTGCAGAACAAATGTTACATATTGCAACTTTGGTGTCCTCACGTATAGGGCTGTCACTTTTGTGAAAAAAATCCTGTTCGATTTTTGAGACATAAGTGTTCATTGAATCGTTAGTAAATTGCCTATATTTGGCGTTGATCCGTTTTCAACATAGGCAAATCCATGGACAACTAAACAGGCATTAGGACGAACGTAAAGAGAGCGCTTGAGACGCACACAAGTCAGCAATGTGGACTGCCATAACATCAATGAAAAACATTACTGAAGGCTACATTTATTATGCACTATATTATACATACATAGGCTATTTTGTGAGTGTGTGTGCGCGTGTGTCAGAACCTACAGTTGCTGTGTGACGTGCGTTCGCTGCGGGCGTATCGTGACGAGCTGGACGCGCTCCGAGAGAAGGCCGTTCCCTATTTTCGTTTTCGAAACATGGTTAGTCCGATCGCTTGTGCAATAAGTGACAGCCCTCTGACATGCTTAATCTTTGATAGGCAGACGCGTGATAACAGCTCGACCGTGAGTGAAACCTAAACGCTTGCGCACGGATGGGAGGGGCGGGTGGCATTCACTTTCGGTTTACGTTTTCGGCAGTTTTTTTTATTTCGGCCCGAAACCGATAATGGCATTTTCGGCCGAAAATTTCGGCGACCGAAATTTCGGTGCACCCCTATTTGCGATATTTTGATAATTCCGCTATATTGTGCAGCCCTATTAGTTACCATTACAAGACTTGTTTTCCACAACGAAAGTTTTACGGCATGATGTTTAGGTAGACACTGGCCAATAAAGGAATTAGACAAGTCATCTAGGTTTTGAGAGACGGCTATTATTTTCAGTGTTCCATGTGCTATTGTTTTAGATTTTAAGATACCTGCGTCTTACCTTGAGCTCACAGTTTACTTAAATAAGAAGTTCGTAAACACACTGTGATATTTAGCATATTAATTTATGAGCAGATTTTGTGTGGTATGTGTCTTGGCCTTTATATACTCACATTGCCTGAGAGGAGTTCACTCCAAGTAGCTCTATGTACATTTATGGTTTTTGTGTGGGCTTTAACAATCCTCAGAAGACCCTCTCTTGTCTTTGTTCTCAATTTGAAGGCACTTTATTCAACTTGAAGTGTAAAAAAAAAAAAAATTATTTGAAAGCTTAGAAAAATGTTTTAAGGTTTAATAAGGATTGTTGAAGTCCTAGTTTCTTGTTTGTATGTTCTATCATTTGTGTGTGGATTTTTGTTTAACGTGATGTTTATTTATTGGTAATAGGCAAACAACAAGTTCCGTTCCCAGGCATAGAGCTCCCAAGTATGATGGTTAACTATATTTGCTACCGATCACATCAGTGAACACGCTGAAATGTTTCCTATTGCATGCGTGCAGTGGCTGAGGTCTCTCAGTGTCTGTGATCCCAGCACTCTGAAGTACTTACTCTATTCACCATAGGGTCTTTATCTTATCAATCACCCAAAAATGTTTCATTATTACTCACCCTTTTGTCGTTACAAACCCGTAAGATTTTCGTTCATCTTTGGAACACAAATTAAGATATTTTAAATGAAATATGAGAGATTTCTGTCCCTTCATTGACAGCTACACAGCTACCACTTTGACGCTTCAAAAAGTTCATAAAGGGATCATAAAACTAATCGAGCAGTTTATAAAACATTTCTGAAGAGTCTAGATCGCTTTATATGATAAATAGATTTGATTTAGGCTTTTATTCACATATAAACATTGATGAGTGAACATAAACAGAAGCTCAACCTTATTTGCTTGACGCATGAGAACAAACCTCATTGGTTCTTGCTGAAGCTCAAACGTGCTGTGTAACACGAGAATGAACCTCATTGCTTCTTGCTAAAGGTCAAACGTGCTGTGTAACACAATAATTAATCTCATTGGTTCTTGCCTAAGCTCAAACGTGCTGCGTAATGTGAGAATAAACCTCATTGGTTCTTGCAGAAAATCAAACGTGCTGCGTAACACGAGAATGAACCTCATTGGTTCTTGCTGAAGGACTATCGTGCTGCGTAACACAATAATGAATCTGATTGGTTCTTACTGAAGCTCAAACATGCTGCGTAACATGAGAATAGACCTCATTGGTTCTTGCTGAAGCTCAAACATGCTGCGTAACACAATAATGAATCTGATTGGTTCTTGCTGAAGCACAAACGTCCTGCGTAACAATAATGAATCTCAATGGTTCTTGAGAAGCTCAAATGTGTTGCGTAACTCAATAATGAATCTCATTGGTTCTTGCTGAAGCACAAATGTGCTGCGTAACTCAATAATGAATCTCATTGGTTCTTGCTGAAGCTCAAACGTGCTGCGTAACTCAATAATGAACTTCATTGGTTCTTGCTGAAGCACAAATGTGCTGCGTAACACGAGAATGAACTTCATTGGTTCTTGAGAAGCTCAAACGTGCTGCGTAACGCGAGAATGAACCTCATTGGTTCTTGAGGAAGCTCAAACGTGCTGCGTAACACAATAATGAATCTCATTGGTTCTTGCTGAAGCGCAAACGTGCTGCGTAACACAATAATGAATCTCAATGGTTCTTGAGAAGCTCAAATGTGTTGCGTAACTCAATAATGAATCTCATTGGTTCTTGCTGAAGCGCAAACGTGCTGCGTAACACAATAATGAATCTCATTGGTTCTTGAGAAGCTCAAACATGCTGCGTAACACAATAATGAATCTGATTGGTTCTTGCTGAAGCACAAACGTCCTGCGTAACAATAATGAATCTCAATGGTTCTTGAGAAGCTCAAATGTGTTGCGTAACTCAATAATGAATCTCATTGGTTCTTGCTGAAGCACAAATGTGCTGCGTAACTCAATAATGAATCTCATTGGTTCTTGCTGAAGCTCAAACGTGCTGCGTAACTCAATAATGAACTTCATTGGTTCTTGCTGAAGCACAAATGTGCTGCGTAACACGAGAATGAACTTCATTGGTTCTTGAGAAGCTCAAACGTGCTGCGTAACGCGAGAATGAACTTCATTGGTTCTTGAGAAGCTCAAACGTGCTGCGTAACGCGAGAATGAACTTCATTGGTTCTTGAGGAAGCTCAAACGTGCTGCGTAACACAATAATGAATCTCATTGGTTCTTGCTGAAGCGCAAACGTGCTGCGTAACACAATAATGAATCTCATTGGTTCTTGCTGAAGCGCAAACGTGCTGCGTAACACATTAATGAATCTCATTGGTTCTTGAGAAGCTCAAACGTGCTGCGTAACACGGTTTGAAATTACATGAGGGTGAGTAAATGATGACAGAATTAAAATTTTTGGGTGATCAAACCCTTTATATTTTAATATTTAATTATATAAACTCATTATTATTATTATTATTATTATTATGAGCACAAGAGCAGTTAAAAATGATTAAATTATTGTAACAATAGCAATTGTAAGCTATTACGAAGAGTAGGGGTGGGCGGTATATCTAAAATATCACAATACAAGTATGCAAACAGTATGTATCTCAATTTAGTTATTTTCAATATAAATTCAATTATAAAAGTATATATTTTAATAAGCATGTCGTACTGACTATTTTTGGATAATCACTTTAATTAAAGGGGTCTTATGCTTTTTCAATTTTAGTGACTGTGTAATGTGAAAAAAAAAATAATAATTTACAACGCTCAAAGTCCACTCCAAAGGGAAGATATTTTAAGAGAATCCACTTTCCAAGAACTACAACACATTTTTTCCCAGATGTTACTCATTTAAATAATCCCTGCCCACAGAATATGCAAAAACGGTGCGAGGCCTGGTTGAGCGAGAAGACTGTGTTGTCACTGTCAAAGAGATGCTGTTTTTTCCACCCCGTTTCCAAAACTCATTTGTTTGACCTTCCTAAGGTGGACTAACTTAGAGTGCTTGACTTATTTTAAACACTATTCTTAAACATTAAAACACAAACGTTTGCCTGTGTGCTGCACATTTTACGGAGAACGGCTTCCAGAACCTAATAGAGTACAATGCACAAAAGCTTCTTCTGAAATGGAGCAGTTCCCACTTTGTCGGGACAATCTGTTGTTTGTGGATCACAAATTGTAAGTATGTCTTATTACTTGTAGTTGCGTTTTCAATTAACAGTTCCAATTATACGTTTTATGTTGTTGCTACGATGTAACAAAGGGCAAAGCTGTTTGGCTTCGCTCGCCTGCTAGCCAACATTAGTGTTGATATAGTGTTTACTGTAGCTTTTGTTAGCTCTCGCCTTTGTTTACCACCCCTTTGGAAAATTAACCATGGTTTTGAGGTTGATTGCTGTTTGTATTACCATAGTTTCCAACAAATATCATGATTAAATTGTGTATAACATCGTATCTAAAATGTATAAGAAAAAAAAAAAAAAAACAACAACACTGAAACGTCCTGTGAAATCTTTGCATGAAATCCGTTCTGAATGATCCTCATGTTAACATTCTTAAGTCTGAATTGGTTTGAAATTGACGCCATCCTTAATATTTACATGTGAGAGGAGCTTGCGGTTATGGTAAGGGGCATGACATTTCCCGAACACGCGTTAAGTGGTGCCAATCACAACACACTGGGCCAGCTAACCAATCACAGCACATTTCGTATTTCGGAAGGAGGGGCATCATAGTAAATGACTCAATCGAGTCAGACTGGGGAGAGAGGTGTTGTAATGTAAAATATGTGAAACATAATGTGTGATTTTTGAACAATCAAGCATGAAAGCATATTCTAGTACACCCCAAAATCAAGTCTTCGTAAAAGGGCATAATAGGACCCCTTTAACTATTAAACAAATCAGGTACTTCATCTTATGGTATATTTTTATTTGAAATAGGTAATTAGAAGCTGTTGTACATGGCTGCTCAAATACATCCACCATCGATACTGCCATACCGCCCAGCCTTAATATAATTTTACCAAATAATTGTAAAAATGTATGTTTAAGCTTCAGAGTGCTTCACTCAAACAGAACTAAGAAATCTCAAATGAAGTGCTTTTTTTTTTTTTTTCTATTTCCATGTAATTATCATCATTTGTTCCATCGAAATGGAACCATTGAATGTCTGTCCGAGAGATATGCCTTTATTTGTGATCCAGGCTCATCTTGCCAATCAACACACCATGCCTGCTTATGAAAACCCCTAGACTGGAGTTTTTAAATGGTAGTCTTTTAGCTGCTTGTATCCAAAGCTCTTGCATCGTCTTGAAACACATGACCTTGATAACTAAAGGAAGGTGTTCGCTGAAAGTTCCTATCAAGGGTTAGAGTTTTTGATACAGGGCTAATGTAAAAACAAGCTAGCATATGTGAAGTCAACATATGCTTTGTGGTCACATAAGCTTGTAGAAATACACAGTGAGAAACAGTTTGACATCACCATTGAGAATATAACTTATGCAATAGAAAACTTGTTAATATCTACTACCAGACTTCAAAATTGCCGTCGTCTATCAGCACTTGTTGGGGTCGTTCACACAGGACGTCATCTTGCATTCCATCTGCGTTATTTTATATCATTTCTATATTTGGTGTCTAATTTTGTTAACGAAAATGATGACGAAAGATTTTCTTCAGTGACTTTTTTTTTTATGGCTAAGACTGATTACAAGACAACAAGGTCATTAAACAATAACTGTGACTATATTAATATGCAATATTGTTGAGGAAAAAAACGAGACTAATATGTAGTTAAAAATAAAAACCTTACCTAAAAAAAGAGAAAAAATGCACAAACTGCTGTATAAGCCTCTACCTCGAGTAGGGTTTCCAGGTCTGCACAACTATTCCTGGCCATTTGCTAATCAAAACTAGCCCGATCATGGCCAAAACTAGCCTGATCATGGCCAAAACTAGTGTTCTTCGGGGGTAAAAATCGCATTCTGGTTTCTTTAACCTGCAGACCGAAAAACTTGGCAACACTGACTATGAGCTTTCATGCTTGCGGTTGCCAGATGTTAGGAGTTTAAATCCCCCAATCAGAGCTTTTCTGTTAAAAGGATAATTTTTTTTTGCCCAGTGTTTTACTTAATCTTTGCAATCTGGCAACCATTTTTAATAGAAAAACCTTAAAGGGCTAGTTCACCAAAAAATGTAAATTCTGTCATTATTTTCCGACCTTAAGTTTTTCCGAACCTATATGAATTTATATAGGTTTACTTTCTTCTGCTGAACACGAAAGAAGATATTTTAAAGAGTGTCAGAAACCAAACAGTTGATGGACCCCATTGACTTCTATAATATTTTCTTTTTCATTTCATAAAATGCCCAGCTATTAAGTTGACTTAAACTTGACTAAACTAAAACATGACATGGTTGACTAAATATGATGATAAACTAAAAAGTACATTTGACACAGGACTAAGACTAAATAAAAATAAATAAATAAATAAAAAAGCTGACAAAATTAACTCCACTAGATGTGTCACAATAAGAAAAATATAGATAAATTCCCTTTTTCTGCTGATTTGGCCAAATATTTTCAGTTGCCAGAGATTCAGTGTATTACTATTTTCACGACATTGTGTCACGTAAAGCCCTGTTCACACTGTAAGCCATTAAACCTGGAGTTCTCCTGGAGTCTGTGTGCTGCTGCTTTCTAGTACTCGAATTCAGTATCTAACTAGCCTATGTCAGGCGGGAAATCACTGACTGCATTAGTAGTCGCTGCATCATGTCTCTGATCATTTGCACAAAGATAATCTCTGCCATGTGACTAAACACTGTGGAAAATTACGTAATTTCAATGCTGATTGGCTGATGACACTGCAAGAATGCACACAGTCTTAAACAGATTGCATCTACAATGAGATATTTGATTTTATTTTAAAATGTTGCTCACAAAAATTATAAAATGGCCCCCTTTCACATTTCCGGTGTTCTCAAAAGCGGAAACATATAGTGGTAAACAGGAACTATGTCATACATACGTAACTTTTGCTTTCCCGTTTGCTCCAACAGCTGAAGAAAATAAAATCCATGATGGCGTTTCTATGATGTTCAGAAAAGGAAAAAATAAAAAAAATAAATCAATTTATTTAGTACGTTGGTCAGACGACAGAAAGATGTAAAATTTACCATCACTCTCTCGACTGTTATGTAAGAAACGCTCATTGTGTAAACTAGTTTTCTGAAATTTAATGCAAAGCCAATGTAACACACAGTACGAGTTAAAAATCTAGATGTTCATTACATTAAAACCAAATTTAAATAGTTTTTAAAATTGCTAGATTTACAATGTTAATAATGGTGGAAATGCATTATCGCAGTCTGTAAAAAGGGTCATTGTGCATGTGGGTTTTGGTCACCAGTGAAGAAAGATGTTTGTGTGCTGGCGCCTCCAATGCACTCCATCAGCTCTAGCTCTTTTTAAGTCAAGATCTCGTCCTCTGTGAATTGCTCCTTTCAAATGTGCCATTTTAGATTTTCATATCACAGCAGCTCCTGTAAGGTCTGCAAACCTTGTTAATCTGATAATGTAAATATCGAAAAGCTTTGTGGGTCTTGCTGTTGATGAAAGGCATGTGTTGAAGGCATGCATAACTCCTTTAACCCTATGTATTCTGAAATCGACCCGCCAGTCTTCCTCTCTCGTGTTTACTTGGGTCGGTGTGTTTTTGGCTGTGTTCCAGTGTCTTTCCTCTGGATGAATGACATTAGCCCTTCTTGACCTCTCCTAAATTACAGTAATGTCCTGGAGTCTGTCATGCTGACTCGAGGACAGATTGATTGATTGATTGATTGATGTGTAGTTTCCTGCACTGACTCTTAGTGTAAACCTCTAGACATTTGCCTCTATGATTGGGTACATTGGGGACCAAGAGATGATCATTTTGATTTCTGCATGGCATGTGCCGCGATGAGTTTTTTCATTGCTATTTGGATTGAATTCAATTGTAGGTGGGGTAAAATGGGAAGCATTCTCCAACAAATAGGCTAGTGTTATGCTATGCTATGCTATGCTATGCTATTGGGTCCCTTCAGGACTCTTTAAATTTTAGTTTTACCATTTGATTATATGGGTTGGTTGGGCCATTACATATACACTTCTTACCCCATCTTACCCAATCTACTTTGATGATGGAATGTGATTTGATTGGACTCTTGGTTATAAAAATGATTTCCTGAAATGATGTGCAACACCAGTTTATATGTGTCTTTATAGTAATGATGGCCAAGGAGAAACCACCCATCACTGTTGTCGGAGATGTTGGAGGCCGCATCGCCATCATTGTTGTAAGAAATGCAGATTTTTTTGACTAGTTAGCAGTATGACAGTAGTTGTTTTGATTGACATGATGAGCAATGCATGTGGTTTCCGTCCTGTAGGATGACATCATCGATGATGTGGAGGACTTTGTGGCAGCAGCTGAGATTCTGAAAGAGAGAGGAGCTTATAAGATCTACATCATGGCCACCCACGGGCTCTTGTCTGCGGACGCCCCGCGCCTCATCGAGGAGTCCGCTATAGACGAAGTGAGTCTTTCAGCCCATTACTCTCTGGTACTCTCTGGTTCTTTCTGGTTCATTTACATTCTGGTTCTCTAAAAAAGCATGTTAAAAACTAAGTTATGCTATGCACATTTGAGGCATGACAATTCCAGTTTTACCATGACGCAGCCTCATTCTTCCCTCGGGTCATTTTGACCTGAAACTCATTTGTTAATTTTTTTTTTTTTAAATTGAGTGTTCATCAGAGGGGTCCAAATCTCTGGGACTTTTGTCGCACTTGTAACATGAATACATAAAAAATAAATAAAAAAAATAGTAATAATAATTTGAATGGATTCAAGGAGTTTTCTGGTTGAAATTTTAAAAAAAATTAACAAATCCTTCCCTCGTAGGGCCAATTTGACCCCAATTGGAATGAATGGAATGTGAGGAATGCTTCTGTACATACAGAAAAACCTAAAAATGCTCAAAATTTAAACAAAAAATGCTAAAACTTTACCAAAAAAACATTTTATAATGTCTACAAGTGTATCTGAATGCATACTGAAGGAACTGACTTTAGGATCCAGCGGAACAGCTCATTTGCTCCATATATAGCAATAAGACCATTTAGTGGCAAGAGTCATGAAATATCATGTTATGTGTATATATATTTTTTCCCACAAGTGGTCAGCAAAGACACCCAATGTAAGATATTTTGAGCTGTATTAAAAGGGTTATGCATGACATTGTGAGTTATTTTGAATTTAAGTTGAAAGAATGTGAGGAATGTGCTTAAATGACTATTTATTTATTATTTATTGATCAAATCTAGTCATTTAAAGGTAAATTAAATAAGAACAAGGAGCAAAAAAACAAAAAAACTCCCAAAAATTGCATAAGAAAAAAAAAAAAAAAAATCAAAGTGAAAAAAAAAAAAAAAAAAAAAAGTATAATTTTAGGGCTTCAGGTCATTTTGACCCGCGAGGGAAAGATGTGTTAGAAAGAGCGAGGGAAGGATGAGGGTTAAAGTAATGTAACTTTAGTAACCGTTACATTTTGCAAGGCTCTAACCAGCCCTTACCATTTAGGATTGGAGGAACCTCAAGAAACTGCCATTCAAAGATGTAATTGACCATTGCTTTGAAAACTGAGGCGAATGTCTATGGAAAATATGGCCCTGATACGTTAAGCGTGATTTGGGAATAGAAGGTGATTTCTTCGAAAAAAAAAGTTCAGCAGTAACTCTTTTAAAATGGAATAAAAAGATATTTATGAAGTTCACAAGTGCCACTATTTCTTGAGAATGAGCTTAAATGTCCATCAGCAGTGACTTACCCTCATGTACATGGATGCTTAATACATTCATCAACAAGTGTTGATTTTAACAGATATTAAAATGATGTTGCATGACCAAATGTTTGGGATGTCTTTCAGGTGGTGGTGACCAACACTGTCCCTCACGAGGTGCAAAAGCTGCAGTGTCCTAAGATCAAGACTGTGGATGTCAGTATGATCCTGGCTGAGGCTATCCGACGCATTCACAACGGGGAGTCAATGGCCTACCTGTTCCGCAATATCACAGTAGACGACTAGCCAACAGACACATTTGGGTTAGAGACAAAGGTGAGGTGTAGAGTTTAGGGAAGTATCTTATGCAGTTGAGAGGTGTGCCAATGCAGTTCCCCATTCCCAGCACAACCAAGCACTACAATCACCTTTATTTCTCAAATTAACCGCTTTTATTCGTCAAAGCAAATCTAAACAAACTCCCATTGCCAAATTACATGAATTCCAAAAGAAATGAACAATTACTCAAACCTGTAAAATTTACGCACACATCCAGATATGAAGTTAGATTCCAGTGCAAAGAATAGATATTATGCAAGTGTTCACTTTCCTGTACATCTGTTTTTACATTCAAGTGATATTCTGTATTAAAACCATCAGTTATGGATCTACTTTCCTGATAAAAAACTGATCATTTTTAGTTTATTTTGGTTTAATTCTGCCTAATGAAGTTCAAAATGAAAGGGAGAGTTCACCCAAAAATTCTAATTCTTTCATGTTTACTCGTTTAATATTGCTCTAAACCCATATGACTTTCTTTCATCTGTGGAACACGCATGGCAAAAAGGTTTCTATTTGCCAATATTATTTAGATGAGAGCATCCAGAATATTCTTCGATAATTTTTTTTTACATTTTTTTTATATGCTTGGTGTTCCAAGGTAGAGTGAAATTCATACAGGTTTGGCCGGATGTGATGGCGAGTAAATGTTGAATTTCTTTTTTGGGTGAACTATTCCTTTATCACTTCTGTACGATATCTGTAGTTCACATTTAAGGCCCGGGGTATACTTCATTTTCTGCGCTCCGCTCCGTCCCACGCACAGTTGTGTCCAAACTACCAGACATCAGAGGGCAGCACTGAGTCGTGTCACTCGCAGGGCATTCACTCAGAAAGATAGAAGCAGAAGCGGATCTGCCATTGCATGCAAAGTTTATAACAAGAACCAGAACCAAATCGATGGAGAATGATATGCTATACTTCTTCGACTAGTGTACAGTACATAACCGCTGTGTATCTTTTCTGTCTGAACTTTGACCTTGAGCATGAGCAGTTGTGCATTACTATTGTGCAGTTGTCGACCCTCCTGATGACAAAAATGACGTCACTCGAACAGTGCGCGGGCGTCGCAGAACGCATATGGTGGAAGTATACTTTGGGCTTAAGGAACCACAAATATATTATGTTACAGAACATACTGGTTTCTGACTGGTTTTGGTTGGTTTATACGTGTCATGAATGTTTACTTCATCGGACAACACTGTAACACTTTACAATAAGGCCTCAACATTAGTTAATGCATTGGTTGACATGAACTTACTATGAGAAACATATTTTTACAGCATCTATTTTCCTTTGTTAAGATTGTTCATTCATGTTTGTTCACAGTGCATTAACTAATGTTAACAGATACAACTTTTAATTTAAAAAATGTAATTATTAACGAATTCCGGTTAAGTATTGTTATCAAATGAAGCCTTATTGTAAAGTGTTACAGACAAAACAAAAGAGCTCAGAATGAAGCAAGTACTGTGAATACTTCTCCATATACTCCTACACGACAAAACAAAAGGAGTGAAAATGGCATGTAAAACTCATCTCTGTCTAATCTGTTCCTCAGTTTCAGTGCATCACATCTGTCTGCTAATGTCAAGATCGGGCGTAGATGATGCAACTTTTTTTATCTCGAAGGCATTTGAAAGCACATTAGCAATACTGGGCCAATGAATGCAGTACACTGTGAACGTTTGGCTAGTTAACTGATAAAACCATTTAGCTTTTGCTTCCTGATTAAACCTTAGATGAGCGGATTGAGGGATGGAGAACACATGCACCAGCACTGCCCCCCCCTCCCCCCCGCACGTCCCCTTTCTTCCTCTGTGTGCGTTTGCCTCTGCCGTCGGTCGGTGTTCGTTTGAAGCACAGCAACACTTCTTTCTTTTAACCTTATCTTCCACATCTCTGTGTTCCTCAATTGTATGTCAACTAGCTGTTTCCCCAGTGCCTCGAACTGAGAGAGCGACAGTGGTTGCTATGGCAACCTTATTCGAAGCTGTTATATTTTTTTGCTTTTGTGCAAATATGGTCCAACCTTACAGAGAACAAACATTTTTTTGCTACAATGTACTGTATCTGCTGTTGCTTTGCAATCTTATTTTTGTAAATAAACACAGATTCGCTTCATGCCCGCTCTCTGTCGAATCTTTATTGAACTGAAACATTAGAAAAGCACATGCAGTTTTCTTAGGTGGAGTTAGATTTAGTACCATGATGCGTTCGGACATGTCCGTCAAGCTCCTGGCGGGATGTGTGATGTCTTCAGGATTAGAGGACGAGTTCGTGAAGGACCCTTTACTTGCTCTAAACTCCTCAGGTTTCACACACGACACTGAGGAGCTTAGACCAAGTCAAGCGACCCAAACAGAAGAACCTATGGAAACATTTCTGGGTGTCGTTTCGCCTCAAAATCAAAAGAAAAAAAAAATGCATAAAGAAAATTATGCCTATTTTTAGCATAATTATGATTATAATATATATATTTTTTTTTGTTGTAATGTGACATTACGTTCATGACAATTACGCACACAAAGTCGTTACCATAATTCATGTGTACTTTTTTACTGGTTTCTTTTGTCAATAATTGTATATATATATATATATATATATATGTAATCTGCATAAATAGAAAGTGGTATTACCTAAACCTTAAAATACCCTGATATATAAATAAATAGATTTATTTATTTTATTTTGCCTGGTGCTTAATGTAAAACATTGTAATGGTCCTAAAATCTATATTTTCTAGAACGAAACTATAATTTCTTATATCATTTTAAAAAAAAATTGTGAAATGGGACCCAGACGTTGTCCCTCAAATTACATTTCTGTCATCTATTAACCCTCATATCATTCCAAACCTGCAGGACTTTATTTTGTGGAACATAAAACATTGATTATATTTATATGTATATGTATATTTTATATATATATATATATATATATATATATATATATATATATATATATATATATATATATATATATAGAAAGTGAATTGGACATTACATTTTTTTTGCCTTCCAACATTTTACTAAAATATCTTCCAAATTCCACAGGAGAAAGTCCTGACATGAGGGTGAGTAAATAATTACAGAATTTTCTTGGGTTTTTTGGTTAAACTAACCATTGAAAGTGAATACATAATAGAGAAGTATTAAAAACGGTCAAATATAGACAACATTCTCAAGGATCTTTACATCTCAAAAGAACAATGATAGTTAAACATATAGCACACACAAAAAACTAAACCAAACATACCTCCAGTTGTTGTGCAGGTGTAGCAGGTTTAACACTGTTATCAGTCACACACAGATCTGGTGAGAGTGGCACTTATCAGTGTGTGGATGACTGATGAACAGACATCTGTGTGTTTAAACCTGTCTCAAAGAGGAACTAGACATGCAGCGTTTAGAGGTCACTTCCCACTTGTGGCCTCAGGAAACAATACACCTTGTATCTACTGTTCGTATGAAAGGGGAAATACTCTCAGTTTGTGTGTGTCAGTGGGCAACTGTGTTTTAGTGCACAGACATTTTGGGAAACCTTAAAGTCGTTCCAATCATGCATGGCTGACTTATATTCAATGCAGAAAGAGATGATCTGCTTGTTTTCATGCAACCAAAATGCATGATTTTCAAAAGGGACTACAGTAAAAAGCACCATAAAAGTAATTCATGTGACTTGTGTTTTATATTACTAGTCTATATGTGTATGAGGAACATACCAGAATTAAACCATTTTCACTTCATTGGCATATTTCAGAGAAATAAAATATATTAATACTTTTATTCAGCAAGGGTGCATTAAATTGATCAATTTACAGTAAAGACATTTATAATTTTACAAAAGATTATAGGCAACACATTACGGTAAGGGTACATTAATTGTCATGAATTCATGTATAAATTCATGCATTATTATGCATTCATTTACCAGATTATGTTTCAAATAAATGAAATATAACTTTCTATTCATCAAAGAATCCTGAAAAAAAAGAACACAACTGTTTTCAACAGTGATAATCATGAATGTTTTTTATGCATCAAATCGTCACATCAGAATGATTTCTGAAGGATCATGTGACACTGCAGTAATGATGCTGAAAATTCAGCTTAATTAAAGAATAAATTATGTTTTAAAATATATTCAAACAGAAAACTGTTATTTGAAATTGTCATAATCTTTACAAATAGTACTTTTTTTTTAAAAAAATGCGTTGGTGAGCAGAAGAGACTTCTTTTAAAAACAGTAAAAATCTCACAGATCCCAAACTTTTGAACGTATATATATATATATATATATATATTTTTTTTTTACACTTTCTAAACTTAAAAAAAAAAAAAAATAGTTTTTTTTTTTTACTTTCTACATTTTTACACTTTCTAAGCTTTCTTTAATACAAGTGACACACACACACACACACACATATATGTGTGTGTGTGTGTGTGTGTGTGTGTATGTATGTCACTTGTATTAAAGAAAGTTTAGAAAGTGTAAAAATCCAAAATGTATTCAATATAAAGTCAATGAAAACAAGACTTAATATTTTATGCAATGTTGCCTCTCAAGTAAATGTATCTTTTGTGTATACAGTATATAAACATGTGAGCATACACATACATTATATTATATATATATATATATATATATATGTATATATAGTACTGGAAAGCAAGTATATAAACAATTAACAGTTCTTTTGCAGTGTAATTAAATGTTCATTATGTAATTGTAGATTTCATGACAATTAAGTTTAATACTTGAATAACCAAGTAACGTTTGGATAACTCGGAATAACCTTTTTTTATTTTATGATACATTAAAGGAAATACTTGATGTGGTAACCCACTTTATTTTCTGTATAGCACTGCATTGTCAAACAGAAGTCTGTCATTGTGAAATGTTGTGATGCAGATGCAACATGCATTAAACAGGCATTACGTTTTCATTCAATAGATCATTCACATGTTTTAGGAACTACCTTACATCCTGTTGGGTGTCTACGTGATAATAGGCCTTTGTTATCCGCAGCACACATTTCCTCGTTGCTTTTATTGGCATATTCATGGCATATCATACCCAAAGCCAGTGAAATGAGAAGCTCAAAGTCAGTCCATGCACCACAAGGTGGCAATATTTGACAAGTCCTGTATGTGCACGGCATGCTTGTGAACATGGAAAATGAGCTGTGATAGCTGCTTTTTTTTATCAAAGTATAAAAGTTAGGTATTATGGTTATGTTTCATAGGGTTTATGTTGCCTTCTGGATTTTATGACTGATTAAACTGTAGTTTGCATGAAAAATTTCTCAAGAATTAAAATTCATTTAATAGCTTCTACCTAAACAGATGAAAATTATTTTTGAGGATAAATATACAATAAATTGATGCTTTTACCATTTTTTTTATATTATTTTTAAATAGATAAAAACAGCACATGAAAACTGTTATTCTTAAAAACACTGTACATGATACTTACTTGGTTCCCAGTACGAATATCTAAACATTCTTAAATCAAGACACATTTGCTTGAGAAGCAAAATTACTAAAGATATTAAATCTTGTTCGCTGAAAACAAAACTTTTTGTTTAAAACAAGGGAAATATCTGCCAGTGGGGTCAGAAAAATAAACTTAAATCAAAAGGGAAAACAAGATTATTTTTCTCCCCCGAATGGCAGATATTTGTTCTTGTTTTAAGTAAAAACTCACTTAATTTTGATACTTTTTCAGAAAACAAGACTTTATATCCAGTGTCATTTTGCTAATCAGTTTTAAAGCATCTTGGTTTAATAATATTTAAATATATTGGAAAACATGCCAAAAATACTGAGTAAGAAAATCATTTTTTTGCATTGTAGTGATAAAGAATGAATTTTCAACAGGTATTTCATTCATAAAATGCTGCACATAGTTATTTATTTTTCTTTAACAAGATACAAAAAAAAAAAAAAAAGACATCAGTGCAACATATGAGTTTTTGACAGAATAAAAGTGCATGTACAGATTCTGACAGTATATGCAACTGAACAATGAACACAGTGACTTTAAATACTTGGTGCAATGATTTGTTAACCAAGGAATGTCATACAGTCAAACTATGTTAATACACATTTATGGCATTGCAATATTGCAATGCTACAGCATTAAAGTCAGAATATTTTGATGTACACATGATAGCATGATGATGACACGGATCACACAACTGAACTTCAGGAACTCAACGTCACAGTCAACACATTCAACAGATTCTCAGATTCATTGTCTTTTGATCGTCCTCCCCTTTCTCTGAAATCTTTGTCCCTTTTCCCTTTCATCACTGCGGTGGATGCTGATTTTGGAGCGGGATTATGGGAAGTTTCGCTATGTAACAAAAGCGTCTTCAAGTGCCTTAAAAGAGCCTTCCACGTCATCGCTTTGCTTCCGCATCGGCGTTGAGAAGAAACTCAGCCCTCGCCGTTCTCGCTCGTCTTGTTCCCGCGGGCTTTAGGAGACTGAGCAGCTGTTGGCCTTGTTCATGGGTGGCCGCAGACCCGTGTCTTTGGGAAAGGTCTCCCTGCGGCGACGCAAGGCCGGGCTGAGGCGGCTGGGGAGGTTGGCTTGCTGGAGCAACTCCCTGAACACCTCCATCACGTTCTCGTTTTCTTTGGCCGAGGCCTCCAGGAAGCAGTTGTTCCAGTCCATCTCCACCTTCGCCAGCACGTCATCCACGGACACTCTTCGCTCGTGCAGTCGGTCCGTCTTGTTGCCCACCACTACGATGGGTGTGAACTTGTCCTCCTTGACCTCCAGGATTTCCTCGCGCAGGCTCTTGACGGTTTCGAGGGTTTCGGGGTCGTCCACGGAGTAGACCAGGGCGAAGGCGTCTCCGTTCTGGATGGAGAGCTTCCTCATGGCCGGGAAGGAGTAGCTTCCGCTCGTGTCCATGATATTGATGGTCACTTTGACTCCGGCCACCTCGTACTCCTTGCTGTGGAGCTCCTCCACTGTGCGCCGATGTTTGGGCTCGAAGCTGTCTTGTAGGAAACGTTTAATCAGGGCTGTTTTCCCAACACCCGCCGCTCCCATGAACACCAATCGCACCTCTGTCTTTTCCTTGACTTCCAGAGACATGATTCCCAATCCCAAATGCACAAGCTCTCTCCTGAATGCAAGTCTGAGAGTTTGGATTTGCCTGTTTCCCCTGCAGACGTCAAGCTCGTGGATCTTTTTGATTGTGGCAGTCTTGAAGCATGAGAAATGGTTTCAGCTGCATCTGAGTTTTGTGTGTGTTCTCGTGCCCTATTTATGGCCTTTCTCAATCGCAAGCCCTCTTCAGAGCTCAGCCAATCAGCTTGCGGCAGCATCTCCTCTTGTTAAGCCACTGGCCAATGACAAGACACTATGCAGATGAGATGCAAGCTCTTGCTGTTGATGTGGTGGAGAGCTGTCAGATGGGTTTTGCGTCTAGGATACAGCGGTTGTCAGGTTTTTAAATGTGTGAATTTAATTTGCCAAGAGCATTTTGCCAGTTTCTATATTTGAATGTGTATATTTGTGTGTATCGCCCTGCAGTAGGAGAATCATATTTTGGTCCTCGAATCTTTCAGTGAATGGTTCTTGAAAGAAACATTTTTTAATAATCGAAATAATCTAATAAACTTTAATAATCTAAGAATTTAATAATCTAAAGAAATACTTTTTTTTTTTTCTAGTATAAATAATCTTTTATGGAATGGAAAGATTCCGTGGATGTTTTAAGCTCCTTTATAGAACCATAGAAGCCAATAAAGAACCTTTGTTTTTAAGAGTGTATTATCTGACGACTCCTGTGAAAATACTGCATGGTAAATACTGGTTGATTAATATGGTATATGAATTATTTCACATACAGCATTCATTAAAGCAGCATTCTTATCTATGCTGCAAAACTCAGTGAGCTTCATTCTTCTGGAGTTATTCTTAACATGCTGGCTTCCAAGATACCTTGTTTTGTTCAAGGAGAAGGCAATCCCAGTTCAAAAATGATGAGTATCTGTGTTATTTATGTGGTGGATATAAGAGCGTTTCAAATGTGTCACGTACAGGGTTCGATTTTGGATGCTCACTATGTTTAGTATAGAAGACATATCATGATACTGAGAGACATTTTTAAGGGAGAAAGGCAATTGCTGCTGGATTTTGAGAGAGAGAGCTGCAAGGCTTTATTTGGTGTGTGTGTGTGTGTGTGTGTGTGTGTGAGAGAGAGAGAGACAGATGCAGACAGACAGACAGACAGACAGGCAGAGAGAGAGAGAGAGAGAGAGAGAGAGAGAGAGAGAGAGAGAGAGAGAGAGAGAGAGAGACAGACAGACAGAGAGAGAGAGAGAGAGAGAGAGAGACAGACAGACAGAGAGAGAGACAGACAAACAGACAGACAGACAGACAGACAGACAGACAGGCAGACAGGCAGACAGAGAGAGACACTATAGATTTTGTCCTGAAACGGCATTAGATTAAAAGTGCACACAATTTGTACAATTGGACCACAAATCTGAAGCACTGATCTAATATGACACACAGAAACAGCACATCAGTATTTTACATTAGAATTGATACTAGTTGCTCAGATTATTATGTGGAATAAAGTCTAAAGTGGCACAAGTCTCATTATAGAATATGACGACACGATGTCACAAATCCAAGTACATCGCTGTAAGAAAAAAAAATAAAAAATGGTGTGGGAGAGGAGAGGGGAAGGAAAGTTGTCACGAGGGAGAAAGGTTGACACGGAGCAGCTAAGTCTCTAACCTCCGGGGAATCACTCGTTTTAAACAAACCCCGAACAGAGGAGAGTGTGCTGGCGAAAAGAGGACGTGACCGAGCTCATAATAACCATCTCCAGTAAGAATAAATGTAAGGCAGGACTGGGTTTTTGTCCATGAGGAATTGATGGGATGCTTGTGGGTTGCTATTGATCGATCTCATGTGAGTGACAGACAGGCTGTCAATATTTTCAGTATTCCATAAAAAATAAATAAAAATAATTACCCATTTGAGCTTTAAGAGTGCCAGCCAATCCCTGGGGTAAAAAATCCCTTTAGCTGAGGTAAAAAAAATAAATAATAATAATTTGTGGTTTACTGCTATATTTCCTCTCTCCCCGACTCTGATGTGCTCGAATGTATGGATCAGCTGACACTCAAGAAGCTGTTCTTTTATCTCAACCTCTATTGTTAGAAGAACACCACTGACAATCCTTCATTAAGCCTCAATTCAGAGTATGTATATGCTATGATAAGCTCATTGTGTTAAGTCTTTTCTCTATATATTGTCACATCTTTCTCATGTATGCTGCAATTTCGTAGTTTTTCTATTGTTTTTATCGAAAATAGTGCTTGCATTCAAAGCAATATTCAACTTGAAATAACGATTGTCATTTATGACATAAATCACAAAATAAAAGACTGAAATAGTGTTTTGACTGTATTGTGTATAATAATTTTGGCTCAAACCGGGCAATTTATCTAGAGGATTATCCTTTTTCTCAGTGAGATCCGAGAATGCCCTTCTGTTGAGTTTCTACTCATACCCGTTTCATTTTCTGTTCAAATAGAGCATATCTGTTCAAGAAGCATATAACGGGGAAATGCGAAAATGTAAGTGATCTTGCAGATGAAATGTACAGGCTTAAATATAATTTGCATTTTAATGATGCTTTTAAAATAAAAATGGAAATATGTCCTGGAGTTTGGAGCTGTGATTCAATGTGTCTCAGTCTGAATAGATATGATATGACATGATGCTCAGAGAAGCACAAGTTGAGAGGGTCATTTTCTCCGCTCACATTTTAGATGTCCCCTCATCAGTGTGTGAACATTAGTTTACTGATTTGATCAGAAAGGAAGAGACCTAAGGATAATTTATCCTTATGTGGCACTGTGAAGTATGTGAAGTGTGTTTGTAGAGTTTGAGCTTGAAATTGCTGTTTAAAAGACTCTTGAGTAATGTTATTTCTTTTTATATTTCTGGCCAATGAGAGTTGGAGAATGTAAAACAATACATACAAATATATTTCTTCATTAAAGAATGATCATGATTTAACCATTTAATGCATGCACCAATGTATCAATACATGGTAGTAAACAACATTTACCTACAAATACTGCTACTAAAACACTTTAATTAATGAAAAATTATAATACATGATAGATTGTTTGAGCACAGTTTTGAACTGGTTCATGAAAAATGAATTGAAATAAGCTCTAATGCCCTTTTGCCAGAGACGCCATCGACCTTGTAAAGCCTGAAAAAGTTAGAAAAATCTTTCAAATATTTAGTAAAGACCATTTTTTACGTGTGTTTTGGAGGCGAGGTTTGGACAGCGATTTGGGATCTTGTGCTTTCAATGTTAGCAGGCTAAATTTAGCATCACCTATTGCACCTTTAAGTTTCATATTTGAGACATCAGACATTTATGACTCATATGAAATAGTTTGAATATGGAGCTCACACTCGAGGAGGAAAAAACACCCTCATTCTCATTCTCAGGGGCTGTTAACGAGACACCGTTTTCAACTAAAAAACGTAAAACTTTTTTATGCTTTTGGCCGTTCGTTTACACGACAACAGAGTTTTGGGTGCCTGAAAATGCAAAGTTTTGAAAACGGTTTCAAAGTGCAAGTTTTTGAAAGCGGTCTCCGTGTAAACAACAAAAACGCGAATCTTTGAAGACGATGACGTCACGCACATGCGTATTACGTGTTCAGTCTGTAGTGTTTCATCGGCATCTAATGGCCTGGCAGCAGAATACAGCGTTCTTAGTCGTTTTCACGGATCCGTGTGAATGGGGATTGTTTTGACAATGGTGTCGTCTATACGCAGAAAACTCGAAGGAAAATCTTCTCCAGGAAAATTTGTCGTTTATTACACGGCTCTGTGGAATACTTGGTTCTGATTGGTCAATAGCGCCATCCAGTGGTGTGTTATTCCCAGATAACAACCGCTCAAAACAGATAACGCGGGCTCATCACGGTCACTGAAGTCAGCGGCGCTATATGCATGCTAGGAATGTTTTTTCTTCATGGAAGTTTTGCGCTTGGTGAGCTAATAAAATATTAAAACTCAGTCGAATCAATATTTTGAGTACAGTTATTTAATTATGCCACCCAGTATCGTGGACTCGCTCTCTCTTGTTTCATACAAACACAGCTGCTGCCATTTTGTGACTATTGTTTTGTACACTGTTTTATGAGATACAAACAGGTACGATTATAAAACAGTTTAATCTGAAATCAATATATCTCATCCCCATTTTTATTTATGTGGCGAAATGCTGTGTAATAAGTGACTTTATACCGTATCTCATCTAGTTTGAACTTGCCCGCGCTGCAACTGCTCTCTCTCCGCGGAAGCTTTGTGTTTAAAGACCTAATAAAATATTTAAACTCAGATCAATATTTCGTGTCTAAATATTTACTTATGTGGCAAGTAGCCGTGTAATAAGCGGGATAATGCACATCCAGCCGGTGGTTCTCTCATAATAACCCTCATCAAGACTCATCATCCTGTCGGGGGTTATATTGAGAGAACCACCGGCTGGATGCACATTATCCCTTACGTAAACGTACCCTCAGTTTCATTATCATGGGCGTTTAGTTTCATTAGTTTCCCTTTGTTCTATTTTCCCGCCACTCGTTTGTCTCCTAGGTTACTGTCATTATGAGTTTTGTGTTTCAGCTGTGTTTGATTATCTCATTTGTGTTTGCTTTATAAGTTGTACCCTCACAGTCACTCTTTGTCCGGTCACCGTTAACGTTAAGTTGTGTTTGCTTTCTCCTTTTGGATTGTTTGCTCGTATGGATTATTAAAGCCTTTTTGAACCCTGGTCTTCATCTTCATGCGCTTCCTACAACCTAAACATGACATTGACATTGAAAACATGACATTTTGTGCAGTTGCTAATATTTAAAAAGTAATATGATGACATTCTGATAGCTTGATCAGATATAGTTATAGACATAAAATAGGCATAAATCTCAGTTGTCACTCTGTATCTCCCAATAATATCTTAATGATAATATGTAAATCTTTAATTTTATGATAAAATCTCTGTAGTTTTAAAACCTGATGCCTAATACTCTAATTTTAACATGATTTTTGTAAGAAATTATGAATTATTACTTGCAATATAATAGTTTTTCCTACATTTACTATATACAAATCATTAAAGATTTCACAGCAAAAAATACATGTGAGCACCAGAGAGGGACGTTTTTAAAAATGTACTAAAATTAATTTTTCTTGCTAAAATTGAATTGTATCAAAAATTATACAGTAGGTTAAAATATTTTTTACATTCTCAACAAGAAAGGATGACAAAACTAGTCTAATGACAATCTCTTTAGGAAACTTAGTAGCAAAATAAAAAAGACAATTGAAATCACTGTGATATTCAGAATTTGGTTGCAGTTTATTTTGCAGTCCTGTTCTGCATGTGCGTACTTATTATTGTAATTATAATAACTGTGTAATAACTAGGTACTAAACCTGAACCTACTCCGGTAACACTTTACTTGAAGGGGTGTGCATAAGACTGGCATGACACCTTCATAATCAGGACATGACACATGCAATGAATATGAAGGAGGTTTTATGCATGTTAATGACAACTGTCATTAAGTGTCATTCGCTCAATTATGACATTTTCTATGCAAATATGACATTGTTTGAGATGTCTTTGTTATGACAACTTGACATAAACCAATACATCATAACCTGTCATATATGTGTCATAAACATGACATAGTAGATTAATTAATCAAACTTAAGAAACTACTTAGCTTTATGGGTTAACATTACATTAAACTGTTGTGTGGTTGTTTTAACATTGGCTGTCATGAGGCCATTATAACTGTCATGAATATATTTCTGACTACTTTTTTTTCCCTTTCCAGTATTCCAGTATTAGTTATATAATTAGTTAAATAATTTGATAGTATTAACACTTAATGACATTTTAATGACAAATTCAATTTGTACCACAAAAAAAAAAAAAAAAAAAAAAAAAAGTGGTCAGTAATATAATGTAATGTTAACCCATAAAGCTAAGTAGTTTCTTAAGTTTGATGATTAATCTGCTATGTAATGTTTATGACATATTTATGACAGGTTATGATGTATTGGTTTATGTCAAGTTGTCATAACAAAGACATCTCAAACAATGTGTTTGAAGTTTGGTTAAAAAAATGTCATAATTGAGCGAATGACATTTAATGACAGTTGTCATAAACATGCATAAAACCTCCTTCATATTCATGACATGAGTCATGTCATGAATATGAAGGTGTCATGTCAGTCTTATGCACACCCCTTCAAGTAAAGTGTTACCCCTACTCCTACTTACCTTTTATTAACCAGTACTTTCTTTTGTAAATGCACGTACTGTAAAATAAAGTGCAACCCAGAATTCTTAATTTTCGCTATATCAATATATGGCCCAACCCCATGGTCAGTCCAAATGTGACTGCCTTCTTGCTTCTCCATCGCTTTACCAAGTATTATATTTTTCATGTGACACTTTAATACATTTCATATATAATGGTTCAAAGAGACCGTGACATAAGATAAAATAAGAAACAGTGTTTCTATGCCTGCAAATATAAGTAATTTCATGTTTCAAAGCTCGATAAACAAGGCCAGACCAGGCATGTGTTGAGCTGATGAAATTCTTCACATGATCCTATCCCTGTTCAACATCTTTTACATTTGCCGTCTCCAGCGCTGACTGTGGATGTTGCTGAAAGACGGCTTCAGCTGAAATGACACATCTGACCCAAGCGCATCGCTGTGATGTGTCAGCCACTTGCATCTGCATTTTATTACGCAGGATAAGTTGACAATGATAGAACAGTTGTGAAGTGTTTCCGCTGCAGCAGAGGCCAATTCAGTTCAATAGCTCACTTAGTCTGAATGTTAATTTATATACTAGGTCAAGAGCACTAGTGGCCTTATAGCAGCCTTGGTAGCAGACATGTATTTCCCTTTCATCTTTTTCTAAAGGGCCTTTCAAAAATGTTCAATAGCCCAGCCAACCAGCTCAAAAGTGTATAATAAACATAATAAACTCTGTGCTGGGGCTGTGCCGGAAAACTTGACAACCGCGCCAAAACACAATTTTTTTGTATGTGAAAGCTGTTTTATATGAATGTTATGAAAGGAGTGAAAAACAAAGCTCTGTTTACAAAAGCATCAATAGGTTTGCAATTAAATGTTACATCGCAGCAATGGAAACATTTGGATTCATGACGAATGAGAGAGTTGTGCGTGAGCCCATACATTTAAGCTTTGTCGGCTTTGTATTCGGTTTTGCGACCCGGTCACTCGATTATCAGCGAATTTAACAATATACCATTAGTTATTCCACTGGACATGGAATCTCTTGTTTCTTTTCCCAATTCTTCACTAACGTGTCACCCATTTTCGCAGGGGATTATAAACGTTTCTTCCTTTGATTCGCTTTTAAGTGCCTATTATATTCGTATTCTTTACTGTGGTAAAGTAGAAAAACGCTGTGGGAAAGATAACCTACATTTTTACTTGCACGTCAAATTCTTTTTAACACAGTTTGTGCTTGTTGTTATACTTGGTAAGGCGCGTCAAGATTATTTGTAATCTGTGCTTCACACACACGGGTGATTTTAGTTTCGCTTTCACTGGCAGCACAAAATCAAACATCGCTTAAATGCCTTGTCCTTGTAGAAGATAAAATTAGCAAAATTTACAAGTAGAAAACATGAAGATATTAGACATCCCTGATCCCTCTCAAAGTGCAGAGCGGTAGGCTATATCACGCGTTTTTAAATATTTAACTTTATTATAGTATCTAAGTTAAGGCTTATCAGTCAATTGTGCCGTTGCCGTACCAGGCTCAAGTGGAAATATAACTTGAACCTTTCCTTGCCGTTCTTGGAACCGCTTGGAACTACACTTGTGTAAAGGACATGTTTCACTCTTTAACCGGTTACGTTTATAATTACTTAAATCTCAGCCTCTGCGATTTGAAAATTGCCCTAATTCGCGATATTGCCCTACTGCACAAATCAGCAAACCATGCAATCCTCCATCAGAGCCATTTTACGATGACCTACAAGTGCGGTTGCTGAGAAGCAGATCAAGCAGACGATTATTTGTCGTAATGAGAACACTGTGCAGACGGTCGTTCTCACAGTCCGCTGCGGCCGCACATTCATCGTCTGCCTCGTGGGCAGAAACACTCAAAGATGTCGAGGGGATCGTTTTTGAGCTCAGCCCGCCGGCCACTAACCCATATGACTCATCCAGAAATGTTAACGCGAGTACTCTTTTTATTTGCACACAAAACCTTCTTTACCGATGACCTAGTTTCCGAAGCTCTGAAGGCATGCGGCCTAATTGGATTTGTATCATTCAGGAGCTTTTGGTCTGAAACCACAAATGTTAAGAAGGCTGGAGTATAATGCAGACTTGAAAGACCTTTTATTGACGTTTCTGAGCCTAAAATAGAAGAGTGGAGGGAAAACAGTCTTTGCTGACTCGTTCTTTATGCAGGAGTAATGGGACTGTAGTCAGACATTTACTCTGGGCTCCTTTTGTTATTTAATCTAAAATTAATCTAAAATTAATTGTGAAGTACATATTTCAAAATGTTTTTCTTTGAGAAAAAATTAAGTTGAAAATGTTTCCATATTTGGGTAATTCTCAGGAAACAGTGCCATTTGTGCCCCATTTGTGTCCAGTTGACTTACTAAGACAGAACTTGTAACCCGAAGGTCGCAGGTTCGATTCTCAATACCGACAGGAAACAACTGAGAACCCAATCACTCCCCGGTCACGGTGAATGGCTTCCCACTGCTCCGGGTGTGTGTGTCCACGTTTTGCAGTGTGTGTGTGTGTGTGTGTGTGCACTAAATGCAGAGGACAAATTCCAAGTTTGTGATGCCATACTTGGCCTTCACTTCTCTTCATTTCACTTCACTTACTGTGCATTTACACTGTAATTTACTTTTATTGGAGATTCAAATACAATTAATTGGTAATGCAAAATAAAGTTAATAAATACATTTAAATAATAAAAAAAAATGTATCAGCGGGTTTGCATATCACCATTCATCACCTTTATGTTATTAAAAGGTTAATTGATCTTAATATCGGTGTAGTTTTCTGAGAAAATGCAAATTTTCATTCATCACTTTCTGTTAAACCCTGTTTTGCTATGACATTCCCAGCTTTAAAAAAAATATTTTGGATCTATTCAACATAATTTTAAGGAGAGACTTAATCATGTTTAGATCACATTGAATACATTACATTATATATATATTCTTTTTTATGGTTACAATTACATTTCCCTCAATAAGTACAATAGTTCAGAAATGTTATATCGCAGTGAAACACAGGCTTAGGAGACAAGTTTGACCAGGACACCACATGCGGCTTGTTTAACTCTTTCCCCACCAGAGTTTTTTTAAAAAGTTGTCTGTTCCCCGCCAGCATTTTTGATCATTTTCACAATAGTTTCATGGCCCCCAGAATATTTTGTAGTATGAATATCTGAACATGCAATATGTCAAAAGAAAGAACAGAGCCTCTGCTTTTAAACAACAACAACAAAAATGTTTTATTCTAGCTTCATGCATTCTTTTTTTAACAACACTTGAATATGGGTAAGGTTTATAAAAAAAGCAGCAAAATCAACCATCAGGCTTAGGGTCTTTCTGCATTGAGAGTTGTCATGGCAGAAATTAAGATCCACCAGGAAACACCATTGTCATGAAGGGATGCCCCTGGTATGTAACAATGTTTAGATAGGTAGTACATGTCAAATTACTACCTAAACATGACCGGACCCAGGGTTTGCAAGTGGATCATTGCCTGGTTCATCACACTCCCTCCACTGGCGTTGTCGTCATCCTACAGTGTATCCTGGTGCCATCACTTTCCCCGGGTAAATGATGCACACGTACACAGCCATTAGCGTGATGTAAAAGAAAACAGGACTCATCGGACCGTACGACTTTCTTCAGCTCCTCCAAGGTCCAGGTCCAACACTCGTGTGCCCATTTCAGCTGTGGACAGGGGTCATATAGGCACTCTGATTGGTCTGCAGCTACGCAGTCTCATATGCAGCAGATGCACTGTGTGTTGTGACACATTACTCCCATAACCATCATTCAAATTGTGTGTGACTTCTGGTGCCACAGTAGATCTTCTGTTGGCTCGGATCAGACAGAATAGCATTCGTTGCCCTCGTGCTTCAATTATCCTTGGGCGCCCAACACCATGTCGACGATTTGTGGTTTGTCCCTCTTCGGACCACTGTTGGTAAATTCTCATCACTGCTGACTGGGAGCAACACACAAGCCTTGCCGTTTCAGAAATACTCTGATCCGGTTGCCTTGCTATAACAATTTGGCCCTTGTCAAAGTCACTCAGATCTTTATTCCTGCCCATTTCTCCTGCTGCATCCAACATATTCATTACAAGAACTGATTGTTTGCTTACCATCTAATCTACCCATACATCAATATGTGGTCTTGTTAAGAGATGTTCAATGACAATCATAATGCTCTTTTGTTGTTGTTGTTGTTGTTTTTTTGTTTTTTTTTGGTTCCTCAGTGTATAATTTGTGTGGCTGAATGTGCAATGTAGTTTTAGAGACTTAGATTTTGAATGTAAAACCTTCTTGGGAGAACTTGAATGTGATTCATTCTCACTTCCTCCATCCTCCATATTGAGCACCATTTTGACAGTAATGTAAAATTCTGTCTTGAATATCTTCTCTATGATTAGATGTGCCGGTGCAATCTTACTGCGTTTCTCCCCATTCGTCCTTCAGATGATATTTGAAGACGTGCACCATAGAGCATTGAGACTGTCGAATGAGATTGTGCTGCACAACATACTCCTAAGGGCCCTTTACACTCCACGAGCAGAACCTGTTATTGATCAGTGGCACTTTGCGTTTGCCAAATGTCAATGGATGATGTTAATAGTTAATGTGATTATTTACACGTGGTTAAAATTGAGGTGTTTTCCCCTCTTTGAGTATGATCTCCATATTTCCCTGTATCATACTATATGAGCCAACAAAAAGCACATGGAAACTTTTAGATTATTAATTTTTTTATATTTTGTCCAAAGGTTCAACAAACTGTTTAATTTCAACAATATTTTCATATTTTTAATAAAATTAAATAAATAAATAATGGTGAATTTTAGTGACACCCTGTGCTTACCTTATTGTAATGGAAACAGATAGTGATCAAGACATACCAGATTGCTCAAACATTTCATGACCCAACAAGGATGACTAAACATTTTCAGTCGATGAAAATAAACATCAACAAATGGCAACACAGTAAACACATTGGTCTAACCACATCCAGCAGCCACTGGTGTTTATTGCCATTTTTGAATTAGCCTCTAGAAAAAGATGCATTTGCAGGCTAGAAAGTTTGCTTGGTGGCAATTAATTCATTCACAGATCTCATTAGAGACCTTTCAAAATATTCTAATCTCAGCGTATCTAAACATGGTATTGGTTTGCCCAGGTATAAAGGACTTGCCTTTAGAGGCTGTGAGTTGTTGTGACATTCTTGTATTGTTTCATTAGTTTGTTGTGTACTGAGATTAGCTCAAGACTTGCATTCTTATGTACTTACTGACACAATATTTTGTGCTTGGAAATCACTTGGATCAGGTCTTCAAACCTGCTACTGGAGACCCACTGTCCTGCAAAGTTTAGGAAAACTTGTCTAGTCGTCTAGTCATCCAGGAAAAACTAACAATAAAAAAAAAGTGTCAAACTGACCAACTAAAACAAACACTGATCATCATAATGGTGACTTCAAACTAAACTATTATTTTCAATAAAACATCAACATCTAAACCTCTGTTAATTTTTAACTGGTTAGTAATAAGTGAAGCTGTTTTTTTTAGTTATTTAAATCTCCTCTGCTGAAATCTTACCCCCTGTTTTAATTGAAAGTAACTTGCACTGACATATCTTATATATGTCACTGCCATTGTTTTATCTCAAGATGCATACCAGTATAATTGTCTTAACTGAACTTAGGCCTAATACTGGTTTAGTGTAAGCCCTGTTTGTGAAACTCTAACACTGATTCAGTGTTACTTTTAAAACCTTGCTGGTGGTTCCCATATAAACACAGAGCAGTGTTAATTTAACACCTGGGATTTTTCTGTGTAGCAACCCACAAGCCTAGCCTTTTCAGAAATACTCTGAAATACCCAGTCACCTTGCCTTAATAATTTGGCCCTTGTCAAAGTCGCTCAGATATGTATGTGTGCCTGTTTCTCCTGCATCCAACACATTGATTATGAGAACTGATTGTTTGCTTACTATCTAATCTACCCATACCTTAATATGTGGCCTTGTTAGGAGACGATCAATGATATTTGCTTCAACTGTGACTTGTCATAATGTTTTTTGGCTCATCAGTGTATAATTTGCTTGGATGAATGTGCAGTGTATTTTTAGAAAATTCAATTTGTAATGTAAAACCTTCTTGGGAGAACTTGGGTGTGTGATTTATATTCAGTTCCACCATATTGAGCACCAAATTGACTGTAATGTAAAATGCTGCCTTGAATTTAATCTCTATGATTAGATGTGCCCGTGCAATTTTGCTGCATTTCTGCCCATTCGTCCTTCAGATGACATTTGAAGACGTGCACCAAATAGTATTGAGGTTGTCGAATGAGATTGTGCTGTACAACAAACTCCTAAGAGCCCTTAACACTCCACGGACAGAACCTGTTATTGATCCGTGTGCAACACTGTGAAAGTGAATAGCACATAGCTGGCACATACTGATATAAACATTAATACCGACATTTAATATATATTTAATCGCATGACTAAACATACATTATCATAGTCAAGTACCTTTGTTTTCACAGTCCACACAACAATGCGAAAACAGCTTTTTCAAGTCCACTTGGGAGATTGTCTTTAAAGCGTTTTTTTTTTTTTTTTGCAGGGACAAAAGCGGCATCTAAACATGCGTCATCGTTTTTAAATACTTCCGTTTTCACAGTCCACACTACAACACCAAAACACTGTTTTCAGATTCATATAAATTAGTTTGTCTTCAAAAAGCCCAGTTTTCGCAGGACAAAAACACCATCTTAGTGTGGACGGAAGACCAAACCGTATAGAAAAAGATGCATTTTCCAGATAAGTGTAGACGTAGCCGCAGTTACTTGATATTCTGGGAGAGTCTCATTCCATGAAAGTACCAAGTTTCTGAAATGGCAGATAGTGGTTTTGTTGTGGGGCTTGAATCAGTCTTTATGGATCATCATTCGTCAGGTTGTCTGTAATGATGAAAGGCTTAGAGACAGCAGAACTGCTATTAGCACTGCAGATAGGGCAAGGTTTGAGTACACAGCCTTTAGATGTATGGATTAGTTCAGCTGAATGCTACAGGAATAGCAACCAACCCCTCGGATGGATTTTGCTCTCAACTCAAATGAGTGTACAACAGTGACTGCACTGTAAATCTGCCCTGTTATCTCCTTCTTCTCCGCATGAATATCCATGAGATGCTATCACACTCCCCTTGGCGACAGAGATATAGGCTGCAATGTTGGTTTTGAATCTTGAAGTTTACAGCCTGCCCTTCACTCACAGCTTTCTCCGTGCTGGATATTTCAGAGCAACCTTTGCCTATGGAGGTAAAACAGTCAATGTGCTGAATAATCTAGTAAATATTATGTAGAAGAATATCATGAAAAGGGTAATGCAAATTTAGAAGATTGTTTTAGGGATGGTTGAATCATCTGTTCCAGGTTTTCAGTGTTTATACAGTGTACCTTTCAAAGACTAAGAATGTGGCATTTTCAGGCTATAAAGCAAATGCTTATGTAAGTAAATACTCGTTCTGAAATACAGTAAATTTATCACAAGAATATTTAAAAAGTACTTTCCAGTTAATAAAAGTGTATATTCACAGTTTATGAGCTACTGCAAAACAATGCATGTATTCATTCAGATAACCATAGTACAAACAAATATTAACATGACCAGCCTGATCTTAAAGCAACACTAATGAACTTTTCCTCTTCGGCCGCCCTACAGGTTGGAAGCGGAATTGTCCATTACTGCTGTCGTAAATAATTTCGCTGTTTATCCAGCACCGGCTTTGAAATGAACGGTGTCCACAGACAAGGTAGAGTATGTTGCATGATTTCATGAAAGTATGATGTATTGCGACATCAGAAACGAAGAAAAACTAAATAATGACTATTGTAACACTTGACGTAAAGCAAGTCAAATTTGTAGTTTTCTTATGTTTCATTCGAACTACAGTAACGCGACCCGGTTTGGCAAACTTGCATAGTGCAGTTATAGTAGATACAGGCCCGCAAAGCGAATCCAGAAGTGCCTTTCACCTTGTTACGACTTGATGAACCACTGATATGATTTTGGAAACATTATTTTAAGGTAAAAAATGTTCCTTAGTGTTGCTTTAATTGCGAAAATTAGTTTTTACATGCATATGATACGCAATTTATTGCGTGTAATACCCACATACCCCACATCACAAATCCTACCCAAATGTATCATACGCATGTACCCTAATGCTACTCAAGGGGTTTACAGTGTGATTACAAAAATTGCATATTAATTGCACGATAAACACAATGCCTGCTATAGAGACGCATTTAATGAGATCGGGTTGACATGACATTTAAGTCTACATGAAACACTCTTTGCATCCCTCTGCTATATTCTGACATTTATCTGAGTGAGTCAGTGAGAATAAATGTTGGAGGGTGTTATTTTATCTGAGATTGATTGGGTATTCCCAAGTAGTAGTTAGAGAGACGGATCTAAAACGTATGGTAGCTTGTTTCCACCACAGAATAAAGCATAAAAAAAGAAAGAAAAAAAGGTAAATGCAAGTTTATATCTCGCAATTCTGACTTAATTTCTTGCGATTTCGAGTTTTCAACTAAAAATTCTGACTTTTTTTTTCTCAGAATTCAGACTTTTTTCTTTTAGTTCCAAGTTATATCTCATAATTTTGAGTTTATATATTACAATTCGGACTTTTTTTTTTCTTATAATATTTCATTTTTTTCTCACAATTGCGAGTGTCACAATGAGGTATAATCTAAATCGCTTGTCGCAGATCACTGGAAAGTCTTTAATAAACGAATATAAACACAGGTTACCATTACCTTATATTATACATTATGCATTATTCACATTAATTATGAACCCATATACAGTAGTTATTAGTAGTCCTCTGGGAGGTATATATATTAAAAAAAAAAAATAGTAGTTACTGATTAGCTAATAGTGAACTACCACATTCAACTGAGCACTAATACTTACTAATTCATTAATCAGAGTTTCTTGCTAGTTAATAGTAGTTACTAGAGTGGTAATAATGCGTTTTTATTATTTTATTTTATTAGTAACTTTTTTTTATTATGTTGCAAAAACAAGCTTCTTGAGAAAAGGGCCTGGTGATGTCTAAAAAAGGAAATTTGTTTCACAAGTGGAGCAAGTTATTAGAGTTTGATGAAAGATTACAAAGATAAACATTTTGTTCTTGGAATAACATGCACTGATGAATAACACAATAACATCAGCAATAGGTAATGAGAAAACAAGGTGGATTTTGATTGTATGTTGACTGCAACTATAATGGATTTTAAATATGTTCCGCATTGAACACATTTACCGTGGCTTAGTTTACCTCTCACTCTTGACAAAAAGTTTTGTTTTGACAGGAATAGTATTATCTAACTCAGGCCAACCGATTATGCCCTGTGCTTTCTTTGATTTGGGTTAGAGGTGAGTGCAATGATCCAGTTCCAGTGAATTGCCACATTTGGCCTCTATCTGTCTTAATGACTTTGTTTAGTTTCCTCTCTATGGTGACCCTGTGGGATATATATATATATCACAGTGTAAGGCAAACATAAGTAACAACACAACGGTAAACACACAGAATAGAATCAAAGGGTCATTATGAGGACAAAATTCAGGTCATTTTTCTTTATTATTGTGATGTTTTATATCATTTCACTTGAAAAAACAAAAAAACAAAAAAAAAAACAGGATGTTCAAGAAAACATTTTCCCAAAGTATAGGGCCGTAACTGTCCGATTCTAGAGAACCGCCATTTCTTATTCTATATAACCCATTAAATGAGTAGATGGGAACATGCAAATTATATTCATTTTTGTTAATACAATGCACATTAATGAGTTAAATGTATCAAAGGATGTTCAGTTGTGTTGTGAGTTTTGTATAACTTCTTTTATCTGTGTTGTGTACATGATGATTTATTTTTTAGAACAGATTTGTGGACTACCATTCCCATGGCAACGCAATTGTTGAAAGTGCATCATGCTTTTAGCTGGAAAGATTAATTGGTTTTAAGGCCCGTTAACACCACTAATGATAACTATAAAGATAACTATAACAACAACTATATTAGCATCCACACCCGTGGACGGTATCGTTCTGTTTATTCAGTTTTGTCATCTGTCGTTTTAAATGCTCGAGCTCTTTAAAGCAGGATGGATTCTGATTGGCTTTCATTGTTTTTAATCGTTGATCAGCGTTTCCTGTGCTGTGTCATCCATATAGTTGTGGTGTGAACTCTTCTATTCTTTTATATTCTAAATGATTTTTAGAACTATATCTATATTTAATGCAGTTAGGGGAGGCCAGGGGGTATTTAGGGCATGAAAGCACATAACTTCGATTTTTAATGCATATTTCAAAAGAACAGTTCTTATGGGGCGCTCTGTTATAAATAAAATCATGGCTATTGGCTGTCACTGCTATCAAAGTTTAATAGTAAGTGTCCGAGTGTCCAATGAGAATACATAATACTATTAGCTAGTAAAATTTTATTACTCCCCATAAACCTCCATATAACATGCCCTCACTACCAAACACACACACCTCGAGATAAACCCACCTATTCAGGGTGAGTAAATGGCATTATAACAAAACCGCCCTTGAAGGACTGAATGTGCACCACTGTCAACACAGCGTAGTCAACCATGATGACTCTGTGTTTGGGTTTGAGCGGCCATGTGGTCATGGTGTGTTTGCTGGTTTAATGTGGCGTATTAATGGCCTACAATGCGAGCGATGACGTTAACCACTAAACCGAGAGAGGGTCACACGACTAAGTTTAAGATCCGCATGAAGGCACTAAATGAACTGAATGAGATGAATGAATGTAGTAAGGTGGCGTGTGCCCTTGTCAGTTGAAGTGTATCAGATGTGTGCCGTTCAATATATGAGGGAAAGGTAAACCGGTTCACCAGACAGACAATGTTTGCTTGTCTTGATAAAATGAAGAGGAAATGTGTGAAGCAAACAAAGACAAAGAAGAATTAATATTTAATAATAGAGTGCCAAGATCTAGATCTCGGGTCTATTTCAGGCGGCCATTATACTTTGTTCTCATAAATTGTTTGAGCAAACAGGACAACAGGGAAGATCTTTAAACAAAAGAATGTCCTTCTTGGACAAGTAGATCTACTTTACCGTCACTTAAGGCGGGCGTACACGGTGCGAGTTCGGACCAGGATCGGACACTCGGGAGGTCGTGAGATATTGCACACGTTGCGAGTCAGTTTAACTGATAATCGCGTCAAAGCAGCTGGTACACGGCACGACTGTCCTGCACGAATTTTATCCCGAGCCGGCAGCAATCACGTGAACTTTCGCGCTAAACACAGAGACCGTCAATGTTGCATGCAGGCAAAGCTTCAGATAGAAAAAATGACAGAAATGTGTGTGCAAATGATTTGTTGTAAAGCAGAGAACAGTAGCCATTCCTTTCAACATAAAAACTAGAGAGAGAGAGAGAGGTGTGTGTGTGTGTGTGTGACAGAAATGCGCACGCTGTATGGTTGCTGCCACTGAGGTATAGCCCCACGTGGTTGTGTATGATTAGCAATAGGGGACAGCTGGTGAAAATCGGGCCGACTCCCCGAATTTTTTAAACATGTTTAAAAATGATCGGGAGGTCGAGGAGGTGCTCATAACGTGCTCGGCTCGGCTCGTAATTCCTCTCACACGCTGCGAGCCGCGACCATGCGAGCATCACCGATTCCACTCGATTTCTCCCGAGTGAAAAAAATCATCTGCGAGCTCGTAAAAACAGCAAAAATCGCACCGTGTACGCCTTGCCTTTACACGACATTTTTTTTTGTATTGGTGTTACATGTTTGGTCATCTTGAGTTCCTTAGTGTTTCCCCTGTGACCTAGATTTGCTGTGTTATGATTAATTCATTATTCCCACCTGTTGTCTCGTTAATTATCCCATTAGTCCCAGTGTTTAAAACCATTATTTTCCTTCCAGTGGCTGTCGGTCTACATATGTTTATTAATGTTTGGTTACTTTCTACATGTTTCCTTCTATAAATTCCTTCGTTGTGCGAGTGATTGCTACAACTAATTACTGAAGATAGACCAACCTACAAAGTTTTTGCTGTTTTTTTTTTCAGTTCAGTTAAAAGTAAACTTAAAGTATGTTTTTTTTGCACACACACACACACACACACACACACACACACACACACACACACACACACACACACACACACACACACACACACACACACACACACACACACACACACACACACACACGCACACACAAAAAAACATAATTTACGGACAAAGCATTATGAAATCATCTACTTACGGTTTGTGATGCAGCTGCTGTGAGATGCAATACAGTTGGCTGCTTTATATTTTAACAGTAGTTTCTTTGCAAACTCTCCATTACTCTGTGCCTTGTTTACAAAACAAAATGTTCTGAACAAACATATGATCCTGGACAACATTAAATGAAACCATCCACTTGTTTCTGACGCTGGGATCCTTCTGAAGTCTGCAGAGACGCAAACAAACTGTTTAAACTGGACGCATCAAAGCGAAAGTTCTTTCATTCTTCCATTTGTCCTGTTGTCGACAGACTCAAGCACATGAAGAATGTCTGAAACTGAACGTGCATCCGTAAACTGTATCCAGTGTAGACAGCGTCAGTGATTATAATGGGATTATAATGTTTAAATACAAATACCTGTCAAAATGTAAAAAAAAAAGTAAAAAAATCCATACAAATGTGATTTATCATGCCATAACCCCTTTAAAGCCACCAAGAAGAACTGATTAGCCTGTACTTAAATGTTCTTTCAATAGTTTTGCTATTTCTTAGATTTTTTTTCCAGTGTATGGTATGAAATATATTTACTAGTTTTATAAAATGATTTATTAACACAGTAGATGTCTAAGACCTAAGTCTTAGAGCACGCTGAATACTGTATATATTTAGGATTTTTAAGGAAAAAATTAAACAACTAAATTATGGAGAAACGTTTAAGTTTCTGAACTGTTAATGCGCTGAAATCTTTGAGAGATGGTCAGAATTTTTTTTATTTCCATTGAAGCACAAGATGCTCTTTGCATAATTTTCATATCATGCTGGAGAACATAGACTGAATGTCTATAAATGGGCAAATAAACCAGGCACAGCTGAAAGATTTTAAATCATTTGTATGGAGTGTCCATTTTCCCTGAACAGAATGATACAGTGATATCCATCACAAAGGCTTACCTCAGCCCCCACAATCCATCGCACGGGTAATTGCCGAATTGCATTTGGGAGATATTGTAGTGATGCTTCTATAAAAGGAAGGAACGTGGACAAAACTGGATCAGAAAGCTCTGGAGAGACAGGCATTTTTTTAAATTGCACAATATTGTGACTGATTTAGAGGCCAGCATGTCCTCCACTAGTTTGCCACATAAAGCACAGGTACAATTCATCATTGTTGCAGCTATAGAAGCTTGGATGGAAAAATCATCCTGCAAGTATTTATACTAATAGAAGTTTTTTTGGCACATTTTGCTGGTCTTGGTTATTTACTGACTTCCATGTTACTTACTGTGCCATTTGAACTGAATTTAATCATATTATTGATACTGTAGATTTAACTCTTGTTAATTCTCTTGTCTTGCCAAAATATAAAAATTGGTGTTTCTAAGAGCTTTGTAACAGGTTCTGTGTTGTGTGATTTTACAGGGTTGTGACGAAATAATGCAATTTAGAAGAACAGGGAAAATCACACTCTTGAGTGTGTGCTGACAATTATTAAGAGTGCAGATGTAAGATGTTCTACAGGGCTTTATATCCCAAAGGTCCAAGCAAGATTTGATTCATGTGAACAATATTACTGAAATATATTCCAAGACAAGCCCATTACATGCCGAGCACACGCTCTTTCTTGAAGTCTCCATTGATTTATACAAAGGACTCATTTGTGGGCTTTTGTTTAATTTCTCCAGCCCAAACACGTCTAGTCTCGCACATGTTCATTCACTTAATGTGTTGTGAATTATAAAGGGCGAATCCTCTGAACTTCTCACGACGCTATTCATCTAGGCTCTTACAGAGAGGACAGATGGGGTGTTTCCTCAGGAATAATCAGAGATGCAAGCAGTGGTTTTAATAATTACACAACCCCTAACACAGACGGTCAAAGAAGGATATTCACCGCCATCCTTAATGGGCATTTGCATTGCAGTGGTGTTGACTTTAACCACCTTATGCAATTGGGTAAACAGAGAACAATAGCCGTCAGTACAGCTTTCTATTTACACACCTTGGATTTCAGTGTAAATGCAGGGAATTGAACTCCCTAAACTCCATAGTGGGTTAAATATCATCCAGACATCTAAAGTTTGTCTGTGTACACATGCTGTTCAAATGTCTGGGGTCAGTAAGCTTTATTTATTTTTATTTTTAAGAAAGGACATTAAATTGATCAAATGTCATAGTAAAGAGAGTGTTACAAAAATGTATATTTTAGCAATAAATGCTGTTCTTTTGAAAGAATCCCAAAGAGCCCAATCTGTTTCAGGGTTTCCACAAATACATTAAGCAGCACAGCTGTTTTCAAGACTGAAATGTTTCTTGAGCATCAAATCATCATATTAGATTGATTTCTGAAGGATCATGTGACACTGAAGACTGGAGTAATGATGCTGAAAATTCTGCTTTTCCATCAAATAAATGACATTTTGCAATATATTACAATAGAAAGCAGTTATTTTAAAAGTTTAATAATATTTTACAATATTTCAGTTTTAACTGTGTTATTTATCAAATATATGCAGCCTAAATAGTCTGACATTGATAATTCAGGTTTTGAATTTTTCTTAAATTGTGATGCCGTCCTGCTCTCGGCAGCCAATATTTAACACTGCAAGTGAAGCTGCTTTATATGTAGTGTGGGTTGTGTTTTTTTTTTTTTTACCTTGCATAGTTATACTTATGATTTTAGAGGATGGGGGGATGATATCATGGTAGCTCACAAGATTTAATGGCTATATTTTCTAAAAAATGAAATGAATCTGATCTGCTTTGAATTTGAAATGATACCTTGCATAGTTAATAGAAGTGATGAGAAACACCGTTGCTAACACATTATGGATGCACCTCTGAGCAACTAATCAAACACTATCTGCATTGCAGATACTTCTTGGAACTGAATGACAGAGGCAGAGCCTTACGGCAGACTAGGCCAATTATTTTTTCTCTGCTTTTAACTGCCAAGGCATTTATATCCACTGTGTTATATGCAGTGCTGACAGAACATCATCCAGTTTATGATGATGGAACTTGACTTACGTGTACGACACAGGTGGACTGCTAAAAGAAGACTTCACATCTGAACTAAATAGAAAAATGTGAGTTGCACATCTCCTCTGGATGGAATGAAAGCTATTGAAGATTATGAGTGAGAAGCCCATCAGCCATTTTTCAGATTTCTCCTGCTGACAGGAAAAAAATACAGATAAAATATTCTGAAGCCCTGGCTGAAGGAACATAATTGGCCATTTCATATGAATTCGTGTGATCTGTAAGTGTAGATAAACTGTCACCATGAAAGTCCACCTTTAAACATAAACCTTGGGGTTTGCAGATCGCATAAAGCATACACAATTGTAAGATATTTACAAATATGTAAAATGTCATGTTGGCTGTTCTTGTTAAATAACATTTCACAGCGAACAATGCATCACAGATTTCTGTGCTGTTTTTCAAACCCATCTTTGACTAATTAGAGTGCATTTGGAGAGAATAAAATAAGTGGAGCTAATCAGCTGTTGTTGTGTAGCAGGCATTCAGAAATGTTTCCTCGTGAGCGAGAAGCATTGTAAACCTGCGTTCACCATGGCAACGCTGACTCTGCCGGCAGAAGCTCAGGTGTGTGTGACTGTGTGATACTGGGCTTTGAGAGCCACAATCAATGAAACTCACTGCAGAGGAGCTTAAACCTCTAACCTACTGAGAAACAAGGCAATAGTCAATTTTATATACGTATTTTCACATTATTGACATATTTTTGTACTCGTTTTATGAATAAGAATATATTTGACCCACTTTACATCTGTAGTCCAGTAAAAATATCAAAACATTCCAAAAAGAAGATTCATTGACAAGATAAGCAAATATCATAAGCAAATAGTATTTTGTGTTGTTTCATTAGCAGATTTGATATCATTTTTATTTAATTATGCTATTTTAGATATTACCTCTCATGTGGTGTGTAATAACGTGTAATACTGTTTGTGAATGTTAAAGGTCTAAAGAATAAGGACTCGTGTTCAAATTGATATGGCAAAGCTATCACCATCGGTACTGTTCATACAAGCACTGAGGAGGATCAGAGCAGAGTAGACCAATCACAACAGACTGGGTCATCTGACCAATCAGAGCAGAGTAGACCAATCACAACAGACTGGGTCATCTGACCAATCAGAGCAGAGTAGACCAATCACAACAGATTTGGTCATCTGGCCAATCAGAGCAGAATAGACCAATCACAACAGACTGGGATATCTGACCAATCAGAGCAGAGTAGACCAATCACAACAGACTGGGATATCTGACTAATCAGAGCAGAGTAGACCAATCACAACAGATTTGGCCATCTGACCAATCAGAGCAGAGTAGACCAATCACAACAGACTGGGTCATCTGACCAATCAGAGCAGAGTAGACCAATCACAACAGATTTGGCCATCTGGCCAATCAGAGCAGAATAGACCAATCACAACAGACTGGGATATCTGACCAATCAGAGCAGAGTAGACCAATCACAACAGACTGGGATATCTGACCAATCAGAGCAGAGTAGACCAATCACAACAGATTTGGCCATCTGGCCAATCAGAGCAGGGGTAATAGGGGTTTAGAGAGATTGAATCCTTTATTGAAACATTTAAAGAAAAGACGTGCTGCAATTCTGAGAAAATTAAAGCCTTATTGTAGGAGACCTCTAAAACAAAATTAAGAACCTTTAAAATAGCAGGGTCACTTTAAAGCAGGGGTTCTCAAAGTTTTGATAGGTGAGGGCCAATTTAGGAACCCAACATTGAACTGAGGGCCGCCAAAGGGGCGGGGGAGAAAAAGAAAAAAAAATACTGAAAAGAATGACCAGGTTGCATCTCTACAGTTTACATTTATTCAGGCTATTATTATATAACTGAGGCTAAACCTGGCAAATCTTGAGAAAAATTGCAATGCAAACAAAATCCCCGGGGTTCTCTACCCTCAACAGAGAGAGACTTTTAAAATAGAAGCTTACCAAACAAGTCATCATCATCATTCATATCTATAATTGCCTATCAGTCGCGTTTCCATTATTACAGATTTGCGCAAATGTCTTGCGCTATTATTATCTTTTTAACCCGTAATTGAAAAACGAAAAATGAACGGTTGTTGTCTTTTTAAAACGCAAAGTTGAACACCAAAATTTTAATTTGAACTGGCTACATCAACTGCTGCGCAAAAAAGTAAATAGCCTATCGACGAATTTTCAGATTTTTGACAAATTAATATGGAAAACATGTCGATTTTACTGGTTTTCTAAGGCCAAATTAGAACCTGGAATTGATATTTTTCCCACAGTGCTGAATATAGCCTGTGTCTCTGGAACCACAGCCCACAGAAAGGTGAGTTATAGAATAATGATAATAAATGTGTCTGAAAAAACAGCGAGGCATTTTAATTATTTATTAATAAACTATTGTTTTCTAAATGTCGGTTAAAAACATAGGCTATCTCCATCTCCGCTGTTAAGCAGATGCGCTTTTAGAGAGAAATGCACCTTTCATACGGATAACATCAGAAGGTATTAACTTTCGATTCGAGTTTGTTTCTTTACTAGTGGACATTTCAAGCTTTAGCCTACATAGGCTATATTTAGTTTCAGTTCACGCGCTCCAGTTCACGGAGATCATGAAAGTGCGTAGGCTACTGATTGTTTTGTTTTATTTTACAAAAGTACAACGTTTTTTTTTTATTATTATGAGTTTACACAAATAAAAGTAGTTGCGAATAATGTATTATTATTTTCTGTATGACCAGAAATGATTGAGTATTTTAAGTTGTTTCCACTGTTGATAGGAAAATGCAAGTGTTCGCGCCTGAAAGGTAATGGAAACGCGGCTATAATAAGCTTGTCATTAAGTCACTTTACTTGCGATCGGACCACACCTGTAATTACCGCTTATGCCTATAGATGCCGCTAAAAAACACTAAACGGAGATTAATTTTTTCAAAGCAATGTAGCCTACAGTTTTACAGATATTATCAGATGTTATCGCGGGCCGCCAGAAATGTTTCTGCGGGCCGCCATTGGCCCGCGGGCCGCACTTTGAGAACCTATGCTTTAAAGGAAATAGGGCTTATTTTTGAAATAGGGCTTATTCACATTCTTTCATACATTTAGATAGGTGGGTAAATGCATTTTTTGTCTCAGTGCATGCATTGTTTTAGTTTGACAGGGTTGGCGCTAGCTTAGCTTAGCACAGTGAATGGAATCCTTTGTTGCCAGCTAGCATGTCCTGAGTAAAAGTGATCCAAAAAAAACAAAAACCCACGTAATTACTTTTTGTGGCCTGCGTATTCACAACGAGTACAAATAGCGATGCAGATTAACACTAGGTGTTTTCTTAGGCAGATATTGACTTGGGACTATATTAGGGGGAAGCACAGGCAAAGCACTGCTACTTGGGCGAAGCACTGCTACTTGGGCGCAGAGATATCACGCAACACATGAAATCCCACGACTTCCGTCAACATACCGGTGTGAATAGTAGCTGCCTGGCTATTTTCCCTACAGTACATGAATGGCGATGAACATGGCTGATTTTGTGTGAGCCAGAACCATACCTATATGTACAAGAGTTTACAGAAAATGAGTGGAAATAGAACGACAGGCGGAGGAGGTTGCGATCGCTCAACAGCCCGAGGACGTGAGGATGAGAGCCAACACGAACTGGTGGTGTGAATGTGGGGGAATATGCCAATCTATGCCGACTGAAATAGAGTGTCTGTGCTGTGGAGAGTGGGACAAGTTACTGCCATCGATGACCAGGCTCAACGCGTCAGATCAAGATGAGCGTGCCCGCAGTTGTCACAGCTACCGCGGATTTCACGGCGCTTGATCCATCCGGCAGTACTCGAATTTTTTTTCCCGGTGTGATAAAGTGAACTGGAAAAAACGCCCCATGCCGAATGGACCAAATGGACAGCTGTCCACAGAGTAAGTGATTATTTTAAACATGACATATGTATGGTAAACTGCTTGTAGCCTTCTCTTCATAGTAGTTATACTAAAACTCCTGAGTCAAAAGAACCAGGCTAACTCGGTGAGAGAAATATAGCTAACTTAGCCCTCAGTCATTTCATTTTACAGGTAACGATAACAGCGATTTTTATTTTAGTTTGGTTGTTCATGCTAAACAGGTTGAATTCAACATGAGGTTATACTAGAGGAGGCTAACGTTATTTGAACCGTAGTCTTCTCAGCTTCTCAGCATCTATCTTACAACCAAATAAAGACACAGATTAACATAAGGAAGAGTAATAAAAGACAACTTACATGTGCACTTTGTTCTGCCTGTGCTTTGAAAATAGATGGGATGGGACAGCCGTATGTTTCAGACATAGTACCGTCTTTCTGGGCCCATATTCCATTTTTTCAAAGTAACTTAGTCCTCCGGTACAAAATGCTCTTCGCAAACACGATACTCTTTGATTTTGTAGAGAGGCGTTGAAGTACAGATCTCCAGAGCTGCTAGCCATTTATTTCTCAGTTCCACATTCGACGGAATTCTGTGAAACATTACATTTGTGTATGTCCTTTGCTTGTTCTCACAACCTTTTGCTACGCAGGTAATTACCATGTTTGCTGTAACTGTAGCTGTAACTTCTCAAAAAAAAAAAAAAAATCCAAAAGCGAAGACACTCGGTGCAGGTCATGCGGGTTGTTCTTCTTCTGTGTTTTGACTCGTTGCACGCCGGTATGTTGACGGAAGTCATGGGATTTCATGTGTTGCGTGATATCTCTGCGCCCAAGTAGCAGTGCTTCGCCTAAGTAGCTGTGCTTCGCCTGTGCTTCCCCCTAATATAGTCCCAAGTCAATATCTGCCTAGGAAATAGCCTAGTGTTAATCTGCATCGCTATTTGTACTCGTTGTGAATACGCAGGTCACAAGAAGTAATTACGTGGGTTTTTTATGTTATTTTTTTTATCACTTTTACTCAGGACATGCTAGCTGGCAACAAAGGATTCCATTCATTGTGCTAAGCTAAGCTAGCGCCGACCCTGTCAAACTAAAGCAATGCATGCACTGAGACAAAAATGCATTTACCCACCTATCTAAATGTATGAAAGAATGTGAATAAGCCCTGTTTCAAAAAACGGTGGAGTGTTCCTTTAAGAAAGTGCCTAATCGAATTTAGCTAAAAATAAAAACAGCAAAATATACAAGACAAAATACACATGTACCGGTATTCATGAGACAGACTCCTCAGATACTTCCCTCTATAATTATTCAGTTAACAAAAGTGACAATAAAAAAGTTTTACACAATGCATTTTATTAATGTAATAAAATGCAATACAAAGATAATGTGATGATGAGTATACCATGCATGAGTGCCGTTTACATGAATTGATGCTTACTGTACATAGAGTGTAATCTTAATATCTGTTTAAAGTAGCTCTCTGGTACCGACTTACTATAACTGTGCTCTTCTTCATATAAATCTTCTATCCATGACATGATCTCCAGGCAAAAGGAAATGGTCCCTGAGAGCCTCCTGTGATCAGACAAACCTATCCTTCCTCCTAAAGTGAAGATGATTCACCATGACTGGTGTTTCTGTCTGCTCTATTGAACTACATTGTGTGTTAACAAATAAAAAATGGATCATCTCCCATTTAAAACCAAACAAGTCAATATGGTATTATTCAGTTGTGCAGAAGAGTTCACAGGGATGTCTGCGCTAGTTGCTTTATATAAATAGGGGATACAAAACCTGCGACCTGAAGTCATTGCGAAACAAATGCGCTCAAGGATTTTCCTATCACCACGGAACTTGATTAGCTAGTGAACTACCACATTCAACTGAGCACTATTACACACTAATTTGTTAATCAGAGTTGCTTGTTAGTTATTAGTAGTAACTAATGTTAGTGTAGTAATTCATTAAGGACGGAAGAGTATTCTAAAGTGTTACCAAAGGTTCTTGCGATGCCCCTGCCAGAACCAAACCACAAGTGCTAAATACTAAACCAGACTTGCCTCAAACTTTGTTGCTATCAGGAGCCATATGCCATTGCTGTGTCTTTGTTTTTCTTGTGCCATTGCACCTTGAATTAGAGTTGATATACTTTTTAAATAACACTAATTAGACCTACTTTTTAAATGAGCAAATAAGCATAAATCAAATTTCATTAGTTTTGAGAAGAGAAAACCTTTCTCATATATTTTGTTGTATGCATCAAAATCATCATTCATTATTTTGTTACTGTGTTGGGTCATCACTTGGTCTTCAATGTAAAATCAGCATCCTGGTGCAAAACCAGTTGAGAACCACAATGCCAGTGATAAATGTAGTGAAGTGTGAATCTGCCTCCTAGTGGGGTTTTGTAAAACTGCATGCAACTTCTAGGAGTAGTGAAACGGACTAGTGAAAATCACATGAAGCTTATATGAGGGTGTTTGAGTACTTAGGGAATTTCAGATGGAAATCTTTGTGGTGGCTTGTGAAGTGGGGAAAGAAGGCATCATTGATCTGTGTGTATGGGCATGATGTCAAAAAGTGCAGAAGCATTAAGACAAGTCATGCAAAATCATTCAGTGGCTAGAGCTACGATACTCTGCGATAACATTATAAGGACTAGACTATATGTTTGTGACTTATTTAGTTTGCAGTAGTTTGCTTTTCAATTTAAGAAACACGGGTCAAATTTGATTGTCTACCACAAGCCAAAAGCTGCATTTATAAAAAAAAATAAAAAAAATAATGTGTCTTCATGGGAACAAAATCATATATATATATTACCAACAGCATATTTAAAAACTATTTTTTTGACTTATTCAAAAACAAAATATAGAATGAAACAAGGTTAAAGGTGATATTTGAAAGTGACTCAGTGCCACCAAGCACCACCTTGAGGAAGACTCCATTCCTGTCATAGAAAACAGTCAATAGCTGACAGCATATGTCACACAAAGGTACATGGGTAATTGATGCATAATGTGTATATGGAGGTTTTTCTTTAATCGGTTTTCCTAAACAGACATCTAAACAGATGTTTTGAAGTCACCGTTATGGTGATCAGTGTTTCCTTTAGTTGGGCTCTTGGCCCTTGACTTTTAATGTTTTTAATGCAATTATAATAGCCTTTTCAGAGAACATTTCTGCAATGACAAAGAAAGAGATCATGAAAAAACATATCAACATGTCTGCTTTAACCCTCTGAGGTCGACAAACGCGCCGGCGCGTTTTGCTGGATTTTCTCCACATTGTAGCACTATAAACTTAAATTTCTCCGTCATTTATGGTCATACAGAAAAAAGAAATATAAAAAAAGAATCTGTGATATTTCTACTTTTGTATGTGTCCACTTACAATCAAATCAAAACATTGTGCTTTTGCAAAATAAAGAAAATAAACAGGGTGTGCGTTCTGCCTCTCTGTCGCGGTGAACTTTTTTTTCTTGAGCACGTCTATAAACTGAAACAAAACTCTGCGAATACTTGTCACACATTTATGAGCCATAAACCTTTATAAACATATAAGTGTGTACTTTTAAATTATCCGATTCAAAACGAAAACAAATATTCTCTGTTTAAGTAATTTGTATAAAACCAACAAGATGTCCAGATTCTCAAACGCTTGCTCATTACAGTTAATTTGGCCACGCCTACTCGCGCAAAAGAGATTCACATGCAAATCTCCACATGGAACGCGAACTCGCTCATTACCTCAACAACAAAACACTTCACTTCACTTTTCGTCGAGTTTGAAAGACGTGCCTGAGCTTACATTGGATTTACATCAGGAGAAGAAGAACGCGATTTAAAGACAAGAAAGATAAGGTAAGAAATTCTTACATATTAGTTTGCTATTGTTGCATAAATTTCACATTGCAGTTGAACTGTTGCTAGATGGTGAATATTATAATATTTAGACCCGTGTTTACTGTTACTGTGTTTGTGGATATCTGCTCAAACGTAGATATGTATATGGTAACCATAATGTTTTATATTTGAGCGTGATCGCGTTTGAATGTATCATATTTTGGATCGTGATCGCATTTGAATGTATCATATTTTGGATCGTGATCACGTTTGAATGTATCATATTTTGGATCGTGATCACGTTTGAATGTATCATATTTTGGATCGTGATCGCATTTGAATGTATCATATTTTGGATCGTGATCGCATTTGAATGTATCATATTTTGGATCGCGATCGCGTTTGAAAAACAAACAGCTTCATGTTTTTACTATTATCTCATTTCATATGGACCACGAATGGAAACATTTTAAGTAACATGATAATCAATATATTTTTCTCTAGCTTAGTTGTTACTTAAATCTTTTGGAAGATTTATACTGTTATAGGTTATTATTATTTTATCCAGCACTGCGCATAGCTTATGCCTACAAGGCACAACAAACCTGGTGTTCACTGTTCATTATATCTTGTTGGAAACATTTGTGTGTGTGTGTGTGTGTATTCTGTGAATTTTAAAAAACAATTTTAACCAGAAAAATCTAAAATTTATTCCCAAAATCGTGCAGGCCTTTCTCTTGATATCAGTATGTTCACTTTTTTTCAGGGCCCAGATGCCACTGAGGACTTCAACATTCACATGAGTCTCTGTACATGGTAAAGTGAAAATCAAACACCTTGGAAATTAAAGGTATTTATGTTTTTAGGAATGGCACAAAGGTCTCTGTCTTTGGATCATTGTTTTCAATAAGTGCTTTTTTGGCATGTGTTGTGTATCTTTGGACGATGCTGTGTTGTAAATAAATCCAAACAATTTAAAAGCCATTATTTTTTAAATCTCCTCATTTACAGTATTGTGCAAGGCTGCTCAGAATGATAGGGCCTGATAGCTCCTAATAGGGCAGTTAGAGGAGGTTCTTTGTGTTTCTCAGGTGAGAAAAGCTTACATATTAATGAGCTCTCGCATAAGGCTTTTTCACAGAAAACACGTCGTAAAATTTTTAAATCAATATATTGTCTTATCTGAATGAGCAGTCAGGGTGATTTTCACATAGTTTTGCAGCAAATATTCTAGGCTACGTCATACAATTTTCAAAAGTCTTGTGAAGAAATAATCAGTATGGGTTTCATGGCCTTATTTCAGTGAGAATTTTTTTTTGTATTTTCACAAACCACGCATAAATGTCATTATCTCAAAACTACAAACTTTTACATACATGCTGTTGATATATTATTGTAGCAGAGTTTGTGCTGAATACAGTGTAATTAGACTTTAACCATGAAAATGTCACAAGAAACAGAAATAACCAGAAATGTCAGAGCATGTCAGAACACCTCCAGGGCCCAGAAAACAGCTCAGACCTCAGAGGGTTAAGGGTAGTAAATGACTGCATTAAAGTGATTTAAATAACTGCTTTTTCTGTAGTTTCATGACTGACTTAAAAAAAAATATATAAGCATTGATGAATAGAAAAAAAACAACACACAAATAAATCCAACCTTTGTAATAGAAAGAGTATTGTAATGCATTAACACTGAAAACATGAAGAATGAAAAATTTTACAACATCTTTTATGTAAAAATGGATACACTCTTAGACATCAGCACTCACAAACCTCAGCAATGGTGACAACGATCAAAACATATTTAAATATAAATTGTAAAAGAATAGGGAGGCTCAGTGGGTAGCACTGTCACCTCACAGCAAGATGTCCCTGGTTCGAGTCTCTGGCTGAGCTGAGCTGAGGACTCTGGCTGAGTCCTTTCTGTGTGGAGTTTGCATGTTCTCCCTGTGTCTGTGTGGGTTTCCTCCAGGTGCTCCGGTTTCCCTCGCAATACAAAACATGCAGTTTAGGCGAATCGGAGATGCTAAATTGTCTGTAGGTGTGAGTGTGTGTGTGTGTGAGAGACTCAAGCCATGTACTGGGGAGGATTTGGGAAAGACCTGGCAACCTACCCGAAAAAAATATTGCCATTAAAACGTATGGACAGTTTCTTACGTATGGTGAGAGATGGCCATACAATCATGAAATACGACTGAAATGGTTAATGAGAGAGAGAGAGAGAGAGAGAGAGAGTAAAATAATTCAGCTTCATAATTTATTAATGCCACAATATATGCTGGGAGCCATGAGTGAGTTTTGTATGATGGCACCCATCATGCACTGCAGCACGAGTCACCATTGTTGAGTTTCGTATGCTGATTATTTGATAAAAATTTTTTTTTTTTAAAGCTGATTGTTGATGTCTGTGAAGAGTTTCAGCTTTGAACCCCATTCATTTCAGTGTTTCTCAGGCACACTGGTTGGTAAGTTTTTACCAGCGTTTTAACGCTTTAGTTGACCTCTCAGGAATCGAGCTAGTAGTGGTATTTTATGTTGTGTTTTATAGTTAATGTAAATTGTTAGATAATATAGTTAGACTCTATTTGCAGTTAGAAATCATGAGTTACCAAATCAATAGCTTCCATAACCAGATGCTAGTTTAGTGGGGGTTTTTTTGGGGGGGTTTTTAAACAGCTTTTAGTCTTTCTGCACTCTTTCTCTCTCTTTAGGAGGTCGAATGAGTTTCAATGAAGACTGCCCAATCAAGAAATAACTTAACCCTCACCTCACAATAAGTCATGCCAACTGCATCCATGAGCAAGTAAAGTGTTACCATTCCCTAGATTATAGATTATAAAGACAAACAGGTTCTCAATGAAAACATCAGGGCAAGAAGGAGAAGAGTCCATGGTAAACAATTCTGCGTACTGGTCCTGTTAACTTGACTTAAATTAACACCAACTTCCTCTCCCACTTCAAACTCTTGATCTTTAAGGTATCGTCCATTTTTGATTGACCACAGAGAGCAGTTATATCTCTCATTGTCTTGAATGTTTAGGATACTTGAGATGTTGAATGTTCCATCCGAGTTCTTCAGGCTTTTGATATTAGAGTTGGAAGTCACGTTCTTGTCGTAATGAAACCAGTTTATTATTCCGTCCGGATACACACTATTAAAGCTACATTCCATTTGTCCAGGCCCAGTCATATTTTGGGAGAATTCTCCACTGCACTCTCCTGCGTAAATACATTTACAAACACAAGTTACCAGGGTTAATGATGTGATGTTTTTCTTTTTTTAAATAAAATTCATTTTGTAAAATTGACTACAAATGTTTTAAAAATACAAAGAAGGTTGACACATTTTAAACTTATGTTAAATTATTTTTAAAATATTACTTTTTAAGTTTCTCATAAGGATGTAGCATTTTCTACATATTAAGTGATTGATTCACTCATACATTCAAATATTCATGAATTCATTAAAATATGCATCATGCATGCAACTTTGTACTGAAAAATGAACATAATAATAATGGAAAATGAACTGACCTAAAGAAACGCTGATTTTCTCTGATCCATGTCCAGAGTTCATCTTTATAGAACAAAAATATACATCTATGTCTGCTGGTGTAGGATGTAAAATAGTTAATGTTAATGCTTCCCTTGTGTAGTTGCACTCATATCCTGGAGGGTTGTTGCTTGATTTTGGATTACATTTAAAACCTTTTTCTGCTTCTTTTGTCCAGTATATTGCACTAATTTGAAACTCCTTTGATGCGCTGATGTTGCACTGCAAGACAGTCCTCTCATTGCAATTCACTATCTGGTTTGGGAAAGCATCCAGCACCTTTGCATTGGCTGAAACATTTGACAACTTAATAAGAAAAATAATTCCTTAATTTCAAAGGTTGAACAGTGTTAGTTAGTTAGTTAAATTGTTAGTTTATTTCATTTGTGATTGTTCTGTTTTTTTCTAAATAAAAATCAGTAAATGTATTCTTGTTTTTTTTTTTTTTTTTTTTTTTTTTGTCTATTTAAATTATATTTACAAACTCACCACACACAGTAATGGTCAATAATTGTAATTTGTTGAAAGCTATTTTTTTTTTTTTTCTAAAAAAGATGACATCTTGCACATGAAGATAGCACATTGTTTTAGAATGTAACAGTCAAAAAATCAAAATATGTGAAAAACAAGTATTTTAGCTTCAGGTTCAAAAGGTTTAACACCGCGATGGGCATGTTCCCGCAGTGGGAACATGACTCATCCACGAGCGCTGCCTGGGCGTGATTAAAGCCCAAACAGGCCCGTGACCATCAGGCAGATGGACCATGCGCCCACATCCAGAAACACAAGGGCGAGACATCTTTAAAAAAAAAAACATGCCCGTGCATCTCTTTTAGAAAAGAAAAACTCTTTCAGCAGTGCTGAAATGCCCAGGGGAGAAACACGAGCCACGTGTAAACCACTGCACAGACCAGCAGCAGGATCGTGAATCCGCTGAAACACGAAGGTCATGGGGCTCTGTTGCGAAACCCCTGTTCGTCAGTCTCTGACGTAACTCGTAGTGACTGACTGAAAGGGAAGAAGAGTTGTAACACTTGTGTGTAACACACATAATTCAGTACTATTTTATTTGTATGTTTTATATTGTTTGTACATCTGTATAGATGGATATCCATACATCCATTCCTCATCCAATCATCCTTATTATGGATCAATGTCATGGATAGAGATATAGGAAAGGGCTGCACAGTTTTGCAATAAATAAATAAATAAAATATTGTAATTGCAATTGAATTATATTTGTGTGTGGCAGCTGCATGCAAAATTATTATTATTAATAATAATAATAACAGTAATAATAATAAAAACAAGCTTAAAATCACATTTTAAAGGGTTTATTGCATGAAAAACAGTCTATTCTTAATAAATAAACAAGTGATCAATGCACAGTAAACAATTCCAACATTGTTTGTGAAAGTCCAACAAAGTTAAATGTGGCAAAATAAATCTATAAATAAATACTCAAACCTGAAAAGTTGTGTGGCTCCCTGTTTTCACTGCATTATCGTTGTACACTTGGCGGTTTAACACTGTGCTACAACTAACCCCGTTGTGTAAAAAATATTTTAAGCCTAGCTAACACTTGCTGACATATTTCAAAATGGTGCTATGTTTTAGCCAACAAGACAGTGATTAAGGTAATATAAAGTTAGATTTGGTGACGTACACACCCATCTCAGAAACTTGCATGGTGTCAAAACACTCTTTGTCCAGTATCTTCACAAAATCTTATCAAAACTTATCAAAAAAAGAGCGGAAACACAACCTGCTTGACCCTGACTAACTATGTAAAAGGTCTGTGTGACATTTAACCCCGCGTTAGGTTGTGCCCCGCGCTCCCCTACTGCTGAATGCACTGACAAGCTTCAAATATACTTTAATGCAATATCTATCGAAACGTGTCATGTATTTGAATATAATTGAAATTACATGATCAATGAATTTGCAATTTGGTACATTTAAATGTAATATCAAAAACCACACTGCAGTTAAAATTATAATCAAGTACTTTATATGAGTTTTTAGTATGTTAGTCAACACATCAAAATAAATGCACTTCTTTAAAGTAATTTGGTGAACCATAATACATTTATGCAAGGGAAGTCATCAATTAACTTATGAAGAACTAAATGTCTAAAATGTCTTACCTGTGGTGTTTCCTGATACCAGGAGAACAATTAAAAATGCCATAATGATTAGCATCTTTTTTTTGTTTTTCAGAAGTTGGTAGATATGTGCTGAGTGGATGAAGAAAGTTTCGGCAGTCTCGGTCTACACTCCTTCTGACTCACTGACTATGAAGAGGAGAATTTCCCCTAAAGCTGACAACAAGTAGCCGCTTGCCCACCCTTTAACTGACACGTTTTGTTCACCCCTCTCTTCTATCTTTTTGCCCTAAACAATGTCAGACTATATCCATCTTTGGCTTTAAAAGGGAACATATTTGTCATTAGTCTGTGTCTCAGCTTTTCTTGAAATATCCATTAAATAAAAGGATTGCATGGAATATTTATATACCTCCCATCCTTTGACTTATTAAGATATTCTCTCAAACATCCAACACCTCATGGTGTTTCATTAACCTATATCTGGAATGCTACGGCATTTATAATATGATTTTACCGTTTTAAAAGGCAAAAGAAAACTCTTCCAGGAATGTACTGGTACCAGTGCCAGAAACCAAAGCTCACCCAGCATTACTTACCTATTGTGCAATGAATTGGTCCAATAAAAGTTTTTTTTTTTTTTTTTTAACAGCAGGCCCAGGCAGAATCTTTGGAACTCTTACAAAAATGTGTATTGCCTTTTTGAATTGACATGTTTTCAATATTATTGTGGCAGATGTTTTAAAGTCTAAAGTAAACATTGGAGATCATGATCAGTTCTGCAGACACAATCACAGGTGACTGAGACACAAACTCCTGCATTTATCTGATACTTTAACACCTCCTGAATGTTCAGACAGGCACTCGTGCTGCACTGGCATCCTGGGGCAATGCAGGACAGAAGGCTGATGAGCCTTGGTGGGATGTTTTAGCAGTTTTAGCAGATCAGATCTTCTGTGCTGAAATTTGACTATATAAAGTGTCTTTTTACGTTTGAATTATGTCATAATGCCTTTAGGGGTTCATTTCTTTGCCCCTTTGCTTCATAGATGCAAAGAACATTTCATGAATAATTGTGTAACTAATCTCTCAAAGTGGAAAGCATCCAGAAACACATGCGCTCTGGGAGACATCTGTCTTCACAGGATAGAGGGGGAATTGTGCTCCCACTCATATTACAGAGGTTCACTCATCTGGCTCTAAGTCAAAAAGAAACCCAACACTCAAAACGAACTGGAAACAATCTTTTAGCTCCTTATCTCAGTCAGAAAATGTTCTCAAAGACATCTTCATTTACATTTACATTTATGCATTTGGCAGACGCTTTTCAAGGTATACATTTACAAAACTTCTCTGACCAGATTTGCAACTGTGACTCACTGAAAACAAATTTATATATTTGTTTAATTATTATTATTTTTAAATAATGATAAACTACATAGCAAGAGTTAAAGACAAAAAGCACAACACACACACACACACACACACACACACACACACACACACACACACACACATTATCATATATATACTATCATACACCTGGTGCAATGCGGAGCCAAGCTGACGCAAGTGTTTTTTGCTAGTTTCAGCCTGACGCAGTTATCATCTTCACATCCTGCTCCACGTTGTTTAAATAGCAAATGCATATGCGACCATCTGTGCGCCCATGGGCTGCTGGTCTGAAAACGAGGTGTGTTCAGGTGGATTTTTGGCGCATTGCTATTTTGAGGCAATTGAAATAGACAATTTTTTTTTTTTATTTAAAGGACGCATTAGCAATATGCGCCTATTAGGCGGATGCACAACAAGTGTACACTACTTATTACACACACAGGGATGCGCAGCAGCAAACAGACATGCCAAATATTAGAAATAAAAGGTTATTAGATTTAAAAGAGTATTATTGTGTACATAAAAATATGGTGGTATCCGGCTTGTCCCGTAGCTTGCACACTTTAACCTCGCGTACGAGCAGATCTGTTTCCTCGCTAGAGGAGCGTTCAGTTTTTCCGCTTGCAAATTCCTCCATGTAAATAGCGAATCTGCCATGGCGCGAGCGCAACTGGCTTTTAAAGGGAATGGGAGATGAGACTCTGATTGGTTTTTGGCACGTTACGCCCAAAACACACCCATTACTCATTAAGAGAATAATAATTGTCTAACCCTCTTAGACCACGCCGGGCGCGCCGACCATTTTTCCCGTCGTTAATTCGGACACGACCGAAGTGCACTTGTGCCATGCACTTTAGACCATGCGCTTAGATCGTTAAAATAGGGCCCTAGATGTTGCAGGCTGATAGGTCCTTTACATGCATTCTGCTAGCAAACACATGATTTACCACATGACACAAGCTGATTGGCCTCTGCTGATTCTGCAGCCAATGAGATTGATTGCTCACTGCAAAAAATGCTTTTCTTACTTAGTATTTTTGTCTTGTTTCCAGTCCAAATATCTAAAAATTCTTAAATCAAGATGCATTTACAAAATTTAAAAAGATGAGCAAAATGCCTTTAGATATTATGTCTTATTTTCTGGGGAAATCAAAATGAAGTGAGTTGTTACTTAAAACAAGCAAAATTATCTGTCAATGGGGTTAGAAAAATAATCTTAATTCAAACAGAATCAAGATAATTGTTCTTTCCCTATTGGTAGATCATTTAGCTTGTTTTAAGCAACAACTCACCTAATTTTGATTTATTTCCCCAGAAAACAAGACATAATATCTTATGGCATCTTACTACTTTAGTAAATGCATCTTTATTTAAGAATTTTTAAATATTTGGACTGGAAACAAGACAAAAATACTAAGTAAGAAAAGCATTTTTTGCAGTGCATTTAAATAGCCTGGTTCATTGTTTGTAAGCTAGTCTTGCAGCATGTTATCCGAGTTCCTCTGAAACCCTCCACCTTCCCCAGCTCCACCTGCATAGATCTGCTACAGGATCGTGCACAGCAACGTGTCCGTGAATTTATAACAGCAGTGTAGCAGATCTAGTCCAACAAGACCAAATACATGAACATTGTCATATCTAACATGCTAACACTATACAAAGAGTTGTCATGACTGACCTTCAGATAGCACTTTTTAGCAAACATAGAAAGAGATTGCATAATCAGATTTTTAGAGGGGCTGAGACATAAGCAAAAGACAACTTGTCAATCAAAAACATATAATAAAAACGTCAGTAACACTTTACAATAAGGTTCATTTGTTAACATTATTAACTAACAATAACTATCAATGAGCAATACATTTATTACTGTATGTATTAATCTTTGGTAATGTTAGTTCATAAAAATACAGCTGTTCATTGTTTGTTAATGTTAGTTCACAGTGCATTAACTAATGTTAAAAAGCACAACTTTTGATTTTAATAATGTATTAGTAAATGTTGAAATTAATATTTACCAAGATTAATAAATGCTGTAGAAGTATTGTTCATTCTTAGTTCATGTTAATTAAGGTAGTTAACTAATATACCTTATTGTAAAGTGTTACTAAACGTCTTATCCTATATGACTTCACTCAAAATAATGTACTCAAACTACAACACAGTAGTTTAGTTTTTTTTTTTTTTTTTAATGAAATGCATTTTCCTCCTATGCAGAGAATGTTTCTGAACTTTTAAACTTTTCTGGTATGTCTCAATTTTTTTTGCTCTAACATGCTTTTTATCTAATTATGTTCAACCTGCAAAAACTGAAGCAACTGACAGATCAGCGAGCATGAGAAATTCTGTGTAAACATAATCCTGGGCTGTCTTGCTCCACGCTGTTGAGTCAGCTTGATATCCTTCTAACAAGGCTGGGTTTGTTGATTGTTCTTTGTTAGCTTTTATTTTTAGGGTTCTGTCTTTGATGTTCTTGGCTCTGTTCAAAACCTGTAAAATGCTGAAATAGGAGGCACTGAGGCACGTCTGAATCCAGTGTTTATGCAACATTCTGTTTTGAAGGCAGCATTAATGAATCCCTTCAAAATCCCAAAATCCTGCAGTTCAGTAGTTTGTAAAAAAAAAATATTATAAAAAAAATATCACAATGTGATGCCCTAAGAAATTACTAACAGTCAAAATTTGGAGACATCACTTGACATCACAACAACAATGCTTATATACTTGAAATTTGCTTTGCAGACAAATATTATATGTTATAATATTATTATAATATCCAAACCCATTCTTTTTAATGCAAAACTTTTAAATAATAATAATGTGAATATTTAAATCATATCATGTTAAAACGTTAAAACACATATACTTTTAAAATGTATGGTATTATAAGTTAAAGGCATCTGCCAAATGCATAAATGTAAATGTACTGTCTCTATCAGTAATGAAATGACAAAGTCTGGCTCTTCCTCCTCCTCAGTCTGAAAGCATGAGAGAACCTCAGTGGCATAATCAGATAAATAACTTGAAAACAACACCTACATACCACATCTTAAAAAACAATCTTAAACAAATATTTGCACAGACAGTGAGAGCTCAAAAGTGCAGCTCTATGTCTGTTGTTAATGTAGAAGTGCTCCTTTAAAGACAAAACAGTGTTAGTGGTGCAAAAGGAAAGGGGGAAAACGGAGCTAAAATAGAGATAAGGTTTCCAGACAAAGTTTTCATTGCTGATATTCAGATTGTTTTAACCTTTTAAAAATGTCTTTGTCAGGACAACATTCAAAGTTTGCAATGATGAACATTCCTTTTCTTGTTTCATGTTTCATGTGTTGCTGATTAGTACACTGTAAAACTGTAAAAGTACAATCAGCTTGGATGTTTAAGTCATGTAAGGGTTAAAGGGATAGTTCACTTTGAAATAAAATTTTGGCATGTTTTAGCTTACTTCAAGGGCATCCAAGATGTAGGTGTCTTTTTTTCCGCAGTAGTTTCAATTTTGATATTTTTAGGTCAAACCGTTCTTGTCTGACAGTCATATAATGCAGGTCTATGGTCACTGTCTCAAAGAGCATGCACAGAGTCCAAATTAAAACAATTCCCCATCGTCCAAATTAAACAATTCCCCATCGTAAGTACACATTGATGGCCTAAGACACGAAACGAGCGGTTTATGTGAGAAAACGAACAGTATTTATATCGTTTTTACCTCTAATAACACAGCGACGTCCAAGTGATCTGAAGGCGCGGGTGCTTCCTATTGTGTGACGTGTGCGCAGACTGTTGCATAGATATATACAATAGATGTCGCCTCGTTCCAATGAACTGCCGTAGCCAAGGCGACATCTATTGTATATATCTATGCAACAGTCTGCGCACACGTCACACAATAGGAAGCGCCCGCGCCTTCAGATCACTTGGACGTCGCTGTGTTATTAGAGGTAAAAACTATATAAATACTGTTCGTTTTCTCACATAAACCGCTCGTTTCGTGTCTTAGGCCATCAATGTGTACTTACGATGGGGAATTGTTTAATTTGGACGATGGGGAATTGTTTTAATTTGGACTCTGTGCTTGTGTTTTGAGACAGTGACCGTAGACCTGCATTATATGACTGACAGACAAGAACGGTTTGACCTAAAAATATCAAAATTGAAACTACTGCGGAAAAAAAGACACCTACATCTTGGATGCCCTTGAGGTAAGCTAAAACATGCCAAAATTTAATTTCAAAGTGAACTATCCCTTTAATGCCCGACGAGGTGTCCATTAAGGGTTAATGCCCGACGAGGTGTCCATTATCAGGTTTTAATGGACACCTCGAAGGGCATTAACCCGCTTATACCATGGTCACTTACGAAAGAAAGACATATTTAATCAATTAATAATACTTTAATGTGTTTTAGAGTAAAAATCGTGAGGGTTTTTATTTATTAAGTCGAGCGCACACTATTTAATAGTATACAGGCGTTGCCAAGCAACGTGGCCACAGCGAGCCGACCGCAGCAGTTGATCAGTGAGTTTGAGCCAGCGCATCATTTAAAACTGTCATCAGTTCCAAGGTGTACATTATCACTTTTTAACGGACACCCTGCAGCCAATCAGAATCGAGTATTCACCCAGTCCATGGTATAATACAACTTAAATTACATTAAACTGTCTTAAAGAATGAGTTGAATCTCGTATAACGTGTAAAAAAAAGTTGAAACTTATTTTGATGAGTTAAAGCAATGTAAAAACATGTGTTGTCCTAACTTATTGATCATATCATTGTTTTCAGTGTAGACAATAGTCAAATATGGGTGAGAAATGGAGGAATGTCGTAGAGAAGGTTCAATTATTTTGTGTAGCCGCTCTGTGGATCATCTCTATATCTTAAATGTCAAAACAGAGCCTTATCTTCTTCACCCCCAAAAGCAGAACTCCGAGGGAGTTTGTTAGGCTGAGATTTGTGAGGTTGATGGGAGAAGGAATGTAAAAAAATAAATTCCATAAGGTAAATGTTCTCTGTACGTCTGATGGTTTAGGCTAAAATATACATTTTTCAGAAAACTACATAGACATGAACATTTTTTTTCACAATCCAGAAACTTTCCATCATGTAATTCTGACATGATGGAAATGCAGCATAAATTACATTATTAAAGTTAACATGTAACCATTTGTAACCTATTTAAATACTGAATGATTTTTAGCAAGAATGTGTATTTTAAAAATACTGAATGATTTTTAGCAAGAAAATGCTGTCGGGTTGGACTTTATTTTAAGAATAAAGCATCAGTGTTTGGCTGCATGGGCATCAGTCCCTACACAGTCCTGCAGGGTTGACATATTTTTGTAGGGCAAAACTTGGAAACGAGTTGCATTTTAGCACTTCCGGTTTCCATTGTCCCAAAGTCAATGAATGGGGTGTTTGAATGGGTTTTTGGTTAAATGCCTGAAATAAGGTCTGTGATTAACACAAGCTCAAGATATTTTCACGTATTACTCTACAGCATAAAATACAACTGTAATACCCCTTGCGATTTTTACTTGTCTTGTAAAAGGCGGCTGGTATTGAGTGTCTAAATGTGACTACAGAGGTTGTCATTAAACGTCATCATCTGAACAGATAAACTCAACTACTAGTGACTTTCACAGCCTTATTGTGCTTTTAATCACACTCTTGCAATCTATAACTCAAACTCTCAAGGAAAATGTTTTTATATATATATATATATATATATATATATATATATATATATATATATATATAAAGTCTGAATAAGTTGTCAGAAACTTGATATTGAAGTCATGTGACCGTTGTGGTTTGTTTATATCCTATGTACTTCTGACAGTTGTATTTGGGCTTCAAAATCCATAAAAGATGTGTTTATTTATGAATATTATCATGATGAATAATCGTTTTACGTGTAACAAACTTATGTTGGTCTCAGAGCTGATTTTCTGCAATGGAAAAATCATATAGAGTTTTTGTTGAGGGAACCAGTGTTGCTTCAGGTTGGCTTACAAAAATGCGTCATCCCTCCAGCACTCTGCTGGTAGTTCACATCGAGTGTGCCATTTGGGACAGGGCCAGAGTTGCTGTAGTGAATTACTTTCAGGTGCATTATTATGGGTAATAATTAGTCAAATGACATTTACGGCTCAAAAACTTTCATGTCACTTATCATGGCAGCTTCAACTTTGTGTTGATGTGTCGTCTGTGCTTATTATGATTATTTATTTACTTTATTCATTCTGCTGGACGCTGATTTGTCTCAAAAGTCTTCTGAAAGTAAGTGCAGATTGTGTGTCATTTATGAACCAGCAGATGACACTGTTGCTGTGTCTTTATGTCTGCAGCCTTTCAGAGTCTCAAGCTGTAGACGGGGAAACATTGTGGATGGATGGCCAGTCCATTCCTGGGCTACATAGTTTTGTAAATACCTTTCTTCTGAATCATTATCATTCTCTTTGGTATTCTGATCCGCAACATGAAGTTAATTGATTTCACTATTCAGATAAAAATGAGCAAAAATCTTTCCTTTAGGGCAGTGGTTCCCAAACCTGTCCTGGAGGACCCCCAACACTGCACATTTTCTTTGTCTCCCTAATCAAACACACCTGATTCAACTCATCAGCTCATTGTTAATATATATAAAAAAACCTTTTAGCCATTTCAGTAATTTCAGATTGAGGGTAGGTTTACACAGCAACGATATGCTTAATACAGATACGTTTTTCCTTTGAGTTTTTCATGTACAGACGACACCATTGTCAAAATGATCCCCATTCACACGGATTCGCGTAAACAAATAAAACCCACTGTATTCTGCTGCCAGGCCATTAGATGGCGATGAAACACTATAGATTGAAGACATAATACGCAATGAGATACGCAAGATTCGTGTTTTTGTTGTTTACACAGAGACCGTTTTCAAAAACTTGCATTTTGCAACCCGTTTTCAAAACTTTGAGTTTTCAGGCACCCAAAACGCTGTTGTCGTGTAAACCAACGGCCAAAACGCAAAAAAATGTTTTACGTTTTTAGTTGAAAGCGTTGTCGTGTAAACAACCCCTATGGGTGTGTTCACACTTGGTAGGTTTGGTTCGATTAAAACGGACCGAAACCCAACTTTTCATGGGGTCTCGGCCCCTTTTCAAACGAACTCTGATGTGATCCGACTGAAATATGAACGCAACATGGACTAAAGACATCTAAAGCAGGGATGTCCAATCCTGCTCCTGGAGGGCCATTGTCCTGCAGAGTTTAGCTCCAACCCCAATTAAACACACCTGAACCAGTTAATCAAGGTCTCACTAGGCATTCTAGAAACTTCCAGGTAGGTGTGTTGAGGCAGGCTAGAGCTAAACTCTGCAGGACAGTGGCCCTCCAGGACTGAGTTTGGACACCCCTGATCTAAAGGAACCTAAAACAGGATGTGATGTCACAAGATACAACCCTTAAAAGGACAGGATCCTCAAGTACCTGTTTTTTCTCGTCATAGTCTCGATGTTGCCCATTACAGTTCAGTACAGGCTCTGGAAACGCCGTCTCCTTGCAGCAGATCTGTGTTTGTGTGTGTGATGGAGGGATTCCTGCCGCTGTTTTGACTCCTTTACACATTTTATAAACTCTTCACGAGTTCCCAGCTGGTAAAATACCACCAAAATAAATTCTGTCTCAAAATATGTCATAAAAGCATCTTTAAGGTCGGTGTAAAAAATGACAGTGTAAACGCCATAACCAGAACCAGGACTAACTAACCGTAGCCTATCATTTTGGAACATGTTGTTTCTGTCTTATTTTGGACCTTGACAAGCAGTAGTCACTGAAAACGGCAGCTTAGACATTCTGCAAAACATTTAAGTTTGTGTTTTCCACAGAAGAAAGAATGTGATTCAAGTGTTGAAAGAAAATGAGAGCGAGTACATAATGACAGAGTTTTCATTTTTTTCATGATCTCTCCCTTTCTTTGCTGAAACCTATAGATTGTGTGGAATGAATAGTTCTTTCAGAAGGTTTTCCCATAACAAAGACATGAGACTCAAAGAGAAAGCAGTATGTGTTTGTGCGTTTGCCCTGAACCCATCACTGCTACATGTTGTTGAAGTGAAGCGCTGGTCAATGTTGTTGCTGGATCAGTGAGTGTGACAGAAGCTTGTGAATTTACCATTCTCAGAAAGCCATCTTGGGATCTCAGGAAAAGCACTTGCTCACTTGCTCATTAAATGGTCATTTATCTCTCATCTTGATACTTGCACATTAAACACTTCCCTTTCCATCTGTTTGTTTTCCCCCGTCTTGCTCTCTGCATTTGTCTTTGTGTTATTCAGAAGAGACTCTTTCAGTTTTTACACATTCTCTTGCTCTGTGTTTTGTATCTGTTCTTGAACATACTAACTAATTCTGACCAACACATGTTCTGGATTCTAATGGCAACTAATGGTCATTCTGGGAAAATAAAAGTTGTTCACTATTCCTGTAATGCATGTGCTTACATTTGCGAGGGTGTTTGCACAGCTTTTTTCTTGTTTTTAATTATTTGTGTTTGTTTGAGAATGTTTGAGTATTCTATTATTTATGTAGTGTATTATTTATTGCACATCTTATACATTTTTCTAACCCAAAGATATCGTTCTGGATAAACTTCAATATTGAGCTTTTATGAAAGTGTTGGCACGTTATAAATATGTAAGATACATAAAATAGTCAATGATTTAAGGCAAATTATGCCATGCATTTTTTTTTTTTTTTTTTCTGAAGTAGGAATTTATCTATGTAACTATGTAGGAAAAAAGCTGAATAAAAACATAATAATAAAAACAACACAAAGGTGCATTTGTAAAGGAAACTGAAATATAAAATACTTCACAGATGTGGATTACAATATTTCAATAATACAGTAATTTATTTTATTTTGCAATTTAAAGTACTTTTTGGGGCTGGTGTACTAGGTGGTCTTTTTGTTCTGTTTCTTTTCCCAACCACTGCACAATAAATACATAAATAAATAATAACAAAGCCCAAAACAATAAAATGATAAAAACATGTTCCTCAGGCATGAAAACATCTAGAATTCTGTTTTTTGCTGAATGCACCTGAGACGCTCAATACCTGTGCTTGGAAAACTGCACGTAGGAGCTTTTTCCAACTTTATGAAAGTTTCTTAAAAAATTCAAGTAGAAATGTCTTTGATGACTTAACTGCCATTAACCCTTAAATGGATGAATGTTTTGCCAATCATTATTGCATATTCGGGATTTTAGCGACCTGGATCTGTAAAATCTAACACAGATGGATCTCTAACTGCCACAATAGTATAAAGACTTCCCTGATATTTTAACAACAATTACAAAATAAATCTATTTTCATTACCTTTTGGAACCTTGAGGAATAAAGGTGAAATGCACTTAATGACTTATCAGGGATTCAATTATTGTTACACAGAAAAAAATACTTACACTATTACATGCGTATATACAGTACTGGTCAGAATTATTTGCCCCATTGGTAAATATGATCAAAGATGGCTGTAAAAAATAAATCTGCATTGTTAATCCTTTTGATATATATTTTTTTTTTTAAATAGCAAAATTCTAACCTTTCATTGAAGTAAAATAATTGAAAGCAGGGGGAAAAATCACATTATGAAATAAATGTTTTTCTCCAAAACACATTGGGAGCAATTATTTGCCCCCTTTTATTAAATACTTTTGCAAACCTCCTTTTTCCAAGATAACAGATCTGAGTCTTCTCCTATAATGCCTGATGAGTTTGGAGAACACCTGACAAGAGATCAGAGACCATTCCTCCATACAGAATCTCTCCAGATCCTTCAGATTCCCAGATCCATGTCGGCGCTTCTTCTCTTCAGTTCAGCCCACTCATTTTCTATAGGGTTCAGGTCAGGGACTGGGATGGCCATTGCAGATGCTTAGTTTTGTGCTCAGTGACACATTTTTGTTTTGATTTTGATGTTTGTTTTTGGATCACTGTCATGTTGGAAGATCCAAACATGGCCCGTTATAAGATTTCTAGCACAGGCTGTCAGGTTTAGATTTTTTATCTTTTATTTAATCGAATCCATAATACCATGTTCTGAACAAGATGTCCAGGTCCTCCGGCAGAAAATTAGACCCACAGCATTACAGATACAGCAGAGTATTTCATTTTACACATGGGGTACTTTTTTTATCCCTGTGTGCACCAAACACATCTTAAGTGTTTGCTGCCTAAAAAAGCTTCTTTTTTGTTTTGTTTCATCTGACCATAGAAGCCGCCCCGTTTGAAGTTCCAGTCGTGTCAGTTACTTTTCAAATGTATATATATATATATCTCAAAAGGATAAACAGGATAAGATTTATTTATTACAGCCATCTTTGATCATATTTACCAAGAGGGCAAATAATTCTGACCAGCACTGTACGTCCCTATACACTTTTTACAAAAAATAAAAAATAAATTCAAAAACATACATTACATCCCCTTGGAATTATAAGGTTCTATCTGCGGTTCTATCTATCTGAGCAGTTTTGAGATATTGAGCTTTAAAGTTTTTGCATTCCATTCGACTGTGTAGAAAGAACCTTTTTATTTTCTAAATAAAAAGTTCCAAAATGTACACAACTTAAAAAACAACATCACATAATGTAAGGAAGTGGTCACAGAATAAGTAATATGTGAATAACTAAATTTTGACAAAAATGTCAGAGAGAACCTTATAATTCCAAGGGGACGATTATACTTTTTATTCGTGTTTTATTGTTTATAATTAATAGATTGAGGAATATTAATAAGTTTGATGTCTAACTTTAAAAAATGAATAAGGAGGAGTGTAGTGAATGACATCCCTGGTGAATAAAGACCTGCGATATGCATTTAAGGGTTAAATTGATCCTTTTTTTATTAAGCGTCAGAGATGTCAAAATGATTGTCAGCAAAAAGGACAGAATTTAGATTTTTGTGAACTGTCAATAAACATGATAAACTGCCATTGAAATATGTCCATATTTTTCCACTACATACTGAGTGGGAAAGGTGACAGAAAATGATGTGGAAAAATCACCATACCTCATGTTGTTCTATCACTACTGACAGGGCTGTGCTTTGCAATTTTTCTGTAGTTAAATATATATTTCCAGTAAATACTAATGTGAATGCGAAAGCATGCTGGGCTCTTCTATTTTTCACAGGAGGAATCCACAGCAACAGACCGCAAACGCACGTCATGTTTCCTTCTGTGATCATTAAATCATAGGGAATCTTCCTTACTTCTTTTTAGTACTTTAAATCTTTAAGTGCATGAATTACCACAAAGTGGAAAGATTTCTTAACATTTAATTTTCATTTAGTATGTTCACTGGAAAGCCCTTATGTGGGAAGCTGAGAGTGTGCTAGATGGAGATCATTCAAGATGTTATAAGTATTTGTTAGTTTGTCATTTGTTTTGCTACCTTTGACGACATTGAGATGACAACTCCTACACCATCTATGAAGACAACAATATAAATAGTGCAGCTGTTTTCTTGCAGGGTGGGTTTTAGAAATAAGAGTCTGATTCAGTGGCTATGTCTGATGGAAGTTCAAGAAAACATCACTTACAGCACCATTAAATGTTGTAAGGCTATGAAAATATATGAAGTAAGTATATTAACCCTTAAACGCATACCTCTGGTATTTAGTGACTAGGGGCGTCATTCACTACCCTCCTCCTCATTCATTTTTTTAAAGTTAGCTATTAGGAATAGGAAGTATCATCAGCAAAACTGGAAATGGCTCAGCGATTTACTGCAGAGCAAGTTCTGTATGTAATAATATATTACTGTCACTGTCACTTGATGGTGGATCTGGTGAAAAAGCTGTCAGAATGCTGATTTTGAAGATGTTGAAAATGATAGTTTTGAGAATATGTTTGAGATTGCGAATATGAGCCAGATGCTGAATGTACTGGGAAATGAGCTCTGATGAGGACAGCGATGATGGTATAAAATATCTGCTCAAACTGAACCCTTTCAAGCTACAAAAGGTAACAAAATATGCTTTATTTTATTTTTCTGTAATTGTTACTCTAATATCAGGAGAGTTTTCTATTATCGCGACAGGTAGAGATCCATCCATGTTTCATATAGATCCGGGTCGCTAAAGACCCGATTATGTAATAATGATTGGTGAAACATTCATGCATTTAAGAGTTAAAGAATATCTCTGCTGAACAAACATCTTAAACCAGCCTAAGCTTGCTTTAGTCTTAGCGGGTGTCCCAGCCTTGTCAAGCTGCTGCTGACCACAGTTAAGACCAGCAAACCAGCTTTCCACCATGGAGTATAAGAAAAATAAAAAAAGTTACTTGCAACTTTTTATCTTGTAATGGGTTATCTGGGTTTGTGTCTGTTTTGGGTGGGTTGTCATGTGTTTTAGGGTGTGTCTACACAACAACGATATGCTTAAAGTGGAGAAGGTTTCCCTTTGAGTTTTCCGTGTACAGATGACACCGTTGTAAAAATCAAAATCAAAACAAAAATGTGTCACTGAGCACAAAACTAAGCATCTGCAATGGCCATTCCAGTCCCTGACCTGAACCCTATAGAAAATGCCATTCACACGGATCCGTGAAAACAACTAAAAACACTGTATTCTGCTGCCAGGCCATTAGATGAGGATGAAACACTATAGACTGAACACGTAATATGCATGTGCATGACGTCATCGTCTTCAGAGATGCGCATTTTTGTTGTTTACACGGAGACCGTTTTCAAAAACGTACACTTTGAAACCCGTTTATAAAAACTCAAAAGTTTGTGTTTTCAGGCATCCAACGAACGGCCAAAATGCATAAAAAGTTGTACGTTTTCTAGTTGAAAACATTGTAGTGTGAACAGCCCCTTAGTTCGGTTTCCTTGGTTTTAGTCTATTTCTTTGGTTTTTCGTTGCTTGATTGATTATGCACCTGTGTCTCGTTTCCTTGATTAGTTTGCTTGTGTATTTAAACCCTGTGTTTTGTTCAGTTCTTTGTCTGATCTCATCACATTTAGTTGTTCAATTCATATTTTTGATAGTTGCCTGAGTGCTTTGTTTCTTTTGTGTTTGTGTTTAATACAACGACTGTCTACAATTAGATCCAGCACTTTTATTTAATCTAGTTTTCAACCGTGTGACAAATCTCACAATTCTGACTTTTTTCCCAAAATTTCGAGTTTATATCCCGCAGTTCTGAATTTATTTCTCACAATTCCTAGCTTATAACTAGCAACTTCAGTTATAAAGTCACAATATTTGCTAAAAAACCTGTCTTTTCTACTAGCCAGTATGTTGATGTAAAACAACGTACATATGTTCGTAGGACATAAAATATACACAGCAAAAACCCCAGTGTTAATTTAACTCTCCTCAGAGTTATTTGAGTCCACACTTAAAATTGTTAAAATGAGCTCTGAAGCAGTGTTAAAGTTAATGAGATAATTAAGTGATTAATTGAGTAATGATTGACCATTAGTGAAGACACCTGATTATAACAAGCAGAATCACTGAAGGAACGAGTCATCATTTTGGTCATCATTATGGTGATCGGTGTTTGCTTGAGTAGGGCTCTTGACCCTTGACTTTATAACACTAGATTTTGTCAAGCCCAGAGAAAATGTGATCAGGTGTTGTTGGTTATGAATTGCCATAGTCATCATGTTGTGTTCTGAATCACTAAACTCATTTATAGCCTATAATCTCTGAGTTGGGTTTTCCTTATTGATTACAGCAGATCTGGCTTTTTTTTTTTTTTTTTTTTTTTAATAATCAGAGGGATTTTATTATTCCTCAAGAGCCCAACTAAAACAAACACTGATCACCATAATAGTGACCTTTACGGTGACTCTTTCCTTCAGTGATTCTGCTTGTTATCATCAGTTGTCTTCACTAATGGTCAATCATCAGCTAATTAATCACTTAATTATCTAATTAACTTTAACACTGCTTTAGTGTTAAACACTCTTGAGTATGAACTCAAATAAACTCTGAGGAGAGTTAATTTAACACTGGGGTTAAGTCAGATTCGGGCATTTACGTAAATGCTTTCCCCCCCTTACTAATAAGATTTCAGATTTCAGGTCAATCTACACAGATTGAAATTCATTCAAATCAAGCTCAGTCGAATTGATTGAGGTGTTTATGAGCGGTAGCCATTTTGATTTTATGTTATCCTATACAAACACACATGTTGGGCTTCCATGTTTTATGGGAACTTTTTTTATACTCTACAAACTGAATATTCTATCCCATAACCCATAAATCTAAATCTACCCATCACAGAAAACTTTCTGCATCTATACATTTTCTGTTTTTCCATGGGCCCACATGGTCAAAAATGACTGGTATTACTATTCTTATGAGGACATTTCTTTCCCCCCACAATGTAGGCTTTATCAGGACCACACAGACACACACACTTTATATAAAAACCACAGTAGTCTTAGTATGGTTTAGCACTCTGAATAGTTCAAATGACTTGCGGTATAAAAGTCTGTATAGTGCACACCATGTATCAGAAGGTCAAGGCACCCATAGGGATGAAAGGAAAGACAACCAGTGAACTTTATAAGGATGTGATGAAACATTTGCATTGTTGTGTTGTGAAGCTAAATGACTGGCCTTTGACAGGTAATTAATTACAGAGCCATTGTTTGGTGAGGAGCACTGACATTTGGCTCCGGTTATGGAACATTGGTCAGTGACGGTGTGTGTGAAGCTCATGGAGTGTCTTCAAAAATAATTAGATTGAACAGAATGGAAAGCACCGGGCCCAGGGCTCTGCTAATGTCTATAATAGAAAACTGTCCATCTGTGCATTTTAAGTAAATGTTGTGGAGCATTAATTTGTTGTATGATTCACCTTCCTCAGCACTGACAAACATACTTCGTCACTGTATAGTCTCATTTTACAACATAACGCAGTCAGTCACTGCCAAATCATCTACTATAATGCATTGAAATATTTGTCTTTGTGTAAAAATTTAAGAAAGTTGTTTAGAGCCAGATGGTGTAGATACAGCTTTGACCAACAAGGGCAAACCTTGATTCCTTGTATGACACAAACAATCTTGCAGTGATCTTTAATATTGTGCACTACAAAATGTCCAGATCTTAGGATATTTCTAAGAGTTCAAGCCATTAATATTTGTATGCCATACTGCTGCTGTGGGTGGCAGAAGTCAAATGTATGCCTTTCCCATTATCAGGAAGTGCTGCCCTTGTCCTTTTTATGCAGATGAAAGACAGTGATGTGCATCGAGGCAGGTTGACAGCCCCTCACAAACACTAACCCGCATGACAGTGCTGATTGTGGAGCTGTAAGGGGCAGTGGAGTGTGTGATGGAGTCATCTGTTGTCTGTCTCTCAGCCTGAATACTGATGGCCACAAATTATAAAGTCTTCTGCTGAAAGATTCCTTCGTTTCTTTTCCTCCATTGTCCACCTCGGTGGTGTTTTCCCTCTTCTCTTTTCACTGAAGCACTAGGATAAGATAAAGTAAGGAAATAAAACAAAATTATTTTGATGTAATCCTTCTCAAATTGAGAATTGTCATTCATCAATAAATTATCAAGATTTTTGGGAAAACAAATCCTTATAGCCAAACGTCAAGCACCATATCTCAGAAGTTTTGCGGTAACACTTTATTTTGATGGTCCCTTTCGAACATTCTGTGGACTATAAGTAACTTTGCAACTACATATCAACTAACTCTCAGTAGAGTATTAGTAGACTGTATGATTATTATCTGCTAACTCTTTATTGTGATGGTCCTCCAGCAGACAATCTACTGACTATAAGCAACTTTGCAACTACATGTCAACTTATTCTAACCCGAACCCAACCAGCCTACTAATACTCTACTAACACTCTAATGAGTGTTAGTAGGCATGTATGTGCAACTTTACTTATAGTCAACAGAATGTGTTAAAGGGACCATCAAAATAATGTGAAACCAGTTTTACACATCTGGACAGTCCCAAAGCATTTGCATCAAAGTCTCCAGGCATCCAGATCCACTTCCTGGGAAATTGCCACAAAATATCTGCAATAAAATTGGAAGTTGCTGCAGTGCTGTGGCTCTTTTATTATTTGAGTCTCAGAGTGTGCAGAAGAAATGCAATAAATGCTGTCATGTGATCTTGCGTTCAGCGGCTGGTGTTTGAGAACGCAATCATGTGAGATGCTTCTGGAAGCGAGTTAAAACCAATCATGCTGATGAGAGAACTTAACTCAGACCTTTTTCAAAGTTCTAAAACAGATTATTTGAGGATGTTTTACAAGAAAACAGTATTTCAGTCTTCCTAGTTCAAAATTTCACGTTTAATTGTGTTACTTGCCATTTCTTTTAAAGAATCATCAAAACATATTGTGACCAGGTCACAGTTTCTCTTGCCATAACAAATGTACTTTACAAATGCAAAGTTGGAGCAGCCAGAGAAAGACTAATATTAAAAAGCAAAGGGTCAAGAGCACAACTAAAGCAAATACTGATAACCATAATGGTGACTTCAAATTAAACTTTCATTACAACATTAACCCTTTAAACTTCTGTTAATCCTCAATAAGAACTTTAATAGATGTATGACAGAAATAAAGTCAAACTGGTTAATAATAAGTGCAATAATGTGTAATGGCTGGATGTCTGTTGTAGTTGTTCTGTCTCTCCTTTTTTCTGTTCTAGTTGTTTCTCTTTCCTTCAGTGATTCTGCTTATTAACATCAGGTTTCACCAGTAATGCTCATTCATCACTTAATTAATCACAATTATTTAATTAACTTTAACACTGCTTCAGTGTTATTTTAAGACCCTGTAGTGTGAACATATATGAACACTGAGGGTGCTCATTTAAAATTGGGGATTTTGCTGTGTAGGGAAGGGAAGAAATAGTGTACACAACATTCCTTTTGCTTTCATCTTTATCCACCTTTTTGACATTTTCCAATAGTCCTGCTGCGTCCATCCATCCGTATTCCAATTCCTATAAAGGGTTTCGGGGAGAAATTAATCACACAAAAGGTCAACAGTATTTACTGATTTAGAATATTAACCACCTATACTATCAATACAGCTGAATGCAGCGCTGACTCCTTCACCAAACTAGAAACAATTACAGTATACACACCATCCTCAAAAATGACTGGTCATGAATGTGAAATTCAGTTTAGACAAGTGTTTTGTGTGTGTGTGTGTGGAGTGACTCACAAAATCTAATTTGGAACTCTATTCCTTAAAACGTTGCTCATCAGGACCCCACCGGGAAGTAAATAAGATTTCCTAGCATACGAGTTTGTGGGACAGTTTTACCTCCTACTATTAATTAAGTTTATAATGTTCATGTGGAACTACACTGGTGTTCATTAATTCAGTTCCGCAGTAGGACTCCTCCGTAATAAAAGAGATTAACAATCATAAAGTAAGTTAAAGCTTTATTTATTAGTGTGGATGTTAGCTGAAATGGAGTCTGGCCTGCTGAAATGCACAGCTAAACCAACCAATGGTGGTTTTCTTGTCTTATCTGTTCTAGTCCAAACCCCTTCTTAAACCAGCAAACCAGACCAGCCTAAACCACTTGGGGACAGGGAGGCTAACTAGTCTATGGTTTAAGCTTGTGTACTGACATTTTGACCAGTTATGGCATCTTTGCACTATACATTTTATCCAAATGTGTATATTTTAACCAAAATCTTAGATTCTAAGTAAAATGTCAGTGTGTCAGCTACTGATTTAGACAGTGCAATACCATCTCCCCATCATAACAAAGATCAAAACTCAATTATGATTGGCCAAGTGGCATTTCGAGAGTACTGATAGTTAGAATGTGAGTAGGACATTTCACTGTTTGTATAACTTTTGTCTGTGTTCACAATACTCACAACCAGAATATTATGAGAACAGTGCTTCATTTTTTGAGTTCTCATCAGGAAAGGAAATTGCTTGTTTTGTGCATGATGTCTTATTTCCCCTAGAACATTGTAAATAAATATTTTTCTTCATGTGCCACCACAAGGTGGACATCAACATCATTGATTTTTTCGAGACCAAGGAAACATGTCGCACAACTTACTTTCCCCCTGACGGTGCCTGGAACCTCTGGGACAATTTGAACACTCAATAAATTTACTACTGCCATCCAGTTAGGGCTGGGTTTCGATTCAAATTTCAAGAATCGATTCGATTCCGATTCTCAAGATCTTGAATCGATTATCATTATTCGATTCGATCCGATTCGATCCGATCTTCGAGATTTAGATAATGGTTTTTGAAAAAAGCATTTTTTTCCAGCTGTTACCTGAATTACAGGACTGTAGTTATGCAACATATTGATACTATTATTATAGACATTCAACTGCAAATTAATGGAGTATTGGTGGTTGTAAAGAACAATCCCCCTTCCAGAGTGTTGATACAACTGCTTTCACAAACTTGCACTGGTGTAGACGACCGAGGACGCAGAGGTATCAGCAGCAGTAGACCGATTATTTAGACGCGAACCTGATGTTTTATTAAAAATGACATTAAGAATTTTCCAAAAAGCTGCTACAGTTCAGATGCAAATGCACCTTTATTTTTTATTTTAATGATCAACATTTAGAACACATTTGTTCTAAGCCAGTGCAAATGTAAACAGATTGTTGGTTACTGGCTTCACAGTAAACAGACAACATTAGGGCCTGTTCACATATCGCGTCTTTTGCGCGCGCAAGTTCGTTATTTCAAATGTAGGCGCGCGGTATGCGCGCTCATAATGGAAGCGACGCGGTCGCGGTGCCGCGCGGCTACATTTGAAATAACGAACTTGCGCGCGCAAAAGACGCGATATGTGAGCAGGCCCTTACACAGTAGAGATGCGCGGATGGGCTATTACTTCAACCGCATCACAAAACTCTTCCGTCCGCACCAACGTTTTTGACCAATTTTTAAAACCGCACCCGCCCGCCATCCACTTAATGTATGCATATATTTTTTATTTGATTGGTTAACCGCCCGCCACCCATCCGAATTTAATTAAAATATAATTTTTCGTCACGTCATCCGCCCGATCCACGGTTTATCCGCGGCTGTAACCGCCAACCGCGCATCTCTACACAGAATGTAAATAAAATTTGAACTTACAAAACCTTTAGAAAACATTTGCTTTTGTCAAGCTCGTTCTCTGCATTGCTTCTGAACCCGAAATGGTGCCAGATCGCAGCTTTGAGCGTTTCTGGAGTTTTCAAAGCAACCGCTTGCTTAACGTTACTGACGTTGTTTTAATGTCCTTCCACCTCGCGCGCATGCGTGAATTCAATGACGCGGCAAGTTAAAGTTCACGGGGAAAATCGATCCTCTGAGTTACGGATCGATCTTTAGAAATTAATATGAAAATCGATTCAGAATCGGTGAATCGATTTTTTCAACACAGCCCTACATCCAGTCAACCAACTCAATCAGAGGCCGACTGTTCTAAACAATAATTTGTTTTGCCAAGTGAAATGAAGCGAAGCTGTGACTGGGGCTTTAGGCTGGTAGTCCCAGGCTTTCTGAAAAACGGAAAAGGCCTGTCAACGCTGCTCCTTTGCATAAGTGTATGCATACTGCACAGACTTGCTGAGTTATAGTGTTGCTACATTACTGGAGGCCACTTTTCTTTTCCCCTGAGCTGTCAGGAGTCATGAGAGCCAGATGAGATGCTGAGGAGATGTGACAGAGGTTGTCTGCTCTAATAGATTTTACCCCATGAGAGCAGCTCCATTTAAATCAGACTCTGTGTTAATGCGTTAATGAATCTACTGGTAGAGCTCCAGGGGGAGAGGGTAATGTGGACGGGTAAAGTTTTCATCAGGCTAACCGTTAACAGGGGCAGGAGACACAGCCTTAGTGTCTGCAGTGGTCAGCACAGGATGTGTTATTGTGCATTATCTATTATTTTTATTATTATTATATATATAAAATAAGAGATCAGAGGAGACTATCCAAATTTTAACACAGGCTCATTGGAAAAAACGTGCATCTACCTACATTTTTGCAAAACTCCCAAAAAATTAACCTACTGTACATACAATTCACTGCAGTTTCAGGCTGAAATGAACACAAGAGGCAGTAAAACACAAAGAACATTTATTCCTTTTCAAACAAACACACAATTAATAAAGACTTATTTCCGTGCAATTATTTACATAATACTATGTTATGACCTCAAAACACATTTATGTGTGGATTTTCTGACATAGTAAAATTGCTCAGTACCTCACCTGGTACAGCAATTCACTTGTGAGTCCCGTGAAACACAATTTATAATAAAAGAGCTCAAAGACTTGTAGAAACAAGCTAAAACGGCATGGTTGCATTTTTATCTCACGTTTGCTTTTGTTTACACTATCTGTTATGTTTGGGCAGGGATGAAGAGAGGTGAGAATCCAGTTGCAGCTAATTTTATTCAAAACCAAAACAAATAATCCATACTGAGAGTAAAACCAGGAACATGAAACATAGACCACAGAGCAAGAGCACAACAGCTTCACACTACATGCAAAGACCACAACAAACCAAGACTGAAACAAGGGCATACATACACAGGGAACACAAGGGCTAATGATGAAAAGGTGTAGATTATAAGTTACAATGGAAATTAATGGAGGTAACTGCGGAGATAAACAAGGCAACAAGGAAAACAGGAACTTAACACAGGAAGAGAACATAGGCACAGAAAATAACTTCAAAATAAGAGTCCATATGACAACATTGATGAATACAGACCCATGGCACATGTCACACTATCAGTTAGGATTAGTTTATAGGGTTTAGTGTAGGTGCTACAGTATTTTTTGATGTGATAGAACGTACTTCCACATTGACATTCATCTGTTTCGGATAAAACTGAACGTGCTTTTAGTGCCACTGGACATTTTACTTTGAAAGTGTCGTAAAATGTACAAGAATAAACAATATCATTTTGCAAAAAGATTGCCACAGGTAAATTTTTCCAATAGGCCTGCTTTGGAAAATTTTAGGGATGGCCCCAACTAAAGATTTTTGGTTAATGCTTTATTTTGATGGTCCCTTTACTATAAGTAACTTTGCAACTACATGTCAACTAGCAGTTGTTAGAGTATTACCAGTCTACTACCCACATAGCAACATTTTGACGTCCCAGATCCGGCCCACATTTGGCACATGTGGAAAGATGATCTGGCACATGTGGAAAGATGATCTGGCCCACATGCAGAGTGGAATGACGGCCCTTGGGTGGCTCACTCCTGTTTGCCAGATCTGGGCCACAAGCAGGCCATAGCAATGCCACATGTCAGCCAAGAGCAAAGAAATAAACCAGAACTGGACCTTATTTGAGCCACCAAATCTGTGTATATTAAATATGGAGTCATTTCAGCCTTAATAAGCCTGTTGACAAGCAGAATCACTGAAGGAAAGAAGAGAAGAGAAAAAGAGACAAGCAGAAACACAAGAACTACAACTGACTTCAGACACAGCCTTAGATGAAATCAACTGAAGAGAAAAGAAGACATTGGGCCCTATCTTGCACCCAGCGCAATTGACTTTGTACATCGACGCATGTATCATTTCTATTTTGCACCCGACGCACAGCAGACTTTTCCCTCCACAGACGCACGTCGGTAAATTAGGGAATGAACTTGCGCTCCCGGGGGCGGTTCAGCGAAAAGAGGAGGCGTGTTCCGACGCAAACGTTCCCTGATGATATTTTGCAGTTCCAGAAAACAATTCCGCCACAGACCAGGAAAAACCTAGTCTAAAGTCAGTGGCGCGTTTTCAGTGGCGCATTCAGATGCTATTTTAAGGGCGCATGCTTGGCCATAATGTAGCGTGTGCACAAAGCGCATACACTTTGCTTCTCTCATCTACACAGACGCAGCAGTTGCCATTTTTGCAAACCATACATAATTACAAGGAAAAATATTCCACATGAGGGAAATCATTGTGTCCATGAAGATGTGAAAAAAAAGGCGTAAATCTAGCTTGCGCATTTACCAAAATTATTATACGCCTGTTTAACTGAAGCTAATTTGGGTGTGTTTCTCCCATCCCCATACAATGTCACTTCTCTGTCTTTAACGGCCCTGGCGAGAACGTCGGTCTCCTCGGCTGTGAACCGCTCCTGGCGCGCGCCTGGCAAATCCGCCGTTATAATAGCAAGCCGCCATGGAACAAGCACGCCTGCTCTTAAAGGGAATGTGGGATGATGCTCACGCTCTGATTGGTTTATTTCACGTTACGCCCAAACCACACCTATGAGTAATGTAGCTACTTCAGACCAACCCATTTTAGATTTGCGTCGGGCGAGATCCGCCCACAAAGTTACTTGTGTTTCACGTTTGATACTTGCGTTTCAGATCGTTAAAATAGGGTCCAACAAATCTGTGAAGATCTCAGCAGAGGAGGATATAACAACTCCATAAACAGCATCACCAGCTTCACTTATTACTAACCAGACTGACATTTTTTTCTGTCAGACGTCTACAAAAAGGTTTTATTGAGAATTAACAGGGGTTTAACTCTAATGTGTTTCATTTAAAGTCACCATAACAGTGATTAGTGTTTCCATTAGTTGGGCTCTTAACTCAAATAAATTAACATGAATAAATTATGCAGCTGAATTGTCCTATTATGTTGTTTAATTCTAAATATTTGCTTTTTATTTTTTGCTGTTGTTTTTGCTGTGACATTTAGTAGCTTTTCAGTGAAGTTGTGAATTTATCTGAATATAGGGTTAGATTCATTGTTGAGATCCATGTGCTGATTGTTGATATATGTGTGTGTCATTGTAGATTAACTTTTCGTGCTTATGTTTGTTAAAATCTTTTAACTGATTGGTATAATAGTGCTGGATCTCATGCTGCAGTAACTCAGGGTTTGTGATGTGAATAAATTAATGGTACAACACAATTGTTAGACTTAAAAGACATCAGTAAATCAGTCTATTTCATGATGATTATAAAACCATCACCAGGTAACCATCATCACCTGATCTCGTTTCACTTTAGCTTTCTTTGCTGCTGCAAATGTGTTTAACAAACACACCGTCACAGCAGCCGAAAAAGACAAAAGATATAATAAGAGTTAAGAGCCCAACTAATGGAAACATTAATCACTGTTATGGTGACTTCAAATGAAACACTTTAGAGTTAAACCTCTGTTAATTCTCAATAAAACCTTTTGTAGACGTCTGACAGAAATAAAGTCAGTCTGGTTAGTAATAAGTGAAGCTGGTAATGCTGTTTGTAGAGTTGTTTAATCCTCCTCTGCTGAGATCTTCACAGATTTAATGGCTTCTTTTCTCTTCAGTTGATTTCATCTTAAGCTGTGGCTGGAAGTCAGTTGTAGTTCTTGTGTTTCTGCTCGTCTCTTTTTCTGTTCTCTTCTTTCCTTCAGTGATTCTGCTTGTTAACAGGCTTATTAAGGCTGAAATGACTGCATATTTAATATACACAGATTTTGTGGCTCAGATAAGGTCCAGTTCTGGTTTATTTCTTTGCTCTTGGCTGACATGTGGCATTGCTATGGCCTGCTTGTTGCCCAGATCTGGCAAACAGGAGTGAGCCACCCAAGGTCCGTCATTCCATGTGGGCAAGATCATCTTTCCACGTGTGGCAGATGTGGGCCGTCAAAATGTTGCTATGTGGGTAATAGGCCTACTCTACTAACACTCTAATGAGAGTTAGTAGACATGTACTGTAGGTGCAATGTTACTTTTAGTCAACAGAATGTGGTAAAGGGACCATCAAAATAAAGTGAAACTGATTTTTGTAGTCGACTAGTAGTCGTTCATTTAAGCCATTAGTCGACTAATCACACATTTATATTGTTTTATATTAATATATGCATATTCTGTGCTCAAGTGCACACATAAAGCTTGTCGCAAAGCAATGGCAAAAGTTTATTACTTATTATGAATGTGTCTGAAAAAAAGTAAGGAGACATTTTAATTGATTATTAATAAACAACTGTTTTCTGAATCAGTGTCGGCTGCATAAATGAATTTGACAATGCTGACTCGCCATCTCCGCATATAGAGAGAAATGCACCTTTCATACTGATTACATAAATTGAGAGAGTATTTGTTTTCGTAGTTGTTATTTGTTTCGAAGTGATTCATTTAAGGGTAGACATTTCAAGCTTTCTATAGTTTCTGGAGAAACATCTCATGTCTGTGAGGCAATTAGCCTATACGCTGTGTTTCGGTTCATTCATGTGACGCGCTGCTGTTCAGGGAGACCTAGACTGCAGAAAGCGCATCCTGTTTGTTTTCTTTATTTTACAAAAGCACAACGTTTAGTTGTTATTGTGAGTTTTTTTTTCAGCAGTTTTGTTCAGAAGCCTTTACGCTCTCAATCATATTGATATGTCAAACCACAGCTATTGATTACAGTGGTAACGTCCTCCATTAATGCTCGAGAGCTCACAGTCAGCAGCAAATGTTTCCTCATCAGCATACACTGACTCATACTGCCTGTAGAGGTTGTGAGGGAATAAGTCTTTGTAGAAGTGTGCTGAAGGATGAGGCACAAACACAATTTTGAAGGTGGAAGTTACTCTGATGAATGTTTATTAAGAGTACAAGTTAAGAGAAGGAAGGGGGAAGGAGTCGTGTGGGGCCAGGGTGCCATAACAAATCTAGAGTTTGTGTATTTCAGCGCTGACAGGATTTGGAAAGCATTCAAGGATCTGCTTCTTAGGTGCATACTGTCTGGTTTCAGTTTAAGTCAAGTAAGAAAAATAATTGCATTGTTACAAAAAACAAAAAAACAACAACAACAAAAATAATTCCTGCGTTCGGGACATTTCTGGGCTGCAAGCTTTGGACAGCAGGAGTGTCACTCCAATAGCAGGCAAGGGTGGGACTTTATCATCTGTGTCAACCTTGGGAAGCTCTGCTAAGTTTTTGGGTCTCGACACAAAAACAGTTAGCTTCTGTTGCAATTGCCTTGTTGACTTCAGATTGCAAGGCATTTTATATATATATATATATATGATGACACTGCCACAACCTGTTGTGTTTACTGTTTAGTTTTCGAGGTTTCCTTACCGTTTTATGCTTGCATGGTTATTCATTGTTTCATTGATTCTCATACAGCTGTTCCTCATTTCCTTATTAGTTTCCTCAGTATATATTGCCCTTTGTTTAGGTAGTCTTGGTCTGGCATTCATGCACACCTTGCCTTCACTTGTTTGGATTATGTTTGTGTCAGATTATACTCTTTTGTTTTGTTTAATAAAGCTCACATTTTAGATAATTTTCTGCATTTTAGATCTGCTTAATCTCACTTCATCTTCATTCTCAGGCAGACTCTAGTCTAGACTAAAAAGACTCTTCTAACAAAAAAAAAGATTATGGTTCTTGCAGCAAAGTTTATCATCCTTGCCCATGAAGGGTTACCCATTTTACAATGTACTGCTAGTTTCTGTCATCTAGTGCTTATTTTTGGATAATGAAATTTTGAAATCATTAAACTGGGCTGGAGCAATTTATTATAGCTTTTTAGGTTTACCGACTAAGAGTGAAGGAACATGAAGAGAAGCCGTTTTCCGGTGTCTGGGATGTTCGTTCTCCCTCTTGATTTCATCAATCACGACCACTGCAAATCCAGGAATCATGCCCACCGTGGATAAAGAGCCTGAACTCACCGCAGACCAAGAGCCAGAGCTGATGCCCACCACATACCCTGTGACAGAGCCAATGCCTGCAACAGAGCCAGAGCCTGCAATCTCGTCCATTCAGGAAACAAATCCTGACTTGCAGTCTGACCAGGTGTGTGAGCCGGTTTATACATCAGTGCCAGTGGGAGTTCTAGTGGAGCTGGATGATGAAGATAGTGGTCACCCCCATCCTCAAAGGTTTCGCCCAGTTTTAAGCCTCCAAGTCTACATCGTCGTTGATGGTTCAGACCAGCCTCAAATCTCCTTCGTCGCTGGTAGTCCCACACAGCCTCCCATTCCCTCCTGTTCCAAGTAAGCCATCCAGTTCTGCGGAGTTAGCTCTGCTTGTCCTGTTCAGCTCCTTGGCTCCTCCTCCTCTATTGACTCTGCCTAATGATGCTATTACGCCTTGAGCCTCCCGGTCTTAAGCTCTGCCATGGTGTGATGATTCCCTGGCCTCCAAGCCCATAACTCCACCTCTGCCCATCGACCAGTCGGCTTCGCCTTGGATTGTCACTCCCTCGGCTCCACCTGGGATCATTGTCCGTCCTGCTCCTCTGGCCACCACGTCCCTCTGCCTCCACCTTGGTCAGTCGTCGCTCTACCTCCACCATTGACTTCGGAACCTTCGGCTGCACCTCCCTCACTCCTCTTTCTCACCGACTCCACCTCAGTCATCTGGCACCCTTGCTCCATCTCGGCCACTTATCACAGTGGCTCTGCCTAGGCCTCCTGGTCCTTCGGTGTTGCCTGGTCTCTCGTTCCATCAGACTCCACCTGGGTCTCCACCCTCCAGGCCATCACCTGTCGGTCAGGCTCAGGACTCTACCATGGTTCCTCCCTCCATCAGTTCTGCTGTGGGTCACCATCCTCCTGTCTGGCTTCTAGGGGTCTCCTGTTCCTTCTGATCTGCCTTGGTGGTCTTCTGCACCATGTGCTCCACTCTGTTGGTCTTTTCTTCTGCTTGTCAGGACTCTCACCCTCATACTATGGACATATTACTGTGCCAGGTGTCGCCTTGTGAGTGGGTAATGTCACAACCTGTTGTGTTTTCTGTTTTGTTTTCAAAGACTCTTAGTTTGTTAATTGTCATTTCCTGGGTTTCCTATCTGTTTACGCTTGTTGCCATGGTTATTCATTGTCTCATTGATCCTCACACACCTGTTCCTAATTTGTTTCCACGGTGTTGCCCTCTGTTTAGTTAGTCTTGGTCTGGTGTTGTTTGAGTTTCATGCAAACTGTTACATTGCCTTCACTTGTTTAGATTATCTTCATGTTGGATTATATTCTTTTGTTTTGTTTAATAAATTTCACACTTTAATCTCATTTTCATCCTCAGCCAGTCAATGACAGACTCATAAATATTGTTTATTGGTGAGCTAGACTGAAAATGGCTAAATTTGCTTGCAAATTACAGCCAGTCATCTATTAGCATACATTTTTTATATACATAAGAAACACACACACACACAAACACAATAGCTCATCACTCATCTCTTTTGGTATAGTTGGTTGGGCTGGGTGTGCAACTCATATCATATCAGGGGAGAGGGCTTGCTCCTCTGTTCTGCCTCCAAGAAGGGGCCATGTTTGAATGTGGTGTTTACAAACTGTAACTTAATTGTTGACTCAAGGCAGTGTGGGAGTGTTTAGTTCCGTTTAGTAACTACCTACGATCTGCCTATATCAAGCTCACCCCATTGAGTCGCCACTTTTGTCCTATCCTATTTATCCCAAATGCTGTACAGTTGTTTGCCCACATAAGCGGCCTAATATGTTTCCCCACTGATGGCTCCTGGTTGATTCACAGGCACTGTACAATATGTCAACAGAGGTTCCACAGGAGTCATTTTAATTGGCACCTGAGCACATGTTGTCATAAATAGGAATGCCAATCCATTATCATTATCAGAGACACCACATACTCATGTAGACATTCATGCAGTGTCCATGATGTGTGATCTAACAAAACCTTTTGAACCATTTTTGTTTATGTAATGACAGTTGGTTGAATAATGATTATGAATTCAACCCCAAATGGCGACCTTTCCAAGATGTATGTGCTGATGATCAGCCAAACGAAGCATAGGTATTCCATTTCACAGGCAGATGCTTGAACAAACGTTAATTCTGGCTTACTGCCAACAAAATTAATAATAATATTTTATTTAATTTAATTTAATTTAATTTAATTTAATTTAATTTAATTTAATTTAATTTAATTTAATTTAATTTTTTCGGGATTAAATGAAGGTTGTGATGGTCTTTTATTGCCTATTGTGACATATATCCATATGAAACGGCTTCTGGAATGAGAAAAATGTAGGGCGGGACTGGATTCCGTCCTTCTGGAATTGACTGGATTGTAGGAAGTTATGCGTTGCTAACTAAATAGAAGCAGATCTGAACGCCAGTTTTCAGTCAATTGTGGAGAATATTTAGCCCAACCCTCCGCCGAGACTCACGTTATGAGGAGAATAGACATCGTTTTAAGGGGAAAGGGAGGTTAACGTTTTGGATTAAAGATAATGAGGGCATTTGAATTTTAAAAAATAATGATGTGCACAGATAAATAATTTATAATAAGCACTGCAACATTCTGTGAAAAAAAAAAAAAAATCTATCTATCTATCTATCTATCTATATATATATATATATATATATATATACATTAGAATTTCATATTGACTTTAATGGTTACTCCAGAAATGTATTTTTTATTAACAGGCAGTGCAGTGAAAAAGAATATGTTCCACTGTGTAATAACTGGAGACAAATGTCTGAAATGACTGCAGTCCTTGTCTCTTCTTGCTTTGTAAAACAATTGATTGTGGAATAAATTAATTTCAGCACAGCAGTTTAATGGCATTTAGATGGGTGAATTGTTGGTATTATATAATAATTTAATCAAAAATAATAAATAATGAAATTCTTCAAAAGAAAACAGTTTGGCATAATATCATATATATATTCAATCAAGCTAATGATGATTAAATGCTGATACACTGATTTAAATAATTTATGATATAAATGTTTCTTTCAATCAGTATATTGAATAGTGTGTTTGTTGTGTTTCCCAAGGATTCCTTCGTTGAAGTTTTCATAACATTTTAGCTTGTAATTGGTTCCATTGTGTCCATTGTCATTTTCTGTGTTTACTTCCGGTTTTGAGTTTGTTTCCTCGGTTGCCAAATAATGCCGCACAAGCCCTGAAAAGTGAAGCCAAAGCGCCTTGATCGCCCCCCAGTGACTGGTCCTAGTATAGGTCATAAACCCCGCCTCCCCATGTTAATTAGCGGCACGTGAGACCAACTAAACAATTAAATTACACTTCAAATATCTTATTTCCAAAGGTGGTTTCTGTCATTTGCTGTCTTTTTTATCACACTGATGTAAGTTCAAGTGTCTGTTTTTAAAATAAGTTTGTTTTAGTTAGTTACGTGATGTTAAAAAAAACGGTGGTGTAACATCATGATTGACAGCTGTGATTGACAGGTTCTCTGAGTGAAGTAGTCACTGAAGCACCAACAGACTTTTTTTTGGGATCTTCGGAGGACTGAGGAGATTGTATTTACTTTATTTTAACAAGCCTCTTGTCATACTGCAATCAACAGACATCAATATTGGAGCGGAACAGAGCAGACATAGGCCACTTAAAAAAAGTGCAGGGAGAGTGCATTCTGCGAGAGTGAGGGCGGGGCGTTGATTTCGCGGCTTTACTTCCTGCTCACTACTGCGCAGGTCTGGTCCCGAGAATTGCTACTGCGCAGACTCAAGTCCCAAGATTTAAGCGCCATATCGGAACACTGGCAGCTTCAGTTCTCACCAATGGAAGATAGCGAAGGGGCGTCATCCATCTTTTTTTGCAGTCTATGGTCTAGCCTAAGGAGGATTGCTCTTGTCGCCTAGCAACTCTAAAAGGTGCCGTTGATGAGTGACAGCAACGTTTGCACTAGACTTTTTTTTTTAAAAGTTATATTCAACTGTCTGAAAACAAAATAGGGTTCACTTCACAACCTGTCTAAATATGTTCACCTTAGTCCATTTATGCACTAATAAAGAGTATCAATATCTATAAAATCAGCATTTGAACAGCTTGACAACATGACAACAAATTTGAATTACATCCAAATTTAAATGCAGACAACCACCTCTTCAATCAGCAAGCCAAGCTTTCGGTGTATCATGGACCAGGATCCTGCAGGCATCCCTGTTTGTGGAAATATATTGGCTCAGCTGCATGTTTGTGTAATGAATCTACTTTTTCAGCATAAACACTCATAGCTTAACACATGGAGGATGTTCGGCAAGCTAATAAATACTACAAGAGGCTGAGACACACAGCTCAATGGGGTCTGTGATTTGCTTGAGTAGGTGTATGGGTTGAGAGTAGGGTCAGTTTAGGAATTTAACACAGTCATCCATTGTGATTCAGAATGTTTTGATGTGACTCAGACAAGGTTTGGTTATGGCTCAGTGAGCACATTTTTATCAGTGCAGAGAGAATAGGCCAGTATCCCTGAGGGGTCGTGAAAAAGCTTCTCGTTGTGCTTTTAAAATAGCAAAGCTGTCATTCAGTACTGATCTCAAGCATCAGCCATGGTGGATGAATAAGGGGATCTGGCATTTCACTCACTTAGCACATATATATTTAAAGTGTGTTGAGCTCAGTGTCCTTAATACAGTACAACACTGTAATGCTGGAGAAGATTCAGATGAATGACTGAAGCGGGGCAGAGTGAGCTCTCGGCCTCTATGACCACAGCCTAAAAGCTTCCCATCAGAACATGGATGAGTCCTGAGATGGCGTGTCTACAGACCACCCACACTGATGGCCATAGGGTCATACTGGGACCATGTTAATTGTACTGTGGGACAGGAACTTCTGCTCATCTGTACATTAGCAGAAAGACACTCACAGCATTCATTCAAGAATTGCCAGGATCTCCCACTGATCAAACAGAAGTATAATAATTCATGCAATTAGCTTCATTGTTTTGTGACTACTAAGAGGAAGAGGGAAAAAAGCTTGCCGCAGCTGCAGTTTTCAGCTAATTTGAATAGAGATTGAATAATTTATTTAAAAGTCACTTAAATTGTGACTGAGATAAAATTATGGAAGTGGGAAGCCCCACTAAATAGGGTTTAGCACAGGGGTGGGCAACTCTGGCCCTCGAGATCCAACTTCCTGCAGAGTTTTTCTCCAAGCCTAATCAAACACACCTGAGCAAGCTAATCAAGGTCTTCAAGATTACACAGGCTGCAGGTGAGTTTGATTAGGGTTGGAGCTATTTTTATTATTTAGTAGTTCAATATATTATTCAGGAATGCATGGGATCATTAGAGATATAAAACTCAGGAACAAAGGAAATAAATACACCACATAGTGCATAAAGATCTGAACTAACAACAGACAACTGAGGTCACGTTTACATGCCAAGCTGCGGGAGGGAGGGGGGCGGGAGATGGGTGTGAAATACTGGAGACTCCAGGGGAAAACGGGAGTGTTGACAGATATGTCGAAAATGATGTACTAAAAACGGAAAAGCTTTTCCTTCGCGTTTTTCGCGTACAGAGGACAACATTGTCAAAACAATCCCCGTTCAGGCGGTTGAGTAAAAACTAATAAAAACGCTTATTATTCATTCCAGGCAGGTAGTTGGCGAGCTCACTTTGTAAAGGAAAACTAAAAAAAATGAATTGTTTTTGTAGTTTACATGGAGACAATAATGGTATCGCTTTCATAAACCTGCACTTTGAAACCCGTTTTCAAAAGTTTGCATTTTCAGGACCATAAAACACCATTGTCGTGTACATGAACGATCAAAACGCATAGAAAGTTCTCACTTTTTAGTTGAAAACGGTGTTATGTGAAACTTAGGGCTGATCGGACAAAAAGGCAACTAAACTAGACACAAGTGAAACTAATAAGTAACAAGGGCAACTAATGAAGGGTTATTCATGAACTAGACAATGGAAACACAAGAAGCAAGAATGAAATGAGAACTAAACTAAAAACAACTCTGACAGTAAGTACTGCCTAGGTATTCAAATAAATATATTTATAGATGAATAATAATATTATAATTAGAGGTGGGCATAGATTAATTTTTTTAATCTAGATTAATCTAGATTAATTTTGAAATTAATCTAGATTAATCTAGATTAAAATGGCTCATTTGAATTCTGCCGAAGGCATTCAGAATATGTGTGCTACCCAAGTAATGACTATAAAAGTACGTTTTTGAGAACGGGTTTCTCAAGCCAGGTGGCGCATTAGACCAGGGGCTCATCTCCTGTTTCCAAAATGCATCACAAACTGCTTGAGAAAGCTGTTCTACTCATAGACTGTAAACTGTAATGTTACCGTCTGTAGGCAACATTAGGTAGGCCTATGTTATTATCAACTACTATAGGCTATCAATTAGGGATGGGCAATATGGCCTAAAATGTATATTGAGATATACATTGCAGCCTCTTGCGATAATGATATACAGTATATTATAATAAAACCATTTCAGAACAGGTTACACAGACCCTGCTAAACAACTGCTAAATGTATTTTTTTTTTAAAGGGTGTATGTAGTTTTGAGAACATATATTGTGCAAAACTGTAAGTATACAACATCATTTTGCAGATAAATAAAATTTAAGTACACTAGCTGCAGACACTTAAGTAGGTCTAATGTTTATTATGGCTTGGAGCTTAAATTTAAAATTAGAATATTGTCTAACTGATGTCTTTTCAGTTAAAAAGAAACACAACAACGATTCTTAAAATCGGCCGCAGACATAGATTATGTGCTACACCACTAAGATATATTGGAATGGGAATAATACGCGCGCCGCTGGTATTCAGTGATACACAGCAAAAACTCCAGTGTTAAATTAACACTCCTGGGAGTGTATATGAGTCCACACTCAAGAGTGTAAAGTGTTAAAATATGAGTGTTAAATTAACACTCAAGAGTGTTAAAGTTAATGAGCTAATTAAGTGATTAATTTAGTGATGATTGAGCATTATTGAAGACACCTGATGTTAACAAGCAGAATCACTGAAGGAGAAAATCTCAAATTGTAAGTTACCATTATGGCGATGGGTGTTTGCTTTGGTTGGGCTCCTGACCCTTATATGTTTACTTTAATTTTTGCTTGTCTGCTGTTATTGATTTATAACAGTCAGATGAACAAAGAAAAAATGTGATCTGATGTTGTTGGTTATGTTTTGACATAATCATGTTGAGATCCGAAAAACAAAACTTACTGAGATAGTTTGGTTTAAGGTGTCAATTACAGCAGCTCTGTGATTCTACAGCATATGATTTTCAGTATTTTTCATATAATGCAAAATATTTAATAAACATTGTTCTGATTAAAATACTATCAAAATAATTTATTTAGAAACACATACATCAATAATCAGCCTGTGAATCTCAACAATGGTGACAATAATAAAGCATGTTGCAGTGGCTGCCACCAATCACAACTCATTAATGGCTCCCATCATGCATTGCGGTATGAATAAATTATGATCTGAATTGTCTATGTAATTTACTTTCCTAATTGAATATTCTGCTCCTCACCATTGTTGAGATGCATAGTCTGAATCTTGATGTCTGTGTGTGCCTAAAAGAAAGACTTTTTTTTTTTTTTCAAAACAACTTTTAAGAAATCCTCTGTATTATATCTAAAATTCTGGGTATTTATGCAGAATCACAGTTATGCTGTATAACCAACAACAGAAATCTACGTCAGAAATAAGGATCTTAATGAGTTCAGTGACAAAGTTCAAATGATGATTGTCATAATATAACCAACACCATCAAATCACTTTTTTTCTTTGTTCATCTGGCAGTTATAACTCAGATACAACAGCCAAACAAAATTTAAAGTAAACATATAAGGGTCAAGAGCCCAACTAAAGCAAACACAAATCGCCATAATGGTAACTTACAATTTGAGATTTTCTCCTTCAGTGATTCTGCTTGTTAACATCAGGTGTCTTCAATAATGCTCAATCATCACTCAATTAATCACTTAATTATCTCATTAACTTTAACACTCTTGAGTGTTAATTTAACACTCATATTTTAACACTTTACACTCTTGAGTGTGGACTCATATACACTCCCAGGAGTGTTAATTTAACACTGGAGTTTTTGCTGTGTATGTTTCGTTTTGAATTTGAGGTGGTAGAACGGATTAGTCGTGCGTTAACTTACCAAACTGTTAGGCCTACCCCCCACACTCTGTATATAGTTTGCTGCTGCTCGTCTGACGGCTTAAACCCGAACCAAGTCCAAATAATGGATGTTGCACCGATTTTTTTCACCAGCTTTCACTTTCAGCCGTGTTTACTTAAGATGACGACGAATATGATGCGTTGCAGCCGTGTGTACCTCGCGGCCGCGGGTAGATTGCGTCATCATAGCTTGTGTAGTATAGAATCATCTCCCAACCCAATTTGGAGAATAGATTAACGGCGATATTTTTTTTAGCGCCCGATAAGAGTCTCGCGTTAACGCAGCACGTTAACGCCGATAACGGCCCACCACTAATTGTAATATGTTAACCTTATTAGTAAAACTGTTCTCAATGTTCCAGTGTTCGGAATGATAAAGATTTTGCTACTAGTGGCATTAACATATGTTCCGTGCAAGGGAGTAGAGGATATAAGTGCAGCAATTATTAATGGAACAAGAAAATCCAAAGAGAACAGGAAGAAAAAATGTAAGGTGAAAAAACAAAACAAAAATGCAAACATAACTGCTTAACTATTAAACTGCAAAACACAGGCTAAGTCAATACAACTTATGAGACAAAGAGCTACACATTCACAAGCAAACAAGGAACTAAACTAGTGCGAATTCCAATCGGAAGTGAGCATCCTTATTGCCTACTCACTCCATTGCAGGTACCATTCGCTAAGGGACGGGCCCTTCTTGAAGGGATTCAGCTGATCACTTTCGTTTGTAATGCCCCTACGAATGACGTACCCTTCCCAAAGTGCCCTTCAAGGGCACAAAAACGCTGTTTGGAGTTTGCCCCTAGACACAGGTGAGACTATTTGGCAACCGAGGAAACAAACTCAAAACCGGAAGTAAACACAGAAAATGACAATGGACACAATGGAACCAATTACAAACTAAAATGTTATGAAAACTTCAACGAAGGAATCCTTGGGAAACACAACAAACACACTATTCAATATACTGATTGAAAGAAACATTTATATCATAAATTATTTAAATCAGTGTATCAGCATTTAATCATCATTAGCTTGATTGAAACTTTTCTGCTCTGAGCGAAAATATTCTTGACCAGTGATTGAAAAACAAGGCATGTGACAGCTCTTTTTGAATGGCATGGTGATATAGAGCTGTCTAGTAACCTAAAGGTTAGTGATCTGAAGGAATAAAACATGAAATGAAAAGTCTGACATCCCTTTTCACTCTGGTGTCCTTGAGAAAGGTACGCTACCCAAGTTGCTCCAAGAAAATATCCCTGTGCAAATGTTCCATAAGTTATCAATCGTTTTAGGTAAGAAAGCTGCTGCTAAAAGATTACGACAACTATATTTGGCATATCTCTGCAGACTGTGTATGTTAGTGTGCAGGATGTGTAAGAAAGGACAACTAAATATCTTTAGATTGTTTATCTGTATGGTTAATTTATTCCTGCAGTTTTGTCCTCCTCTACAGAGGAACTTAAATACATAAAATCGGTTTAAGGGCAACATATTACACAACTGACACTGACACAACTAATGCAAAGATTTTGCTGTGGTTCAAGTTGCCCTATGGAACTTTGACCTCTCTATCTCCATCTCTGGTACAAGCACAACATTGCATGTCACTTGCAGAGTAGATATTTAATGACAATTGAATTGAAGAACCTGATGGTTTGAGGAATCCCCATAGTTACTGGTAAACACCACATAAGAGTGGATCTGCCATTCTGCACCAAGAAGTTCTTAAAGATAATGTTTCTTTATTGTCATCTGGTTTCATGAAGGACACATTGTAGAAATTACTATTGAAGTAATTAAATATTCGCTTAGTTATCATCAAAGCTCTCTCTATTTAATTGTAGATCATTAAACCATTCCACTGCCTCAGAAGTCTGTCTGAAATCAGTTTTGTGAGGTGCCTTCGTGTGCAAACGCTGCCTGCAAAGTCATTGCAAGTCAGCTACCTAAGTTTTCAGACATAGACAGACTAAATGCTTGATAAATGCTAGCTAGTTGAAGTTTGAATTCCCCATAAAATCAAATCAATTCAGTCTTGTGAAATGGTATGATAGGTATTGTATGTGGAAGTTATTTACAGAAAAAGATTCCCCTCCAGTACCGTTCTCAAATTTTCCATTTGGCTAATTCATGTTTGCTTATGCGATATACATCCATGACATAAAACCCGACGCAAAACATCAAGGTTTTTTTTAAGTTGAATGTGAGTGTATAGGAGGTTTCGAGAGGAAAAAGAGAAAATTACAGCAATGGCATGGCAGGAGAGCTGTGCCCCTAATGATGTGTTTGGCCTTGAGCTCAGTGGAGATGAGGAACAAGAGAAACATCCAATTACTCTCAATCAGTGCATTAGCGCTAATCAAGGGGAAGAACATGACTGTGAATACTGTGGAGAAAAATGTCAGGATGAAAATGTTTAAATGAGACTAAACATATTATGTTGGCTTGACAAAGCTTATTTATGGCTTGGCAATGGAAGTTAACGCTTATAACTGTTATTGTATAAACGTGCTAATGTACGCACTCAGTTCACTAAAGGTATCCAATTGGTCCATTGTTTTAAAAAGTAGCATTGATTGTTAAAAGTTGAAGATGAGACACTGTAAATAGTGAGATGTGATGGTGCTATCTATTTGCATCTACCAACCACTTAGCACATAGCAACCACCCAGAGCGTCCTAGTATAACTGGTCCTCCTTGCACCTCTCTGAGTGGCATTCAAACCAACATCACTGGAATGGGAGGCGGATGCGGTAACAAGGACGCTAAAGATCACAGCCTTTAGCATCAGTTGCTTGTGTGCCTCTTGAGATCAGGGGAGTGAGGTTTACCAGCACATATATTTACTAGCTAGTCTCTGTTACACTAGCAACTGCCCATCCTACACCCATTCAAATCTCACACTAGAGTTGTCAAAAAGTATCGACTTCGGTACCAAGTCGGTACTGAAATTTAAAAATGTGAAGATACCAGCATTTCCCTGTAGCATTTTGAGCGCTGTTTAAAGGATGCTTAAACACCTCTGACTGGCCACTGTGTTCTCGCGCTCAACATATATGTCTGTGATTGGCTACAATGATCAACAATGATTCATGCTCTTTAATGAGCACTTATATAGATTCACACAGGAGCATTTAAAAGCAGGCATCTATCAGCGAATCCCTAATATATCCACTAATAGACGGATCCACTGATAGACGCTGTTTTCAAACGCTCCCGTGTGTATCTGTGTAAACGCTCAACAAAGAGCGTCAAATCAACATGTTTTTGAAGTGTTGATCATTGTAGCCAATCACAGACATATATGTTGAGAGCGTCAACACAATGGCCAATCAGAAGCGTTTAAGAATCCGTTTAACAGCGCTCAAAATGCTAGAGGGAAATGCTGTTATCATCACAATTTTTAAATTTCAGTACCGACTTGGTAACAAAGTCGGTACTTTTAACAACTCTTTTTGTACGATCTGCTTGCGCTCAGGTGATGGCTGAACTTCATGCAAAATATTTTCTATAAGTGCTATATTTTCATATTATTCACATCACACAAATTCATTCAAAATCGTCAACTGGTAAAATACCTTTCCCATGAGATCGGGTTTGTTCAGACTCAAATCTATCTTCAACCTGAGAATTTAAATACATACAAGTCATATAACCTACAGAATTCATCACAGATCTTGACAGATCTTTCAGAAAATACTTTACACAAAGTTTTGTACAAATGATGTTACAGAACTAGTTGTGCAAACTTTGTAACCCATGTACAGGAGGCCAGATGGTGCTGCATTTCCAGAACCAGCTGTTCCTTCGAGAGCCATAGAAACTGCTTCTTCTAATGAGAGGTTTTCCACACATACTGTACTGATACTCTGCTTCTAGTACATTGAGATGCAGACCTTTGCTTTCATTAACATTTGCCCAGTATGGGTATACATATGCAAATGACTTCAAAATTACAACCACCACTAAGCAGATTTTTGCTTCTCAAGGCCAGTGACAGTCTCTAGACCAATTCATTTGAACTCAGTCTTGGTCTTAAAAGATTCCTGCCTTAGGCAGTACATCCACGGCCTTGTTGCTATATTTAGTGACTTAAGCCGCATAGTGAATAATAGAGTTGGGAACAAAGACCTTTTCCATTGTGCAATACTGTACAGTACTTGAACCAAATGTTTGTGTGGATGTCCATTGTATGCATGTATGTGCAGCATTTATATATCAGTCATTCAGAATAATCATTAATTAGCCATAGGTCTGTGAATGATCAGTTTGAACCAATCAACTCACACAATCACTGAATCAGTTGGAGCGGATGTTCTTCTTCAAGAATTAAAAGAATTGTTAAAGGAACACGCCGACTTTTTGGGACTTAAGCTTATTCAGTGGGTGGGTGCGTCAGACAGGGTTACGGCACACACAGAGATGAAAAGGGTGTGTATGCACTTATCTAACTCTGGGGGATATGGTGAATAAGTTAAAGTCCCAAAAAGTCGGCATGTTCCTTTAATGAAATTATTAAGGAACTAAAATCATTGCAATCAGAGAAAAAGAAGCTACCAATCCCTAGTGAATAAGGTCACTGTTAGAAGCGATTTTAGACTGATGGAGAATTTCCTGCATTCTTTTCCTGTTGAGAGTACTAAAAGAGCATTTAAATGACAGAAAGACTGCAGGGAAAGTTTAGTGTGGCTGTTACTGTCTGCATATGGTTAAACTGCCAGTGTTGGCCCCATTAGAACATGACTGTCTCTCCATATAAAATCATTTAGTGGCTCGCTTGGTTTGTTGTCACGCTCAGCGGCCGCTGGTTGGCTGCTGCAGTGGCTCCTTTCATCTCTAGGTTATCACCAATGCACATTGCATTCAGCACGATGAGCTTGAAAGTAAATTCTCTAGGAATATGCAGCTCTCTGTGGCATCAAACCAACATGCCATGAGCCTCACAGACCCAGATCAGTTCTTAAATGCATTTCAATAAAGAGCTTCTAATGGAGAGTGAATAACTGAAGTCTTTTCAGAAACATTATTATTGGACACTGTTAGAGGTTCAGAAGAGTGTGTCTCAAAGCTGATAACTCCAGGATGTTCATTTGGTTCTGCAAATTTTACTTGCATTTGTGTCTAGCCAAAGATTGCTGCTGTTATCTGTTACCACTTCTTTAGATTTTAAAATGTTCTTGAAAGATTATTTGGCAAACCCAAAATGATTCTTCTAAAGCAACGCTGCGAAAAAATCCTTTAAAAACCTTTATTTTTAAGACTTTATGTATGATTTTACAAGTAATAACCTACTAATATAAACTAGTAAAATAATTGTACTACTCATCAATTTTATCACCTGCTATATTTTCCAGTTCTGAGCGGTTGCACACCTTTATATTAGTGTTTATGCTCTCTTGGTTTTGTGCAGGAGTTGATTTTTTGGATTGCTCACTGGACTGTATTTCATGATTGCTGTAATACTGGAGAACAGTTTTTCTCTGTGGAATCACTGTCCACGGATTCCAGCACACATTACAGTCTTCCTCATTACAAGCTTTTATTCAGATGAAATCCAATTAGTCACAACATGGTCCATGCAATTTCACTTTCACAAGAGGGGCAAAACCTAAATGGTTTGAACATTTATGACCTTCCCGAAAAGTACGTTTTATTCCAAAATACAAGATACTGAATGAAATCGGACATTTTTTTCTTTATCCACCAGGATGACACACTTTTTTTTTAATAATAAGAGATGAGCCCTTCAATATGTCCCGACCCAAATTTTTTGTTTCAACAGGAAATTAAAGTGTCTTTTACAAGTGCTAATTTTAGACCCTTCACTTGAACAGAACATGCAGAGTGATCTGTCACAGCACTGCCTCTGCCAAACGCTCCCTATCAGCATCATTTTAAATAACATTTCCTCTTATTGCTCTGAGAGCAATCCTGATGAATTCAATTATACATCGCACTTTTATTAGAGTCGCTGAAGGACGCCCATGGGCTCAGCTTTATTTATCTGTGTTAAAGAGTCGTTCTCTGGCATCGCTTTCTCTCTGAGAGGAACACACACAGTTCAGACAACAATCTAATAAATCTTACATAAACCTTGATGCGGCCTATTGCCGCTGTCTTTGCACTCAGAGCGACATATCCATTTGCTTTATTGATGTTTTAGCACTAACATGTAGACAGATCTTTATTCTGAGAAGGCTGAAAACATTAGCCCTGCTTTCAGAATTATGACAGTGTAGGAGGACAGAAAGACAGAATTGTTGAGTTAATGCGATTATGCATTCATAGTATAGTGGCACAAATGAAAGGAATAGTTCTGTCATCAATCGCTCACCCTCATGTCGTTCCAGACCCGTATGCCTTTCTTTCTTCTGTGGAACACAAAAGGAGAATATCTGAAGATTGTGCCGGTTGCTCTATTGGACACAAAAATAATGAACATGGACTGAAGCTTTCAAGCTTCAAAAAAGGAACATAAAAGTAGTGCACTATATTCCAAGTCTTCTGTGGCCATATGATAGCTTAGTGTAAAAATAAAACGGATACATTTCAAAGAAACAAGTATTCCAGTTCATGAATTAACCATTCAGACCAGATCAACTGATTCAAACAACTCAAAATTACTGTTGTGTTCAATAAATTCACTTTGATTTGTTTACTCTTTCTATCATAAAGCTACTTTTCAGAAAGTGAGCCTTTGCAAAAGCTACTTGCATTTTCATATATATTTTGAAATGAATGGACTTTCAATAAAACTTGGCTGCCTATACAGTAGAAGAGAGAGAAAAAAAGTTTGACTAAAGACAAAATGCCGTTGTCATCCTCTTTGCCAAACAGGTATAGGTATAGGAAAACTACAACACCCATAATGCACTGGGCATATTGCCATCAAAGGCCACTCCCACCAGTCTGCAATGTATGAATACGCTTGTCCAGAGTCAAATACAGCCTTGCTTTAGTTTTAAGCAACTAACTTTTAGTCATACATTTGTTGACTTGTATTGTTTCCGGGTGCAAGAATTCAAAGAGTGAACGTTTAGCGGCAGTGGGTTACTTTGGGTTTCCAGTGAAGAATCCAGTGTGTTGTAGGCTGTGGCTAAAGTCTGCAAAGAATCTTAACCCTCAGGGGACCAAGAACGCGCCGGCGCGTTTTGCTCGTTTTTTTTTTTAGCAATGAAAAATAAACACAAAATGCTCTGTTAATTTTGATCTTTAATTTTCGTGTTCTACATCAATCGATCCTGTTCAGTTTCTTTTTTTTTTCTGTATACTCACAATAAAGATAAAGTGTTTTGCTTTTTGACAAATAAAGAAACTTTAACATGATGCGATGTCTGCCTTCTCTCTGTATGTAAACTCCCATTTGAAACGCGTTCGAAAATGATCTATAACTCCGCGAAAATTCAGTCAAACAGGCAAACAGACCCACGGGCATTAAGCTTGAGATCGCAGCTTTTAAATGAAGTCATTTATATAAAAAACAAATATTATCAGCTTCTGTAATCTGTATAAAAAGAGAGCGATTCCAGTCGAGCTTATTACGAGCTCATTGACTTTAATTCGTTCACGCCTACTCACGGAGCGCGCTATTCACAAGATAATGTGCTAAGCCATCTATGCAAAACAGGTAAACGCCCCCAAGCAAATGTATTAAACGCTTCAAGTTTCATCATTTCGTCACCTGCGCGTTGGGAAGATGACACGGTACACCGGTGCGGAAGCCCTTCAGTTCGTCCTGGATACTAGCGACGAAGAGTCCAGATTTTCATCAGAAGAGGAGCGCGACTACTCTGATGACGACCGTATGTATTTTGAAGAGCGAATTGATCCAGCCGTGGATAGAATTTCGGATGAGTAAGTATGTATTCTTACTTGCATTAGTTGACAAGTTATTCAAAACATGAGCTTACATATTATACAGGCTGGACTTGCCATCCAGAGTATTGACATTTGATATCTACCTTTATTCAACACGATCTAATGAAAGTGCATATCTATACCATGAATTTAATATCTTGTACCATTTCAACATCAAAAATGTTTTTTTTTTTTTTTTTTTTTTTTGTGTACATATGCTACACCCCTTGGTTAGGAAATTTGTATTTGTATGTGTAGCCTAAATGATATGTTTAGATCATTATGTATGAAAGATAGAATTTAGAAATTATTTTAGAAAGTAGGCCTAGTAGGCCCAGGTGTTTAGATTATATTTTGACTATATAAATGCTGCCTCATTATCATTAACGATGCATACTCGCAAATATCAGTTTTAAATGTGTGTAAATGTGCTGAAATGTGTAAATATACCCAGTTAATGAAGTGCACAAATGTGTTAGGCTAATGTTTGCGGTGTGCCTCTCCGTTAATGGCCCATTGACACGCATATAGGCTTATTGCACACGTCTAAAATTATTTACATCAGTTATTCATTATAGACTAATGCTACTATAGTTATATTTATGTCATAATATTCTTCAACTTTTTTAAAAGGAATGTAGCTTCATCACTACCTCCGCCTGCAACTCGGAGTGCGCTTAGCAACACAGTCAGAAATCAGAAAGAGTAAGTACATATTTACCCACTATTTTACAGATGTTAGTTCAATTTTGTTTATACTTAGTGTTAATATTATGAGCCTGTATGACTTTATCATTTATTTTTGGAGATTGGTTGATGTTACATATGTTTTGTAACTTTTTTTAAAAGGAATGTAGCTTGTTCACTCTCGCCTTCCACTGCAACGAGGACACGCAGCAACAAAAATCAAAAAGAGTAAGTACATATTTACCTACTATTTTACAGATGTTAGTTACATTTTGTTTATATACTTAGTGATGATACAAATGCAGCCTATATGTGCCTGTGTGGCTTTGCAACAAATGTGTTGTTATGCATGCACAATATAACAATTATTGATTGGTAATGTTAATATAAAAGAGCTTATATTGTGTTGCTTTATCAGCATTGCTAAATGTCCATCAGTTATGCATGTGCTGGAATAGTACTCTGTAAAATATATGATAAAAATAGTTTTCAACTTTTTTTTAAAAGGAATATAGCTTGTTCACTCTCGCCTTCCACTGCAACTCGCAGGACACGGAGCAACGGAAATCAAAAAGAGTAAGTACATATTTATCTACTATTTTTTTTAACTACTACTTTGCAAAAAATGTGTTATGCATGCACAATATTACAATTATTGTTTGGTAATGTTAATATAAAAGAGCTTATATATTTTTTGTTTTATCAACATGCTGATTGCCCTGCCCTGACATGCTGATAGTACTTTGATCAACCTTTATTAACCTTTATTAATATTATTATTTTTATAGGAATGTGGCAAAGAGGGCCAAGACAAACATTCAGACGAGCAACAAGGAGTCCACTCTGTCATGGAAAACAGAGACTGACATTGATATGGTTCCACAGACTCTGAGCTTCCTGCCTGCCCGGGAACTTGGACCACAGCTGAGTTCTGCTGACACACACACTCCCCAGACTCTCTTCAAAATGTTTTTTACTGTGAGATACCTGCCTTTACTTTTGTTTATTTATCGCTCACAATTGCTTTGTTTATAGCCGACTGATTATTTATTTTGGTCACATTTGATTTGCTTAGAGCCCGCATCAACGGGGCATAAGCATTTACTGTGAGATACCTGCCTTTACTTTTGTTTTTACAAAATTACATTAAAACAGATTGAAAAACAAAACATTTGAATCTCCTCATTCTTTGTTCAGGCTGCCTCACCTGATGGCCCATTAGCACTTGGGGGAGCGTCTATGTCACACCCCTGGTCTGAATCTCATTAATATTGATGACCCATTACCACTCCCACGCATAAACCTCTTCTGACAAAAAAACTGTTTTACAATGTTTAAATCAATGTAGTGTTTTATGTGAACAATTAGGCAGGATGATTTTCACATAATTTTGAAGCTAGAACTTAAAGGGAAAACATCAATTAGTCAAAAGTCTTGTGGACACATATTTAATATGTGTTTTGTGTTCTTAAATCAGCAACTTTCATTTTATTTTTTTCCAATAACCACGCATAAACATTATTCTCTTAAAAATACAAACATCTACATACACGTTTCTCGCATATTATGGTAGCCCTGTTTGTGCTATATAGAGTAAATTTACACCTTTGCCATTAACATGTTTATAAATAACTGAAAAAAGCACAAATATCAAGGCATGTCAGAACATCTCAAAGGCCCCAAAAACACCGTGGTCCCCTGAGGGTTAAATATGGAGAGAACAGTGCGATGGAACGTCTGAAAAACATTTGTGTTTGTAGTCAACGTTTCAAACTGGATGACCACAAACACAGTCGCTTCATCCAAAATCGAATATTTCCCTATTATATAGCATGCGAAAAAGAGTACGGCAAAAGAGTAGTATATCCGAATACATACGGTGAGTCCGAAATCTGAGTCTGAGTAGGTGCTACATCTAAATTTGAAGTTACTTTGTGTCCGTTAAAAAAATATGTTCTATATAGTATGAATGTGTGCAGTATGAATGTATCTCGGACGTACTACATCCACCATGTTGTCATTATCACGATCTACCAGTGTCAATTACTTTACTGCCATTCACAAATCCTCTCCCGTGGCCTCATGGGATAGTAAAGTGTCCATCGTCTGTACACTTCAGAATTTCACCGGAAGTAGTAGGTTATTTGGGTACTTTTCTGCTGTTTTTCAAATACTATAAGACAGAGAACGAGTAAACATTTTTAATTTATATATACTACTGACATTGTAACAATACAAAATGGGTTGAAAATCAGCGAAGTTACACTAATATTTTTATACATATCTTATACTCATATTTTTAAACATAGTTTTTGGCCATTTTTAATGTAAACATGTTTTTATTGACCAAAATATATTTTAAAAGCAACATTTTGAAGACAATGTGAAGTCCTAAAATGCATTTTAAGATTTAAAATGAAATTTCTTGACCCTTGAAGTACATTTTCAAATATATTTTGCCATTTCAAAAGTTTAAATAATACGTAGTTTAAATATGAAAAAAACAATTTTGCCGGATGGGATAGACCTAGTTTTATAGATCACTCTTATAACACTTTTTTGCACTCTTTTTAAAGTTTGAAAGCTTCAGTCCGCATTAGTTGTGATTGCATGGAAAAGAGCGACCAGCACAGTCTTCAAAATTTCTACTTTTGTGTGACAGGAATGATGACAGAATTTTAATTTTGGGGAACTATCTCTTTAATATGATTTAAATAAAAAAAACATCTTACAGCGAAACTAATGGCTCCATATTCACACTAAACACAACATTGGCACATATAAGCATAATTATATCTGAGAATATATGAACACTACTGATTCAAGAGATGTAAATGTCAACTCATATTGTCATGTAGTCATTATTTTATGGCCTGGTCCTGTGTGTGAGGCATATTGATGGAGATTACTCAGTAGTAATAAGAAAGGAAAAAAATAGCTAATTCCTTTCTGCCATATTGAACACATCAATCATCATGATGAATAAGTTACTGATTACAAATTCAAATGAAACAAGGATGGGGTTTGTATTGACCCGTAGTGTGAAAAAAGTCAAAATGAGGTTCAAACGGAAGCTAGGTTTCATTATGACATTATAACTGAGAATGAATGATCACAGGGTGATAGGAAAAGAAATTAGCTTTGACCTTTTGCGTGGTCTATAGGTTTGAATCAGTAGTTCTCCTCATCTACAGTCAAACCAAGAATGTTCATTCCCTAAAGGCATGAGGCAGCTTGCAAAATGAATAATAATATCTCTGTAAAAGACAACTATTTTCCATAGGTTGGACTAGTCTCATTAACCCTGTTGGTTGATGCTGAAACTGCACACTATGGTTCCCAAAAGCATCTTTTTTCAGAAGTCCTAAAAAAAGGTTTAGCTCCAACACTAATCAAACCTGTAACTCTCTAGTAATTCGGAAGTCCTTAAGTAGCTTGTTCTTGTGTTTTTGAATAGGAGGTAATTAGAATTAGAGCAAAACTCAGCAGGAGCTCAAGGGCCAGATTTGAGAAACCCTGTCCTAATCAAACACACCCAATTTAACTCATCAGCTCTTGAAGGGCCAGTGTCCTGCAGACTTTAGCACCAACCCCAATTAAACACACCTGAAGCAGCTAATCAAGGCTGGTCTTAATACCTAGAATATCAAAATCGACTGCTGGCGGTAGATCCTTCTCCTATTTAGCACCAAAACTTTGGAACAGTCTTCCTAACATTGTCTGGGAAGCAGACACACTCTGTCAGTTCAAAGCTAGACTAAAAACACATCTCTTTGACCTAGCATTCACATAACACATTATAGACTTTTATAATTCAATGTTAGGCTGCATAGTTTAGGTCAGCCGGAACCGGGAACACTTCCCATAAATCCTGATGTACTCATTACATCATAAGAAGAATGGCGTCTACGCTAATATTAGTCTCTCTGTTTATCCCGAGGTTAGCTGCAGTCTGCCGGATCCAGGCCGTATCCAGATCTGATGAGGGACCTGCGCCTGGACACGACGACAGCGCAGTCCTGAAATGTCAACTAGTCTCTCCCCTGTGAAGGCCTCCCTTTACCTCAGTACAGATAAAGCGTTGTCGGGATAATTCTGGTTTGCGTGGCTACGCAGAAGCGATAAAAATTCTGTATCATAAATTTTAAGGCCAGACAAGTAGTATGTTGAGGGTTGATTTGTAGGGAAGGACTACACGCCTGCGCACATATATTCAAACGCGCATACCTATAGACTGAACTCAGAATACACATAGTCGTAGCCTACGATTCAATAGGTGTCATCATCGCACAGTCTACATGCGCGTCTAACAATGTGATTTGTAATGATCTTATAGGATTGCCGAAATCACACAGTCTGTAGCAGGCATACGTCTTCAGTCTCGTCTTGAGTAGAGACTTCCAGGCCGGTGTGTTGGGGTGAGTAAGAGATAAACTCTCTAGGACGTTGGCCCTCCAGGAAAAGGACTGGACACCTGTGCATAAACTCATTAGAGGAAATATGTCAGGTAAGGAAGACTTCCAAAATGTGCATTGTAGAAACATTATTTGGAAGGCTCTTAAGGCTATGCTGCCTATAACATTGAAGTTCAGGATAGTCCCCACTGAAGGTTTTGAGAATGTGCAGGTTTTCGTAGTGTCATCATTTTGCATGTTCAGAGTGATTAGTCACATGGCATTTGCAGCTTAGTTAAATGAATTAGAAAGAACTGAAAGCCCATGAGTAATGGTTCATACTCCCATAGCAACACCTTCAGGCAGCTGTTTTCAATCTAGGTAATAGATATGCAAATAGAGGTCCAATCTGCTTGAATATGGTAAGACCAAAACGGTTGGTTAAGCACATTCTAAAAGCATATTTCACGTTGCTTACAAAATATTACAAAAGTAGTATTCTATCATGAATCAGGCTGAAAAAAAGTCTACTTTTAATGTTAGTCCTACATAATACTTGTTCTATAGCAGTGCTTCTCAACACACTTCCAAGGGGGCCACAAATAGAAAACAACATAAAAAGCATGATTATTTCTTTAATTTGTTCTCTCAAGAACTGACATTTTATATACAATCCTTGAAAATCTTGTTACTGTGAGGGAAATTGTGATTTCCAAACATGGAAACACTCAGGATTCCTCACAAATGTCTTATGAACAGAAACACTGTCAAATACACAATCATGAACAAAGAACTGAACAAAACAAATGTTACACATTATCACACGATCAACGACTACTAGAGACATCATGTAAATTCACTGGTCAAAAAAAGAGTGAACCCTGAAATATATTCAGTTACTGAAACACTTAGAATTATTGTTAACTAAAACTAAAATCAAAACCATAAACAAATAGCTTGAAATAAAATAAAATGTAACTGAAATAAAAACTTTTGTTTTAAATGTTTATGAAAGCTAAACTAATAAAAATGACAAAACCTAAATGTTAATACAAACTATAATAGTAATCAATGATTATAAACTACAAGTAAAATGTGTTATCAACAAAAACCTTAACGTGACCTTCAGTTTATATGTGTATATCTTTCATCGTCAACGACTGGCCTGGCGTGAATCAGCGTTTTAGTTGTTTTCACAGATCCGTGTGAATAGTGATCATTTTGACAATGTTCTCGTCTTTTCCATTTTTAGTGCATCATCGTTGTGTAAACGTACCCTTTAAACAATAGGACAAGATAATGCCTTTACCAATTAGGTGATTTATTCTTTTAGATGAAAGCCTGCCATTCATTTTGTATAACCATCATATTGAGCATTGTGATTTCTCCAGTTCATTGTTCTACAAGTTTTCTGTCTCCTTTTAGTTTAAATCACATCTTGACAAAACCATTGTGTGTTACTTGCTATTGCTAGTCGGCAGCAGGGGATGTCAGAGAAGAGAAAGTTAAATATAGTACAAAACGCAGATTTTGTGGGGTTTACTTATACAATTCCTCAATAGAGGCGTTCTCAAATGGACACATTGCTCATTGCAAATTGTTTCTGGGAATGTCACTGTTTTCAATGAGATGCTGGCTTCATTTCCCTGATAAAGATTAAGCTTAGTCGATGAGTGCGTCTCAATCAGCTCCCTAGCTTCCTAGGTTGTGAATCAGTGTAATTATGATCCTCATTGTGCAATATCACTGGTATTTATGAACAACGGCATCACTGATATCTTTCTGACATTATATTTTAGTGTTATTTTCTTTAAAAAAAAACATAATGATAAATGCTTTGCTTGTTACATATGATATACATGCAACATTTCAGCTGTAAATAAATGATAAATGTTAGCTAAATTATGTTCACTACCTGTCTGGGTATGTATGTTTATCCTGAAAAAAAACAAACAAACATACTTTGTTTTGTTATATGTAGTGAGTTGGCTCGCATGATTTGTTTTGTTTTGTTTTTTTCCAGCATCCATGCTCCTTGGTTTTCATGATGCATTGTGGGACTTTTTAGGGACAATGCACTGGAAGGATTTTGTGATTGACACAGCCCTTAAAATGGCTGACACCCATATCAGTGCCCTGACTACTGAACTAGGGAGCCGATTGAGACGCACCCTAACAGTATTTCAGCCTAGTCCCTTATGAAAAGAAAATATATTTCCTTAATTATCAATGATCAATATATTAAATCGTTTAACAGTATATTTGAAAATATACAGAATAATATATTGTGTTAATATATTACAATATATGGAATAATACTTGCCGCTTTTCATATATTGAAAAAATATGTGATAATATATTTATTAATATATCATAATGTATGTATTATATTCATATTTAGTAATACACTTCATAATATATAGATGTACATGTGATCATATATGATACTGCATGTGTAATATATAGCAGAGGTATTTACTCATGCAGCAAAAACACACATATATAGAGATGTATAATGTAATAAATCTCATTTTTTTTTTTTTATTATTTATATTATAAATATTTCAAATTTTCAAGCTAGTTCACAAAAGCACAAGCACACCTGCATGTGCTAAAGTATTTAGCCAGGAGACTATCACTTTGCTGAGGAGCGCACAACCATTACTTTTAAATATAGTAACGCATAGTCTTAATGGTATTTGTGCAATCGTCAACCGAACCACAGGCTCTACTCTTCAGCACTATAGTAACCCCAAAAACTCACACATACCAGCAAACCTTTGAAATTCCAAAATAATAGAGCATTAAACACTAACAGATCTCGCCATATATTAATATTGAGCAAGACACATTAAATAAGACTTAATTTAAACATTTGCTCTCCTTTTACAGTCGGAAGCTAAGCATGCTGGGAACTAGAAATCTGTTGTAACTCATTCCGTGAATGTGTGTGAAGGATAAAAGTACTGCTATTTGTGTCTTCATTTATAAACAAGATTAAAAATGTATTAATATATAGCCATACATGTTCAATGCATATATTGCTGTATATTGAAAAATGCAAGCACTAGTTTCCCATATATGGAAATGTATTATGTAATATATCGCATTATATTTTGCAGTATATTCCCATATTCATATTCATAGTCATAGTCATATTCATTCTTTATTGTCCTCATTAGAGGAAATTGGTTTTCACAGACTAGCAGCAACATTCAACACACATACCAAGCACACAGAATTTTGTTCACATAAATAGACATATTACACGCAAAAAACAAAACAAAAAAAATTAGATAAGTTATATATATATTTTTGTTCCATAAGGGTATACTTGTAAGGTTTATGCTCCATAGCCATTTGCAGCTTCACTATGATCAGTAAATGTTCAGAAGCAAAAGCAAAGCAAGATTAAACCGTCCTGACTGTTGGCTCTTTGAGCTATCCCAAACAATTAAAGGGTGATAAAAGCAACACGTTTATCAACATATGTTCTCCATCTGTTTATCTAGATACAGTATCATCCTACCGAAGTTCAAATGTTTGTACACAGTATCGCTCCAATTTGCTCTCTCTTACATTAAATACCCCCATGTTAATATTTCAGGTTAGTGTATACTGTATATATACACACACATAGTCTTTAAGTAATCTTGAAGCCTTTATCTGAGGGCCCTGACTCCCAGTTGACAACCACCGTCTTACAGTATATGTTGTGTAGTTGTGACACACTTCAGTCAATATTTTTGCACTTCTGTTTGGTCATGCTAGAGGCTCGGAAGTTACACAAGAAAATATAAGCAAACATGTAAACATACAAACATTTACAGCTAAATGTTAGTGAGCAAGAAAGTTCAATCTATCAAATGACATGAGTAAGTTAGTATTATAAGGCAATCAGCAGTAAGTCACAGAGACACATAAGGCCCTATTTTCTGATGTCTCTTCACTATATTGTCTTCTTATCTCAGATGTGCCAAGCTAAGATCTATCTCTGGGGGTTTTACTGCAGTGGTAGCTTTTATGAGCAGGAAGTATTAGAGGCATTTTATGAGCAAGACTTTCTCAGAATGAAGATCAATAAATAAATACCCTTCAATGTCTTCAAAGCCACCCTAGAAATAGCTTTCAGAAGCACATGCTCTATTTGAACTCAAGTGACAAATTTCAGTGTTTGTTTGCTTGAAACTATTAAACCAGAGGAAAACCAGTAATGGGGTTTTCAGAGAGACGGAATCGATAATTGTAATCCACTCTCAAACTTTTAATCAGTCCTGCTGTAAATTAACCCTGTCACTCTGATTTCTCAGCCTCATCTTGGATGGAGGGATAGAACGAACAGAGTGACACCAGAGAAACAGCGGTGTGTCTTATCAGTATGAACAAGCAAACACACCCTCTGTGAGAGAGAGATTGAGAGAGAGAGAGACTGAATGACAGATGAGAAGAGTCCATTGTAATGCAGGACAATTTTCTTCTCATGCTGATTTAAGATTGGTTAAACTTCTCAAGAAGTCTTTTCAGTTGCTTTGAATGGCCATTAAACTGTTTCATTTTAAACTAAGAGAAGAAAAAAAGGCTTGTTGATCTTCATTAATTTCATCACCATCGCTCAACCCAGGCTCTTTGGAGAAATGTGCCTGTGGTGAAATTTCTGCAAACTATTATGTTGCTTTTTGCATGTTTGTGACACTTTCAAAGTGAAATGCCCATTGAGTTTATCCAAAACAGATGTATATGAATTTGATAAAAATGTATTTTGTTGGTTGGAAATGAAATGTGAGTGGCCCTGATGACGACAAGCTAAATGGAAGAATGAACTGGTGTGACGTAATTTCATACTAAATCAGGCTATTGATACAATTTTGCAGTTTTGGGGAAAAAAAGTGCACAGCAAAATCCCCAGTGTTAAATTAACAACCCTCAGTGTTCATTTGTGTCCACACTACAGAGTGTTAAAGTAACACTGAACCAGTGTTGAAGTTAATGAGAAAATTGTGAATAATTAAGTGATAATTGACCATTAGTGGTGAAACCTGGGGCACGTTCAAGTTCAAAACGGTGCGCAACGTTTTGCTACGGTTTCCGGGTTGAACGTCATGTTTCCTGGAAACGGCGTGCACCGGTGTGCAACGGGGTTTGAGATACGTTTTCTCTTGTTTGGTGGGTGTGTCAGAACTGCAGTCCAATCAGCAGCAACATGTATATAAAGCACGCGGTATTAAAGTGAACTTGCACAATGGGCTCAAGGAAAGTCATTTACAAATGTGTTCGATGCAGCTCGGTATACGCAACAACTGAGGATATTAGAAGACATGTTTGTCGAAAGTTTTATTGTAAAAATATATGATATCAACATAATGATGTAGTTGCTTATATTTTTAGCTTCATTGCAAGTGTATGACATTTGGTATAGAAATAAACAATGGTAATTAAGTGCTTTTCCTAAAAATGAGAAAGAAAATACAGGGTATTAAAACAGTATGAACTACAAATAAAGTCAGTATGTGAGGCTAAATAGATGTGTTTTAGTCTGAATTAGGTAAGATGTGTGCTTCCATTTCAGTTTCAGAAATCCCTTCACTCGATTGGGATGTTCTCTTTTGTTCTGGGCGGCAAGTGCAGTAACTGTAACATCGGGCATATTTTGTAGTATTAAACACATATTTATACCGACTTCATCAGGCTCCGATGAATTCTTCACAAAGAACACAAAGATTGGCCTTCTCAGCTGACATAGTTGCAACTCTTGCGTCATCAGAACAGTGTGTTCAACACATCACCGTTTCTGTTTAAAAACCGTTGTGCAACGTTTTGTCTGTGCTGAACGCAGCCCTGATGTTAAAAAGCAGAGTCATTGAAGGGAAGATGAACAACAACTGACTTCCAGCCATTTCACATTATTACACTTATTATAAACCAGTTTGACTGTCATACATCTACAAAAGTTCTTATTTAGAATTAATAGAAGTTTAGATGTTAATATTGTAAGGAGAGCTTTGTTTGAAGTCACCATTATTATGATGCTCTGGATGCTCCAACTTTGTGTTTATAATGCACATGTTATGGCAAGAGAAAATATGACCAAGTCACATTACATGATGATGACATCATCATGTAGTGGCTATTTCACAGATGATTCTCTCATCTACACAGAAGCAGCAGTTTTCATTTTTGCAAATCATACATTATTACGATAGATAGATAGATAGATAGATAGATAGATAGATAGATAGATAGATAGATAGATAGATAGATAGATAGATAGATAGATAGCTCTTGCCATAACAAATGTGCTTTACAAACACAAAGTTGGAGCAGCTAGAGAAAAAACAACATTAAAAAGTAAAGGGTCAAGAGCCCAACTAAAGCAAACACTGGTCACCATAATGGTGACTTCAACCGAAACATTCATTGACACATTATCATCTAAACTTCCGTTAATAAAGACAGAAATAAAGTCAAACTGGTTAGTAATAAGTGTAATAATGAGTAATGGTTGGAAGTCAATTGTAGTGGTTCAGTTTTTTCTGTTCTGTTCTGTTCTGCTTATCATCAGGTGTCACCACTAATGGTCAATCATCACTTAATTATATTCAACACTGGTTTAGTTTTTCTTCTAACACCATGTAGTGTTGACACATATGTATACTGAGGTGTGTTCATTTAAAACTGGGGATTTTGCTTTGTAGGAAGAGCCTAGGCTGCCATTGCTACTGTTGTATCATTTGCACACAAAATAAAAAATAAAAGAAAAAAGGGTAACACTTTAGAATACTGTTCCTTCATTAATGAATAATTACACAGGAACAAACGAGTAACGCATTATTAACATTCTAGTAACTACTATTAACTAACAATAAACTCTGATTAACAAATTAGTAAGTAATAGCGCTCTGATGAATGTAGTAGTTCATTATTAGCTAATCAATAACTACTATTTTTTTCATACCTCCCAGAGAACTACTATCTACAGGTTCATAATTAACATGAATAATGCATAATTTATAATAAAAGGTAATGGTAACCCACTAGTAATGACTCAAGTATTACTACATCATTTTAAAGGAACTACTAATTATTTGGATCAGTATTTTAAAGTGAAAAACATGATAACAACCTAATATTGACTGAAGTCATTGTAAGCTTTTGAGATTTTTGTAAGATTTTGAATAGTAATTCCTTCCAATGGATTTGGTAACACTTCAGTCATTACTAGTGTGTTCCCATGATCTTCACTTTAGAATACTGATGCAAATAATTAGTAGTTCCTTTAGAAAGATGTAGTAACACTTGAGTCATTACTATCAAAAACCTTACAAAAGCCTTAAAACTTACAAAGACTAAAGTCAATATTAGGTATTTATCATGTTTTTCACTTTAGAATACTGATCCAAATAATTAGTAGTTCCTTTAGAAGGATGTAGTAACACTTGATTAATTACTAATGAGTTACCATTACCTTATTATATATTATGCATTATTAATATTAATTATGAACCTGTATATAGTAGTTCTTAGTAGTCTTCAGTGAGGTATGAAAAATAGTAGTTACTGATTAGATAATAGTGAACTACCACATTCGACTGAACGCTATGACTTACTAATTCGTTAATCAGAGTTTCTTGTTAGTTAATAGTAGTTACTACAATGTTAATAGTGCATTACTCATTTGTTCCTGTGTAGTTATTCATTAATGAAGGAACAGTATTCTAAAGTGTTACCGAAAAAAGCCCTTTCAAACCTGGAGGGCTGTATTACATGTAGTGCTAGTGCTCATCTTTGATGAAAGAACAAACGTGAAGGAGGAGTATTACTGAAAAATAATGACAAAACCACTGGTTACAGAATCATCATGGATGATAAATGGTGTCTATATCTATGGCATCTGTGATATCCAGATCACATTTGTTGGGTTGTGGACAATATCCCTTGTAAATATGTCTGATTTCTGCCAAGCATGAAAACTGAGAAATTATGTGAGTGGAAAAAATTGAAAGTGGCACAGTAGCTTTAGCATACAGCACAGAGCACACACACTGACTGACCTTTGCTATAGCCCTTTATTCCTCACAAATGGGTTTGAGGTTGTGATGAATAAATGCTCCCTTGAGAAGAAGTATAGTACTAAAACTAGGTGAGAATGTTGAAATGAGGTCATGTTTTTGTGTCATGCTGGAGCATTAGGCAGTTGAGGTTTGGAAGGCACCCAACCTGACTGCTGTTTGAGCCAAAATGAAGCATCATCCAGAGCATGTTCATTATATGAAACTGGTGGAGGATGCTTCACATACACACAGTCTCATGGTGCCAGTTTAGCTGGCTCTTTGCCTTCAACCGGCTGGGAGTGTATCTGAGCAATCATAATTGGTGCATGGAGAATTCAGTCACACTCTAAGCAGTGATAAGAAACACTGTTAGTGCCAAATACATCAAACATAAATAGGCTTTCTTCAGAAATATGGGGTTTGTCTCTGTGGAAATGAACATCATCTCTGTTTTTCTTACCCAGATTGTTTCTCATTGATTGATTGAGCGCATGCTTACACTAATGCAGAGTTCACACTGAATGATTTTAGGCCCGATTTTCGCTCGCCGACAGGTTTTGTGAGATCGCCAACAAATGCCCGAAATCATAGGCAAATCAGTGCTCGTTCACGCGAGTGACAATCACCCAGTGTGAATGATCAAATACGCAATCTGAGAGAATCGCCGACGAGTCGCCGACGCCTGTGAGATATTTGGAATGCTAAATATCTGGACCTGTCGGCGATTCAAAATCCTGCTGTGAATGTAGCTTGACGTCGTCATACTCAGATTCTAGTCAGAATGTGAGTCTGATACTGCTCCATTGGGCTGTGATTATGGAGCGTGTTTCAACCGAACCAGGAAAGAAAATGCCTCTGCACTCAACTGGATAGACCTACAACCAATCAGAGCAACGGAGTAAGTGACGTATGTTCTTCATTCATTTTTCCGATCGACAAATGCCTTGATCGCAGTTCTCTGTCCCTCTTTTAAAATGAATGTGCTGTCGATATCTTCTATAACAGGAATCTACACATCTCAATTCTCCAGCGGCAGCCATCTTTGTTGTAAACTAATTCAACTCAAGTGCTCTTTGGTGACTTGGATGATTATGTTACAGTTGATCAAAGACAATTGACATCCCTGACAATTTGATTGGTCCGAACAGCTCTGGTTCGAGCATAGTTGCTCCACAACGGATCAAGTCCAGACCGAACTTCCCGACCTCAAATGTCGTGGGCGGGGCTAAGTTTGGCTGGCATCCAGGCTAGTGTAAATGTGTTCTGACTGAAAACCACATTGACGATGACCTACAGCCAATGAGAGAGCAAGATACAGGACAGCGGGGAGTTCGGGGATGAGGTATAGACCGGAATATCAGTATTACACATAAGCTTTACAATTAAATCAAAAAGAAACAGCAATAGCAGCACATTGCAAAATTATTTATAAACCTCCAACTCCCTTTGCAGAAACACAATCCTTGCTCCCCTTGTCTCCCCAACCATCTCCTCCAGCATAAACTGTTCATTTTTCTCCTTTTCGCTGCAAATCAGCGTACAGACAATTTGGATCGCAATCTTCTTACAGGCTATAATTTTTAATAACAATTTCGGTCTCATGCACGTGTGATCTTGCGTTATTTCATATTACTTATCGTCGCGTGTGTTTGGTTGTGAAATGTAGTTTGCGGACCAGACAGAAGTTTTCTGCGATTCTTTCTTTTGTAAAGTCATGCAGTGTGAAACCCCCCGTCTCCGATCCATCGTTCAGTGTGAACACACCAGCAACTGAGTGTTACCCCGGATAGTCCTGCAGTGTGAAAAGAACAATGACCCGACTACTTTGAAAATCGTGCAGTGTGAACTCGGCATAATAGAGAGTATCAAGTTTTGGCCCTCATTCTATTTGGGGTATTCAATAGATTAAGGGTAATTTTAATAGATTCATGTTTAACATTGACCAGGAACAGGAAATGTTCTCAGAACTTTAGCTAATATTTTGGCAAGGTTCTATTAAAGTTAAACAAATGCTTTTTTCAGTAAATTTAACAGAATGTTAATTCTAATTCAGTTGCTCTTTGATGATGTTCTCAAAATATTAGCTCAAAAACAGAGTTTTTTTTTTTTTTTTTTTTTTTTTGGCTGTTCGTCTAATGTTTTTATAAATGTCACTACTTGGTTGTTAGATCGTTAGAGAATTAAAGACTTGTTTGTGTTTTTTACTACAATGTTTTTTTTCTTTTTTTTTTTTTCTTGTATACTAAATTGGATACCAGTCAGTTTTCTAAAAGTGGATGCCAACTTTGTGATAGATAGAACATTAAAGCTTCAATAATATCCGGCAGCTAGAATTTGTCTAGATCAGATGAACGTATTAAAACAATTTGAAGGGAAAATAATTACTATTATTTTTACACTAAAGTCATTGAGGTCTCTGGAACCCACACAAAAGAAAGTAACATCAATCTCATCATAACATGAGCGTTAAGATGTAACCATGCAAAAAGCAATTCTCATAAATTATATGGTTAACAGTCTGCATACTGCAGATAAAGTATTATACATGTTTTTTATGCAGTCACCAAAAGGAACAACAAAATATGGATTTTAATGGTACTTGGTGTAATGCATGACACTAAAACCCCTTTAAAAAGAGCAAGAGCAACGTCACTCATCACTCTTTGATGCAAATTCATGCAAATCAGACTTGCTACACCCTTTGCTGACCCATTTAACAATTTCACTAGGGAGGATCTCTGGCTTTGTCTCTAGTGCACTGTGCACATATATGTATGTATATTAATTTTATGGATGTGTGAAGAATGATCGTTTGTTTTAGGGTAGTGTGGTGTCGTAGTCAATGCTAATAATCAGTAAGTTTGAGTCCAGCAGGGAGTGAATCATTGTAACCTTAAAGGAATGTGTTCAATGCAGACTGAGCTCCATTGACAACATTTGTGGTATATTGTTAATGATAAATCATTTGTCCCTCAGTTTGTAAAGGTGCACATAAGCATTTTCCCCTCATTAGTCATTTAAAGGATTAGTTCACCCCCAAAAAATGGAAATTCTGTCAGTAATTACTCACCCTCATGTTGTTACGACCCCGTAAGACTTTCATTCATCATTTTCGTTCCGGCCCAGAAAGTTAGTAAAGACCATGTTTAAAATAGTCCAAGTGACTAGAGTGGCTCAACCATAAGTTTATCAAGTGACGAGAATACTTTTTGTGCGCAAAAAATCAAACAAAAATAACGACTTTATTCAAGAAAATGAATAGTTGAATAAAGTCGTTATTTTAGTGTTTTTTTGCGCACAGAAAATATTCTCATCACTTGATAAACTTATCGTTGAACATTGTTTTTACTAACTTTCTGGGCCGGCAAGTTTCAATTACAGAGAAGCCTATGGAGGAGTGATCCAGCTCTCAGATTTAATCAAAAATATCTTAATTTGTGTTCCGAAGATGAATGAAAGTCTTATGGGGTTGGAACAACATGACGGTGAGTAATTTAAGTATTTGGCTTTTCCCAGTGTTTTCAAAACTCTTCAGACAGTCAGCTTTTAAGTTGAAGTGATACATAATGCACCTAATGACCACAGTCTGCAACAATTATTAAATCTTTTTTTCCACATTCAGCCATTTTGCACACATCTATATATTGTTTATGTGACTTAAATGTATGTTTAAAACACAATTGTCGATTAAATGTGTTTAATTTGTGCAATCTATAGAAGATTTACAACAATTTAAGGACGATAAAGGTTATCCAGGTACCACTAGTCTTTTTTATGTTATCCTTTTTTTTTTTATTGGTGCATTTTTCCCCCACTGGATTTACTGGTGTATTAATTTAAATGCCTAAAATGCGAAGCACTTAAAAGTTATCTTGAAATAGATTTTCTAGTGTAATCTATTGTCTTGTGTTCTATCATTTTTCAAGGTAGAACCTAAAGTGACGTGTGTGGGTAATGGTGTGTGACATTTTAGTATGACATTAAAATTCATTTATTTTTTACAACACTGACAATGAAGTCATAGAACAGGGAGCTAAAATTAAATCACAAAAGCATCTGAGCACTTAATGCAGTCAAGCATTGAGTGACTATCTTTCTTATGCACATACTTAAGGCCTAGAACTGCAGGCACACACTATTACTGTATAGAATTTTCGTTTTTATTCACAATGTGGTCAGTTGTCACCCACCAATAAAGTATTTATGTCTCAAATTACATACAGTATGTGGATTGAAGAGTGTACCTTAATTTCCTAAAAAGAAACTGAGAATGTTTCCCGCTGCTGGAGTTGGCAATGTCTCAGCACTCTCCACCAAAATGTGTTTTTCCCCAGACATGCTCAGTAAATTATAAGAATGAGGGGGCAAACAGATATAGCTCTGCAACATACTTTGATTCTCACCAGAAGCGTTCCCCCCGAGGAATCATGTCACATATTTTGTAGTATACATTTCGGTGTGTGTTTTGCTCTAGGCCATCTGGCTCTTTTGTTCAAGCTCAAGTCAAAAACTGTGTTTTAAAGGCATTGGGCTATGGGGAGACATGTCACATTAGCAAAGACATCGAACACAAAGCAATGCCTGAATCTGAAAAGACAGTGACTGAAATCTCTACACTAGATACAAGAATATGTACCTACATCTATTGCTGTGAGCTGACTTCAGAATGAACTGTTTCTTACACCTAATGGTATAAAATGGTATTTTGTGTTCTTTTTATTAACCATATGGTAAAAGTTTACAATAAAGTCTCAAAAGTAAACAAATAGGGTAGTAACCTATTACATGTAATCTGGATTACATAGTTAGATTCCAATTAGATTATCGAACATTCATGTCTCGATTATCCATCGACACAGACCGGTCCTTCGCTTTGGGTTCAAGAGTCGGGCATATCAATACTAAGTCCTCCCCTTCGGGCTGTCCCTGTCGCCTCGTGTCTTCATGAAGGTCATGGAGGCGGCCCTTGTCTCTCTGAGGGAGCACATTATTTGCATTGTCAACTACCTCAAAGACTGGCTCATACTGGGACATCAACACAGGGACATGGTGCTCAGGCACCTCAGCCATCTGGGGCATCGAGTCAACTGGGAAAAGAGCAAACTCGTGCAGAGGATCTCTTTTCTCAGTATGGAGTTGGACTCGGTCAACCTGACAGCATGCCTCATGCAGGAACGTGCTCAGTCGGCGCTGAACTGCCTGAAATCGCTCAAGGGAAGGGCGGCGGCCACACTGACACTTTTTCAGAGGCTCCTGGGGCATAGGGCATCCGCAGTAAAGCCGCTCGGATTGCTTCATATGAGGCCGCTTCAGCACTGGCTTCACGGCCGAGTCCCGAGATGGATGTGGCAATGCGGCATACACCTGGTGACCTTCAGCCCATGGTCAGAACTTGCGTTTCTACGGGCAGGAGTTCCCCTAGAACAAATACGGACTGGGCGACACCCAACATGTTTGCAAGATTTTATAATCTTCGTGCAGAGCTAGTGTCTTCCCGTGTACTTGCCACAAGTAGCCAGAAAACACGGGGGACCCGCTCGGTGTCTCACTTACTGAGCCATACCCCTCCTAAAGACCGGATACGCGTGCTTATCTTGCTCCTCAGGTGAATTCACCAGCTGGCGAACCATGTTGGAATTCCTCCAGCACCCCATATGGCAATCCCATATGTGTATTTTTCCATGGTGCGGCTTCCCAGTCGTCGAGCCCGTGTCTTTCCCAGTCATCGAGCCCGTGTCTTTCCCAGTCTGTGTCAGAGCCCGCTTTCCCAGTGTTATCTAATAGTCTCACTGTATGGGTCAGAAGGAACAGCAGTGATCGACCTTCTGTGCGTAAAGCCCTGTCCCATCTTCCACCCCAGTGGGTGCGGGGGGATCAGGTAGCTTACGCGGAGAACTCGGAAAGGGCAGCAATAGTGGCGCTTTGGTTGGGATCCCAATTCTTCAGTTCAGTTCTGACATAACGTTGAACGTGACTGACTGAAAGGGAACGCCTCGGTTAAGTATGTAACCCTCATTCCCTGAAGAAGGGAACGGACACGTCACCACAATTGCTGTACCACCACTGAATGGTCGGGACACACCATCTCGGCTCTTCAGCGGAAAACATGAATGTGTGATGCAAGCGCGCTTCCATTCATACCCGCTTTGCGAATCTTGCACGCCAATGTCCATTGGCTCGTTTAGTTTACACTCGAAGGTGATTGGGCTATAAGGCGAGATCTCAATTCGTCAGTTCAGTTCTGATGTAACGTCTTCGTTCCTTTATTCGGGGAGCGAAGGTTACATACTGTAAGTAACCGAGACATTTAAGTTAACTAATGTTAAGAAATGGAACCTTATTGCAAAGTATTATCAAAAATATATGTTTTTCCTTATGAAAATGGAATTATTTAGCTGTTTTTCACTGCATACTGGTGACATATGCACCAATATATTGAGTTATGCACAGATAGCATCGGCACCTGTCATAAAAATGTGAAGACCCATTTAATCTCGTTCCTTACTTTCCTTACTTGTTTCTGCTTATTTTATGCGAGGAATATTCCACATTTGTGGAGTCTTAGGCTTTACTTCTGTACATTTTCTGTGGAAGGTTATTTACTCTCCAAAGCCAATTTTGACTCCCTTTTGGCATGAACCGAGGGCAATTTTAGACCCTGTTTGTGAGACACATAGATTTTAGTATAACTAATATCAATATTCTTCCTTCATAAATTGTATTCTGTCAATCCAGGCAGTTACTTTAAGCCTGTCCTTCTCCTTTTTCACTTTCTTGCTCTTTTGTTACCCATAATGTTGTCAGAATGAATGGCCATCAGCTAGACTGCAGTGTCAGGCCGAGTGACAGTCTGCGGATAATAACATTTCTTCTCTGCATGGCGTTCTTGCTTTGTTTTATTCACAGACACAGTTATCTCCACCATCTCCAGCAACTAGGGAAGTCAAAATGCTCATCTTTGTGAGATATTCATCTTAACATTTCACGTCTTAAGCGAATGTAAACACACAGGACCAAATTCAGCTATCAAACAAAGTTAGGCATAAAGGAAAATAAAAGAAACTATTCCAACGGCTGCTTCTCAGTCTATTTTGACAACTAACTTTGTTTAATTTCCAGTTTCTGAACGTTTACCCAAATATTTGTACCCATAACATTTGATGTTGCTGTCAAATAAACATGCTTAATTTGTATCTTTTTTTATGTCGTCTATTCCCTGTAATTTGCTTCTTTGTTCTTTATTTTATTACCAACTAGTCGAATAATTACTTTTTTTTTTGAGAATTTCTTTAATGTTAAATGCTAGTGTTTTATAAATGTTTTGATATAAAAAAAATATATATTTATTTGACTTGTAACTTTTTGAATAAAGGCGTGCTTTAATATAAAGTTTTGCTGTGGTGATAAAAAAAAAAAAAATCTGAATTGTGAAATTTCACTTGTATGGCCGTTCTGAAAAAAAAATATTGCATATTATTTACAAGTAAATTAAAATGTAATTATCTTACTTTTAGAGTGATTTCTTTTAACATAAGGTACATCTTTAAAATGTCATAATTACTAATACTGTCTTAAAAAATATTAATTATATTTTTATATTTTAAATATTAATAATGTAGTGACAAGCAAATGGTAAACTAAAATATAATTTAGTGTCATGTTTATTCAAACTTGTATTTCATGCATTTAAAAAATATTTGGGTAACACTTTACGGTAAGGGTACATGAATTATCATGAATTCATGTATAAATTCATGCATGAAATATGCATTCATTCATGCAATAATATCTCATGAATCATCAGGAACTAACATGAGTTCAACGTTTTTCATTCATGACTTCATGGATGAACAACACCTTAATTAAAACATTAACTAAGATGAGTACATCATCATGAATTATGATTTATTACGCATGATCATGTTTTCTTTGTTCACACAAAAAATTGGTCTTTACCACCCATTGTGGATACAGCTATGGTTATGGTACATGAATCATCATGAATTCATGCATAAAAAAGTATTAATTTATGCATGCAAGACTACTCTTCGAATTATTAAAGGAATGTACAAAAATCCACATTATCTAATGCATGCATACAGGCTAGAACAGTATATTAATTAATGTGAGAACTTTTTTTCTCAATTATGATCTGAGTTTCCAAGCATGTTCATGTCTTCTTCATAGCCTGCAGGTAAATGGACAGACCCCAAAATTGGCCAATCACAGCACATATTATACGAATTCTGTTGGTGTTCAAATACAGTAGTCATCATTAACTAAGCATTATTTATCTATGACTTCATCATGTGTGTGGCCCCTCAACTAAAGTGGTGACTCAGTGCTTTGAAACACTGATGAACAATGTGTTTTCATTATGATCTGAGTTATCCAGCATGTTCATGTCTTCTTCATAGCCTGCAGGTAAATGGACAGACCCCCAAATTGGCCAATCACAGCACATAACATACGAATTCTGTTGGCGTTCAAATACAGTAGTCATCATTAACTAAGCATTATTTATCTATGACTTCATCATGTGTGTGGCCCCTCAACTAAAGTGGTGACTTGGTGCTTTGAAACACTGATGAACAATGTGGCATAACTGTGAAATGACATGAATATGAACATGAAAGTTCAAGCCTTTGCAAACAATGTAACGTTACTGTGGACACAAATGGACTTTGATCTTAACTTTACTGCTTTATAAACCAGTTAAAAACCATAAAGCTGTTTTTAAAAAAAATGTTTCACAAACAGCTTGATCTCTTTTGGGGTAAAGAGTCACCTTTTAATGTATGCTACTGATGTGATTTCTTAAAACTACGTAGGCAATTATAAATTAAAACAACAGACAGACAATCACAATCATTTATTTATTGAGAAAATGTCAAAACCGGTACCAAAAGTCGTTCACATGACGATGTGTCCTCTCTGGCAGTAACGTTATATAATAGTTTTGTATGAGGTAACGTTACAGAGCAGAATTTAAGTTATTAATCCATGAAAATGTTGATTCGGTTTCGGTTCGCTGTTCGCTTCGCTCTGTGAAGGCGCGCGCGCTTCTCCATTTCAAATGTAGACAGTACACAACTTAAACACGGCATGTCGCAATCTGTGACGAAGCATGCGAGAGCCAATGAGCGTTTGATATCACTGCCGTAAAACATGTCGTAACGCTTCGGGCGCAATTTTTGAATTTGAATTATTCACCACGAGCGCGGGATTTGACGTTGACGGTCTCCGCTGAGAATGAGAAATGGAGATGAAGATCACTGGATAAAGGGCTGCATTTGGATCTTGCAAACAACGTATGGATTCTAAAGATTTGGATGACATTAAGCTAATAAAATGTATTTCTTTTGTAAATTTATGTTGTGTTTTAGTTTATTATGAGTCTAGGAGAAAACGCCTTTTGTGTCTCAAATAAACCAAATATTACAAAATGGTTAAACGATTAAAGGAGGTTTTTTTTTATCAGATCATATATGTATTATGTGTATTCTTGTTTAACACCATGTAGGCTAATCCTCCGAAACGAGTTTGCAGCAGAAGGCACTAACAGAACGAAATGTTATTATTTATGAGTAGCCTAACGTTATTATAACGTTAAACTGTATTAATAAATGCGACTGAAAATGTAATTGATAAGACAAGTGAATGCAATAGAGTCAAAACATTAATGCCACGATTTTAATATGCATAAGTTAAATAGGAATACGCCCAAATTTGTACGTCGTTGTTTGTAACGTTATAAGTTGTTTTTATACGTAAATAAATTAGCCTACGTTTTTGTGCTGTCAATACGTAAATGTTATATGTTTTAGTGCTGTAAATACGTCAGTATTATACGTTTCTGTGTATAAAACGTAAATAAATGTACGTATGGTTGAACTACACTTTAAAAAATACAGACGTATTCTCATGAGATCACGTTGCAAGTTAAGATCAAAGTCCATTTGTGTCCACAGTAACGTTACATTGTTTGCAAAGGCTTGAACTTTCATGTTCATATTCATGTCATTTCACAGTTATGCCACATTGTTCATCAGTGTTTCAAAGCACTGAGTCACCACTTTAGTTGAGGGGCCACACACATGATGAAGTCATTGATAAATAATGCTTAGTTAATGATGACTACTGTATTTGAACACCAACAGAATTCGTATGTTCTGTGCTGTGATTGGCCAATTTTGGGGTCTGTCCTTTTACCTGCAGGCTATGAAGAAGACATGAACATGCTGGATAACTCAGATCATAATGAAAACACATTGTTCATCAGTGTTTCAAAGCACTGAGTCACCACTTTAGTTGAGGGGCCACACACATGATGAAGTCATAGATAAATAATGCTTAGTTAATGATGACTACTGTATTTGAACGCCAACAGAATTTGTATAATATGTGCTGTGATTGGCCAATTTTGGGGTCTGTCCATTTACCTGCAGGCTATGAAGAAGACATGAACATGCTTGGAAACTCAGATCATAATTCATAAAAAAAGTTTTTACATTAATTGATATACTGTTCTAGCCTGTATGCATGCATTAGATAATGTGGATTTTTGTACATTCCTTTAATAATTCGAAGAGTAGTCTTGCATGCATGAATTAATACTTTTTTATGCATGAATTCATGATGATTCATGTACCATAACCATAGCTGTATCCACAATGGGTGGTAAAGACCAATTTTTTGTGTGAACAAAGAAAACATCATGATCATGCGTAATAAATCATAATTCATGATGATGTACTCATCTTAGTTAATGTTTTAATTAAGGTGTTGTTCATCCATAAAGTCGTGAATGAAAAACGTTGAACTTGTGTTAGTTCCTGATGATTCATGAGATATTAATGCATGAATGAATGCATATTTCATGCATGAATTTATACATGAATTCATGATAATTCATGTACCCTTACCGTAAAGTGTTACCAATATTTGTAATTAAACGTGTTTTAACTTAAATTTAATATTATAAAATACACTACAGTTAAAAATTACTTTACATGTGCTTTAGTAAGTTGGTTAACACTTTAAAATAAGTGAATTTAATTATCTACAATGAATGCATAATGATTTTTAAATCTACATTAATAAACTTTTAGTTTGACATTTTCACAAAGTACACTTTTTAAAAGTACTTAACTGTGTCATGAACCATAGTTAAGTGTGTGCTGTCTTTTAAGTGCACTTAACAATGGCTTTTTATTTCATTACATTATAGAATCAGCAAGTACAGTTAAAAAAAAAAAAAAAAACATACTAATTTAAAGTGCACACTACAAGTACAATTAATCACACTTCTTTTTCCACAAGTGAGTGTTGACTGTAATTGCAACAAAATCCCACTTACACATTTACAGCATAAATCACAAGTACTGTACACACGTCAAAGAATTTAAAACGAAAGGTTTTGTCACTGTTTGACAATTAAACATCGAAATAAGCGTACTGTGGCCAGAACATGACTTATTAATCACAAGCCTTGACCTTCATGGCTCTGAATCAAATCCACACTATCATTACCGTTGTTTAATGGTAGTTTGACACCCATCAGAGCGGTGGTTGAGAGCCATTCACAACTTATTAAATTTCCAGCAGCTGCAAGGTCAAGGTCCTTGGCCACGATCCTGGACACAGTCAAGTACGGTGGAAAGTGTAGTGGAGAAATTAATTAGCTCATATAAAATGAAAAAGGATCCATTCCCCTCATGATGATAGGTTGAATGACAGAGAGTGATTATGTGGATACTCTGGCTGAATACATAAAACGGAAAAGATCCATGTGCAGAGTTTATTGATGGCAATGAACCATCTGATAACAAACACATTGTAATACAATCCTGCATGACCTTGCCCAAGCTCCCTAATGTGGCTTTGGCAGATACAGTTCAGGACATTTTGGTTTAAACCTTAGTAGAGAGATTGATGTGATTACTCACATTGGGAAAAAAAAAATATTTCACTCAGAAATTGCGGTAACACTTTATATTGATGATCCACTGTAGTCCGCCAACAGACATTATACTGACTATAAGTAACTTTACAAGTATTTCAACTTATTCTACTAACACCTTAGTCTACTAATACTCTGAGAGTTAGTTGACATGTAGGTGCACCGTTTTTGCTTTGTTAATGAGAGGATGCAGAACTCAGCGCTGAACAAAATATCGACATTTTGAGCAGTGAGTGGATTCTGACTAAATTACAGTAAACAGAGATTGGCCACTGCGTTCCAGAAATCAACAAACATGACTGTGATTGGCTACATTTCTCACTGCTGCAAAAACACGTTGTAAATAGAAACATTTGACAGAGCACAAACCACCTACGCACTGGAGTGTTTACCAAATCTGTTTTGGTCAATATGATATTATTAGAGTATCAACTGAGGGAGCTCTTTCTCTTCTTTCTTCTTCAAGTTCAAACGTATATAGCTGAATTAAACGCATATTTCTACTTGGCACTGTGTAGTGTTTACTACAGTTGACTGAATTGATCAGGTAATCCAAGCTGGTGTGATGAGTGGAGGCGGAGACTAATTTGCATATTCATATCCACGTAGACTAAACGAAGCAAGGGTTTAAAGTTACATTCAAGCTATTTTAAGGGATGAAGAAATTATTTTCACAGGAATTTATGATTTAAATATGTAATTTTGAGTATCAAAGATTTTTGATGTAGAAAGACTGAAATAGGATATTCTTGTAAAACAAACAAACTCAAACTCAAAAAAATAAAAAATAATCATAATTATGCATTCCCTCTTGCCATGCCTATCAGCGACCAACCAAATCTCAAACCTTTAGTGAGCGTAAATGGTCCACAACTAAGCCAGAGTAATTTTTATATATTTAATTTTTGCCTTGCACTCCATCTGTTCTGTCGTCATATTAAAGTATGAATATTCATATTAATTTTACACATAGACGGGTAACTCACTGGCTGTCTGATCCACGTTGCCTTCACCAGTTATAATCTGATTGGCTGATTTTCTGCAAACTGATTAATTAAATTAATTAAAATGTAATTGGCTATCACACCCACTAGCTGCAAAAAGTCATAATATACAGTGTAACTTTCAGTGTGGTACTATGATGATGCTACCAGTTAGATGATGGTGTGGTGTGGTGTGTAAAAACAGGACTTTGCTGTTTTGGCATTCACTTGCGACCACACAGTGTACTTTCCCAGTGAATCCCTCACCTAAATCTTGCTGGAACAACTAAATTCATAGGGTGGCGCTGTGGATACTGACACTGAGCTGAGGAGAGACTATTCTGCGTGTTTTCAGCTGCATCCAAGAGTGGCAACATTTTGTTTCTACTTGTTATATTTGGATCTTATTAGAGTGCATCCTACCAGATAAGGATGTGCTTTAAAGAAGCAAACTTCTGCTGTTTATCAGATGTGTATCTGTGTGTCCCTGCAACCATTGTGATGATTTTCAAAACAGCAGGACGTGTCTTGTTTTTCTGAATGTAAAATGATTTGATAGCCTTTACGTGTGTGTGTGTGTGTGTGTGTGTGTGTGTGTGTGTGTGTGTGTGTGTGTGTAGCCTACTTTGCAAATTGGTCTCTATGAGCACAAATCTTCTTTGTTTTTCTTAATTCTTCTAAATAGGCTATTGATATTTTTATGAATGCATTTTTTTCAAAGGAAACCATGGGGTGTTGAAGTTAAACCATTACAAGCTGTGCTTATTTAATAAAAAATATTACCTCAATCGAGTGGTTCAAAACTTAATGAGAATATATGCAATCTGAAGAAAGAGAATTTTTTTTTTTTTTTTTTTTTATACATTTGATGAGTCTAAGTGGTCATAAAAAGTCATATCTTGGCTGTTCACAACCATAGAAATGAATGGGGGAGACCTTAACATTTATTTAATGTGATTATGTTTTAATGTGTTGAATAAAATCTTCACATCAGCCACAAACACACACGAAAAAGGAAAATGTGAGAATATAAAACATCCAGAGTGCAAAGGTGGCGCAAGTAACTTGTGGTAAGATCTATGACCTAAAATCCTAAAAGAATGGCATCATTTTATTGTTACCTCTTCAAGGAAGTTAGAGTTAAAATATTTTATTGAAAAATGTCTGCGTAGAGTACAGTTGGTCACAGGTTGACACTGCACAGCAATTATTGAAATAAAATGAGTTCAGGGTCCGAGGGCACGTTTACACGATAACATTGTACTAAAAACAGAAAAGGTTTCTCTTTGCTTTTCACATGCACACACGACAATGTTGTCAAAAACATAATGAACAAATGAGAGAAAGAGTGCTTTCAGGTTTTCAGGTCTAAAAGTATTCATGTACAGGAATTTCATCCCTTTTAATTCAGCTCAGAATCTCTTACATTGGGTGTCTTTGCTGACCTCTTGTGAAAAATAATAATAATAATAATAATAATATTACATGATATTTCATGACTCTTGCCACTATGGCCTTCTCTATATGGAGCTGTTCCTCTGGGTCCTAAAGTCAGTTTCACTTCAGTATGCATTCAGATACATATGTAGACATTATAAAATCATTTTTTGGGTAAAATCTTAGCATTTTTAGTTTAAATTTTGAGCATTTTTAGTTTTTTCTATGTGTACTGAAGCATTCCTCGCACTCCATTCATCCCTATGGCGGTCAAATTGACCCGCGAGGGAAGGATTTGTTACTTTTTTTTTAAAATTTCAACAACAAAACTCTTCGAATCCATTCAATTTATTATTATTTTTTTGTGTATTTGTGGTTCAAGTGAGACAAAAGTCCTAGGGCCCTATCTTGCACCCAGCGCAATGGACTTTGTACACCGACGCATGTATCATTCCTATTTTGCACCCGCGCAAAGCGCGCTTTTCCCTCCACAGAAGCACATTAAAGGGAATGTGAGATGACGCTCTGATTGGTTTATTTCACGTTACGCCCAAACCACACCTATGAATAATGAAGCTACTTTAGACCAACCCATTTTAGATTTGCGCCTGGCGCAAGAGTCATTTATCCCGCCGGGAAAATAGCAACAGCGCCAAGACCCGCCCACAGAGTTACTTGCGCTTTGCGCTTTGACACTTGCGTTTCAGATCGTTAAAATAGGGCCCCTAGGGTCTTGGACCCCTCTGATGAACACTCAATTTTAAAGAAAAGAAAGAAAAAAAAAAGAAAGAAAAAAGTTTCGGGTCAAAAAAATAGATTTTATTTCCAACGATTTATACTTTCGCTCCAAGCAAGATGATGCAGGGTAAACTTTGGATTTTAATACAATATAGTGCAATAATGTAGGCGAAGAGTAGGCTGTCTTTTTGTGGCCAGAATAAGCTAAAAATGGGTTCAGACTTAAGGCTGATACTCAAAAGTCGGTCTATGTCAGACTAATGTAAACTCATTGACTGCTACCAATTTTTTACCCAGCTAGAAAGTATGATCTTTTCCCGCAGACGAGTCCAGCTATTGAAAGTAAAATTCTTCACCACACGCTCGCTCCTGAATGGTGGCCGAAATAATTTAGTGTGACGTCTCAGTGAGATTGAAAAGAATCATTTATCCGGCCATGTTTGTACACAGTGTGAGTGTCAGAGTTGTGTGCGATTCTAGAAAGCTCCACTAACAGCCCAATTACACTCCCTCCATGCACAATTTACTCTGCCGAGACTCGCTCAGTCACCCTCCACTGAGAGAGGACAGTGAACGAGCCAATTTCACTTCAGACCCTTAACCAATTAGGGGTGAAAACACACATTCACTGTCACACAGGGGAGAGAATGCCAGAGAGAGAACAAGATAAATGGAAAATAGAGAGTCAAAAGAGAGCACGGTTTGTTCATGCAGGCTGCTTTGCTAACACCTTGTCTTTTGGAAGATAAGGTAAAATGAAGATATTTCATAAAAAATAGACACACAGGTGCACCACTAACTTCTGATAATATTTCTCTAGGTTTTTGAATATTGTATTCGCAGTAATCCATTCTTTAAAAGTTATTAAATATTGCATTGTCTCCTTAAATGCTCATACTGCAGACAAAATATGATGCAGCCCAACATGATTTATTACATCGATAAACATTTATCAGCTTGTTTGCAGAGTTTCAATAGGCACATTACATGAGTCAATGGGAGTTTTTGGCCAGTTAAGATTACAAATTGATCATGTTACATTACTAGTGAATTTTTTATGCTTTCAACTCACCTTCTGTACCTCTGCTGCCTCATGAATTTAACATTCATCTTATGCTACCACTGACAGGAGGACCTTCATCTTTTGCCTTATGCCTTATGGAATCTGTGCAGGACCTGAGTATAATGTTAGCTTGAGGTCATCTAGCTTGAGCAGATTTACCGTCACCCAGCTGAGATAGTGGCACAAGATGAAAGCAAATCACAGACTTGGCTGGTGGATTTTTCTGGTCATCCTAGTTTCTCTGTGGCATGACATTTCTCTGAGGAAATGGAAATCTCAAACCAATGGGATTTTCTTTTGATGGATGCCACTGTTGTGTAGAGTGGGAAAGCTGTGCCACATTTGCTTAATGTCCTCAAGAAAAGAGGAGAAATGAGATAAATTAGGTAAATAAAATAAAAAAAATATGGTAAATAAACAAAATAATATGCCTAATTATATGATATTATATGTGTCTGCTGTCAGCTGAAATGAGAAGAAAGCGTATAAATATTTCAGTGAATGCGAGTTTGTAACAGACTTAATTAATACTGGCTTCAAGTATACTCCCTCAGAATAAATCATTTTAAATGTCATTACAAAACATCACCCTGCATGAGACAAGCGGCTCGAAAAAATGGATGGATGAATCACAAAATATCCAGATAAATAGTAAATTAGCAAGTAAATGGAACAATCAATGGCACAAATCCACTGGCAGTGCACATAGGGGTTAACTTCAAGTCTACTTGAAGCACAGTTAAAGCGTTATATATTAAGCATAAAAGTTAGTATCCAATTGGGAACCTAATAGTATGCTTAAAGTTAAGTTTACTTGAATGTTCTACTTTCAAGAATACTTGTAGTATGAACTATTAATTTGGTAGACAGCAAAATCCCCAGGATTAAATTTACATGGCTCAGTGTTTATATAATTCGCACTCTCAGAGTGTTATAAGTAACACTGATGCAGTGTTGAAGTTAATGAGATAATTAAGTGATTAATAGAGTGATGACTGAGCAGTATTGAAGATACCTGATATTAGCAAGCAGAATCACTGAAGGAGAAAAGCAGAAATTTAAGTCACCGTTATGTTGATCAGTGTTTGCTTTAGTTGGGCTCTTGACCCTTATATGATTACTTTAGATTTTTTTTGGCTGCTGTAACTGAGTTATATCTGCCAGATGAAAAAAGAGAAAAAGTGATCTGATGGTGTTGGTTGTGTTTTAACAATCATTTTTGCCCTAAATCACTGAACTCTGAACTAATTTAGAGCGTAATCTCTGAGTTAGGTTTACTTTATTGATTATAACAGCTCTGTTCTTGCATCGCATAATAGTTTTTTTTTTGTTGTTTTTTTTTTTGTTTTTGCATTTTCAATGTAATCCAATGGATTTCATAAAGTTGATCTGAAACCAAGAAACGAAAATTTTTTTTTTTTTTTTTTTCATTTAGACACATAGACATCAAGAATCAGCCTGTGAATCTCAACAATGGTGACAATTATAAAGCATGTTGCAGTGCATTCTGGGTACAACCAATCAAAATTCATTCATGGCTCCCATCATGCATTGCTGCATGAATAAATAATGAGGTTAATTTTCTTGTTAATTTCCTTTATTCTTACTAGTTTATTTTATTTCTGCTTTTTTTATGTGGCTTTTTAGTCGCTTGTTTTCTAATGTTCAGAGTTGATCTGTTTATCCGTATATGCTGTTTATCACCATTGCTGAGATTCATACGCTGAATCTTGATGTCTGTGTGCACCTAAATGAAAGTTGTTGTTTTTTTGTATCAGAATAACTTAAGAAATCCTTTGGATTACATTGAAAATGCTAAAATTATTATACTGTATAAGGCCAGTGCTGCTCTAATCAATAAAGTAAATCTAACTCAGAGATCAGGCTCTAAATGAGTTCAGTGTTTCAGGTCAAAAAATTATTATGTTAAACTAGGGCTGCACGATTATGACAAAAATCATAATTGTCGATTATTCCCTTGAAATTGTAATTGCGATTATAAATTACGATTATCACAATTTACATTGATGTTTTGAATAGCTTATTATTCAAAACATATAATATAATATATAAACATATAATATTTCAAGAAACCAAACCAAAGTAAATATATGCATGGTATTATAATGTTATATTAAAACAAAAAAAATCAAACAATGGGGGAAAAAAACCTTAAGATAAGCTGTAGAAAGAACAACAACACATCTTAAGCACACAGAATAATGTAAGTGAACTTTTTTTTTGTAATTGCGCCTTTAAACGATTACATAATTGTGGCATCTGTAATTGTAATTGCGATTACAAATTCGATTAATTGTGCAGCCCTATGTTAAACCATAACCAACACCACCAGATCACATTTTCTCTTTGTTCATCTGGCAGATATAACTCAGTTACAGCAGCCAAACTAAAACCAAAGTTAAAAATGGAAGGGTCAAGAGCCCAACTAAAGCAAAACACGGATCACCATAATGGTGACTTAAATATTTTTTATTTTCTCCTTCAGTGATTCTGCTTGTTAACATCAGGTATCTTCAATAATGCTCAATCATCACTCAATTAATCACTTAATTATCTCATTAACTTTAACACTGCTTCAGTGAGAGTGCAGATTATTCATTCATTCATTCATTAGACTTTATTGTCCATCTTAGTGGAAATTTGTCTTCAACTTCTCCGAACAGATATGCATCAGTGACACCACAGTTAAACTTACATTAAAATGCACACAGTTAAGAATACAACACTACCACCATCAACATACAACAACAGAAAATGGAAAGCAGTGCAGCCGATTGAAATAAGGTAGGTTTCGACCTACAATAAACACATTTAAAGGGCACCTATTATGACTCTTTTCACAAGATGTAAAATAAGTCTCTGATGTCCCCAGATTATGTATGTGAAGTTTTAGCTCAAAACACCCAACAGATCATTTTTTACAGCATGTTTAAATTGTAATTTTTTGGGGCTCAGAAAAACGCGCTGTTTTAGTGTGTATCCCTTTAAATGCAAATTAACTGCTGCTGCACGGCACAGGGGGCGGAGCCTAACGAGCTTGCGCTTCAGTCAGGACAATCTCATCTGATAATATCAGAACAGAAACTCTCAGTTGCAGTGTTCATTTCGACTCGGAGTCGGACAATAATGCCCACAGAGCCAGAGAATATATGCTGTATGGAGATAGAACAGGTATAGTTTAGTTTAATTATGGTTATAACTTATTTGTCATCTGCTTTTATCCACTAATACAAGCCTGCTGTAGCAAAACCCGTCCGAATGATGACCAAAATATACTGACGAGTTCAGTGAAGTTTATTGTACATGACACAAAAGATGAGCGTTAGTTTTACTCCAGAGAATCACTGTAAGAGCAGCTGAATAAACACAGTATAAGAAGTGCGCATTAAAGTCTTATCCATAAACTCTCTCTCTCTCTCTCTCTCTCTCTCTCTCTCTCTCCCTTTCATTATCAACAACATACACAGCGAAGTACACAAAACACTTGTTACAACTAACAGTAAACAAATATACACACCTTTTCAATGGGTGCTAAATTAACTGGTAAACCTTATATCCGTAAAATGACTCGAAGAGCTGTCATAAAGAGCGCGCTCGCACTTTCATTTCTTCCGTGTCCAGTCACGTTAGGCCTGTTGCTCCGGAGAGTGTAAGCTTGATCACAAACAGTACAGATCCATCCTTGAGTAACAACGGGAGTAAATGAAGACTGCTATGTTCATTCTTACATCCATCAACAACACACCTCAATCACTTAGGAGACATTCTTGTCTACAGCTGCTCAAGCGTCGAACAATGGCGGACTCTGTGTCCAGCTCACTCAGGGCGGGTCTGGGCTCAAACTGAAGTGTCACTCAACAGTCGTGGGTGGGGCCTGCTCAATTCTACGTCACATTGCGCCGAATCTGAGAACAGCTCATTCTGAGACAGTGCTTATGATTTATTGAGATTGTAAAAAAAAACCACTGGGTGGATTTTTATCATTCTAGGGTGGTTTTGCTCACACACTGCCAACACACATTTATGTTCAAACACCATGTAAAAGTGAATTTTGCATAATAGGTGCCCTTTAAAAACTATTTCAGTTTAAATTAAGTTCCTGTATGGCTTGGAGAATAAAAGATCTCTTATAGATGTTCCGACTCGCCCTTGGGGCCCTGAATCTACGGCCAGATGGAAGCAACTCAAACTCTGAGTTTAGTGGGTGTAGGGTGTCTGCTGATATCTGTCTGGCCTTCCTGAGTACCGCCTTATCAAATACATCCCCAAGCTGCCTTTGTGACTTTTCAATCACCTTCCCTGCAGTATTAACAATTTTGGAAAGCTAATTTGGAATTATATAAACACTGAACAGTGTAAATTTAACACTGGGGATTTTTGCTGTGTAGTAAACTAGTTTACTGTAATAAACTAAAAAACTAGGATAGAAGTAGCCTATAGAGCTAGTAAGCTAACAGTATATCTCTAAGTTTACTTTCAAATCCCTCTCGATGTGAGTAGGACCAGTCACATTCAAAGTATAATTGCAATTCTAAAGAAAAAGACGAATGTTGTAAAGTAGTTGTGTACGTAAAATTGACCACTGATACACTTTAAAATATACTTATAAAAGATTAAAATTGTCAATTTAGTTCCAAGAAGTGTCCAAATAGTACACTTACAAGTATAGTCCATAGATTTTAGTATATTACTTACTAATTACTTGATTTTAGTAGGCTATATTACTTTATTGATAGTGTATTTGGCTGATTCTTTAATTGTAATTTCCATCAAAGAAATCAATCACCTTCAAGAACAGCTTGGATTGTTTACATCTCTTGCAGTACACCCAATTCAAGTGGCATTCTGTGCATGTAAAGTTTTGCTAATAGATCCAAAGAGACAAATACTTTTAAAGCCAGTGTAATTATCTAGATACAGTGCTAAACAGATGCAGCCAAGTACACAAGTTAAGTTTGCTAGATGATAAAGATAGCATTCAGTCCTGACGCTAGGAAGATATTGCATTAGGAAACAAAATGGCAAAGCTATTGTTTGGTTTTCAGGTGTTCAATTGTCTTCCAGCAACCGAATTGCAGGTTTAATTATCATTGAATGTTGGAACTTTGATTAAGTGATGCATTTGTCTTAACTGAATTCTCACGCGGCATCACACATCGTAGCACAATCAGAGTTGTCCTATTCCGAGTGGCATTTTATAGCATTTTTCCTATTAGAAAGAAACTTTAACTCTTCCAAGTTGAATGGAACCTAGGATTAATGATGCAGTTATCACAACTGCAGTAACATTTATCTGGTAAAAGCAAGTCAATTCTTGCTATTGCCAAAAAGGGCTGCGATAGCAGGCATTAGCATAAACTGTCTTCTTCTACGGCAAGTTTTCCCTTCAAGGACGACTGTCATGGCAGAGTAAAAGAAGAATGAAGAGAATCTTGCTAAACAAATTATTTAAAGTCAAAATGTTTATAGCTTGTGACCTAAGTTCTGAGGTTTGTTACCACAACACAAGAACAGGTTTAGTCTGTTTGCGAATGAATGTTTGGAACATATTGGCCATGCATTCACATCAGTGTTTGTGTATTCGTGTCAGTTATGTTTCTGGTCTAATACATCACACACTCACCCACTCACAGCTACACTCTGAAAAAATGCCGGGTTATTTATCAACCCAAATGATGAGTTGAGATCAAGTTTAGAAAGAAAATCATTCAAAATCAGTAACACGATGGTGCCAAATAGACATAGTTCCAGGCCGGATATCTCCAAAAGGGAGTGTGCCAGTTAGGGTTAGCATCTCCCTATGTCAGTGTTCCCCAGTCCTGTTCCTTGAGGCACTCCAGCACTGCACATTTTCCAACTCTTCCTAATCAAACACTCCCAATAAATCTCATCAGCTCATTAGGAATATACTGCAAAATATAATGCGATATATTACATAATTCATTTCCACGTATGGGAAACTTGTGCTTATATTTTTCAATATACTGCAATATGTGCATTGACAATGTATGGCTAAATATTAATGAATATAAAGGATTTATAAATGAAGACAAAGGAACGGGGTTGGGGAACACTGCTCTGTCTTCTGTAATAGTTTGTAGACTCCCTCCCCCTTTTAAAGCTCCAGTCTCTTGGATATCTCTAGGCTGTGCTTCTACCATTCACAGCGGTGCTGGGTTGGAAATGTGGACGTGAAAGAGTCACACAAGTTCCAGCCTTTCTCTGAGTGCAGATACCACTTCGTCTATGTCAGGGGAGTCCAAAATCTGTCCTGCAAGGCCACTGTCCTGCAGAGTTTAGCTACAACTTACCTCAAGGCCTGGCTGGAAATTTCTAGAATGCCTAGTAAGAATTTGATTAGCTAAACTCTGCAGGACAGTAGCCCTCCAGAGAACAGGATTAGATACCACTGGTCTATGACAGGAATGCATGTGAAAAAAAGGAGAGGAGAAATAACTTGTTCTTTTAAAGCTGGTGGATTTTGTCAATGTTTTCTCTCACGAAAATCAGTCTAGTGGTGACCGGTGAGCGGGAACTGAACAAGCCGGAATGGCCACTCCTCTTGAGTGACTATAAACTCTTTAATTCTGTCGATTCTCTACAATATGGTTAAAAAAGCAATGCAGCACATCGGATCAATCATTTAACCCAACCCAATCAAAACAACCGAGTTATTGGAGAAATAAACTTGAGTTTATATCTCGCAATTCTGACATATTTTCTCAGAATTGTGAGATATAAACTCGCAATTGCTATAGTTGTAAAGTCCAATTCTAAGGAAATAAAAACAGACTTTTTTCCACAGAATTGCGAGTTTATATCTCACAAATCTGACTTTATAACAGGCAATTGCGACTTTATATCATTCAATTCTGACTTTATATCTCCCAATTGCGTGTTATAAAGTCAGAATTGCGAGATATAAATATGCAATTCAGAGAAAAAATATATATTTGCAATTGCGAGTTTATATCTCACAATTCTGACTTTATAACACGCAATTGCGACTTAAATATCACGCAATTCTGAGTCAGAAAAAGTCAGAATTGCGAGATGTGAACTCGCAATTGTGAGAAAAAAAGTCAGAATTGTGGGATAAAAGGTCGCAATTACCTTTTTTTATTTTTTATTCTGTGGCGGAAACAAGCTTCCATACTGAATCACACATACACACACTGGAGAAATGATCTTAAGATCAAATGTTTCAACGCAACATTTTATAAATGAGTTCCCATGTGCCAGTCAATGGCCTGTCGAGGTGGCTTGTAGGGTAATGTCAGACCATATTAGGACCCAGTGTCGCATCACAACATCAAAGCCTCTAAATTATTGAGAGGCACAGCCCATTCTCTCCAGATGGGACCTTACGTCTATTGTGACTGCTGTCTATATAGTTTATATTCTGGGATGGCCTGTGTGCAGTCGCTCAATCTAGAGCTCAGTATATTTGATTTGGGATTCAATGAATGCCTCTCTTTTGGTTTGTGTGCCATTTACTAAATTAATTTCCTGCTTTTGGAATAATGCCGACTGAAGTTTGATTCAGTTGTATGGAAAATATGGGGAAACAATAGTAGTTTATGTGCTGAAAAGTAAACAGTTTAGATTTTTTAAATGAATGTATATTCAAAAGATATGCAATATTTATAATCTTGAAATCATTAAAAAAAAAAAATGTAAAAAAAAACAAAGCTGTGACTGGGATTTTGGAACTTTGATTCTTTGCCTCTGATAACATCATATTAAAAATTGAAAACTAAACTTTCTTTTCTTTAGTCTGTGAAATGTGTGCTTTTAATGGGCATCAGTAACTATCTGGCAGAGGTGGATGTTTTTTTTAATGGTCTTTGGAGTATTTGTCTGTCTAAAAGCGCTCAACAAAGTGCTTTGAAATCTACAGTTGTCTGTGAGGACGAAGATCATAAAGTGTGCAGTTGGTGCCATATGTGTATAATGCTTACTTGTCCTTCAGGTTTTAAAGGGATCACACCAGAGACAAATTTTCCTTGATCTTTTGAGATAAAAGAGCTTCATGTACTATGAAAACATACTGTAACATTCAGAACTCAAAACTTTTGCTACTCTAATAAATACATCAGCATGGTCGAACTGTCCCCAGAAATTTCTACAGTACATTCAAAGTGAAAAATGATGTATTATGGCAAATGGCAAGGAAGACACATCCGCTTAATCTCGTGGTGTTTGTTTAAAGCTACAGAGGGCTCTGCTCATTTTAGCAGATTCAAACCGTTTTATCATTTGTAATCCTCTACCACAGTAATTACTTTGCTCTCGTTAGTTCTAACATCCGTGAGAGCATTATCAGCTTCAAAGTTGGGGAAAAACTACTGGTTAAACAAATAGTTTTATAACATATTTAAAATCAGCATTGAAATCTGACGTTAACTATATCATATTTCTTACCCTTTCTTACACTTTGGCCTGGTTTCACAGACAGGGCTTAAATTAAGCCAAGCTTAGGCCTTAGCTAAATTAGGTCATTTAAGTAGCTTTTATAAACATGCCTTAAAAATCATTACTGGTGTGCATCTTGAGACAAAACAATGGCACTGATATATTATAAGATACATCAGTGCAAGTTGCTTTTTACGTTTTCCAAAAAAAAAAAAAAAAAAATGCTATGTAATATCTAAATAATTTCAATTACACTGGAAATTTTCCTCACCAATGTGTGATTTTGGGGCATGGGAGTTCCTAAACATGATGAATTATGAGATGCTCTTAGCATCAAATACCAGTCTGATGCGTTATTAAAGATAGTGTGGATTAATGTTAAGGGCACTGAGCTTTGGCATTTCTCAGACCTGCGACAGACTTGAACTCCTGTCGCGTGCACAGGCCCTTAACATTCTCTTAAAGTTTCGCATAAAGACCAAGCTGTCAAATTTGCTCTTTATTTAGAAAGACTTTCTTTACTAGAGCGGCCATATTGTATGTTCCAGTTCTGCCATATATTGTAATACCAGTGGTCGGTCTCAGCTTACCCTGATGAAAAATCACCAGTATGTTTTGCATGGTGGTTGCCGGTTTGCTGATTCCCAGTCTGGAAAGCAGGAGAACTGCTGGACCAGTTACACCAGCTCAGTTTTGCTAGAGGACATTATAACTATCCTGTCCACCAGCTAGACCAGCACAATATACGCTCTAACCAGCCCGGACCAACTGTTCAATTCAGCTGTTCAAGGAAACTGCTCAATACTATTAATGGTTTGGGTCTGTGAGTGTTTCAGCAGCCTGGACAGTTTGTCTGTGTAATGACACATGCTGAGGAAGCAGGAGACAGCATTATTCAGTGTTCCTACACGTGTCTGTCTGAGAGATCACTCATCCTATTGATCAAGACAGCAGCTCAACAACACATGAGCAGAAACCGAAGAGCTGAATCAAAAGAAAGGACGGGTAACACTTTACAATAAGGTTTCATTTGTCAACATGGTAACACTTTATTTCGATAGTCCACTTTAGACATTCTATTAACTATAAGTAACTTTGCAAAATCCTGGATCAACATTCCAATCAAGGGTGGATTTCCCACAGGGGTTCAGTCTGCAAGAAAGCCGAATGACTAAAGAAACGTTATCTGCAAGATGGTAGAAAACTGCACATTTCTTGTCTATTCCACCCACTGCTACTTATACCAACAACGGAAATAAGCGCAGTTCCAATAGCTTAATATGTGGGAGAGCGTTGCTATAGAGAGTGACGATATTGTATTGCAATTTGTAGCACTTCAAAGTAAATACCAAATCAAAACTATTTAGCACATTATTTGTAATTGAAAAGGTTTAATGACAAAATATGGTTATGGTTACACTTAAAATAGTTACAAACTAGATGTACGAGATGATGATAACTTATACCATTAATCTTACCCAGCATGTAAAATGTTACCAGAGAGAGAGGGAAAGGGACCCAGAGAAGAAGAGAGCCAGAGCATCAAAGAGACAGAGCAAGAGTTACAATCTTCTTTTATCCTTTCCCTGAACTTCCAGCAACCCAGTTGTGAGACATTCAAACTGACCAATCAGATAATTACAGCTTACCCCACCGTACTAAAGGTGTGACAGTTCATAGACCCCCAAAGTACACACATCTTGGCCTACAGGCCTTGATCGCTATCAGCCTCTCTGTGCCTTTAGGAACTCCAAATGGTCCTTGTGGTAGAAAGAGGGTGTGGAAAACAGTAAAGCAAATGTCTTTTGTTGTCAAATATCTTGGATTATTTTCAATCCTACAAAACCAATCAGATTTGAGGGACAAGTTTACATGTTATGTCAAATTTAGGCTTACATGATTATGTGCTTCTAAATCAGTTCTATTCACCCATTTCCCTCAGATTTAAGGATAACTTATAGGTAGGGTTAGGTTTAGGGGTAGGGATATGGTTAGGATTAGATTTTCAGACAAGAATGCTGTTCCAGGATCAGGACGTGTGTCACTCCACATCCAGTCGGGATTGTGACATCAGACATGCCCAAAATGTTTGTAGTCTTGTGTTTTCATTGCCGTATGTATTTTAAAGCACTCAAATATCAATATCCACCAAAATACCCCATAAGCCCAGCCATACCACTGTGCTGGGAAGTTTTTGCATTATAAATGACCATGACCTATGCTATACCTAGGAATTCTCACAAAAAATCTTGACAAATGGAATAAACCAGCATGCAGCTGAACGTTTTCCATACGCAACCGATTCAACCTTTCGACCCTGCGTCCAGAGTCAAAACACTGCTGCGCTTGATTTGCATCTTTTGTTATCTTGTGCAGGGTAATTATGCACATTATGCATATTCTTGCCTGCTGCTCTGATAAGAAAACCATTTATGTAGAAAATAAATATAAATGTAAATGTGGGGGCATCTCCTAATGCAATAACTGATGCACTGCAAGAGTGGACTATTATAGTGCATATCTCTGCATTTCAATAAATTATATTCAAAATACAACCATTCAGTAGTGTTATCACTCAAAAATGGCTTTTTTTGTATATATTAAAATGTTTCTGTAAAATATATACAATATTCCTCTTCATTTTGATGCACTGTTATATTGCAAAAAATAAGTACAAATAAACAACAATTCGAAAATATCATTCTTATAGCCAATATCAAACAGTGTGGAAAACATCTTGATTAAAGAAGTGCGTAAAACACTCTGAATCTACTTGGAATAGAAAAAGCAAAAATTAGCATATTAAATGTCATGGAAAAAATATAAAGATAATGTTTTATCCATATCGCCCAACTCTAATATCTCTTAGTAGATGAAGCATCACTATAAAAGCAAAATAATGCATTCACAAGAATTAAATGAATCCAGAGAGCTCAGATAGTTTGGTAAATGGACTGTGCAAATGATTTTACACACTGTCATGATTTAAATGATTTTCATCACAGAATATGCTGATCATTTGAAAAATAGCCTAAAACTTAGAAAGCTTTGTTGGAGTTGTTTTGCTATGAAGAGCAGAATGAAATGCCTTGGTTTAAATTCACAGGTCAGTAGTGAAGGTCTTGGCCCACCAGACACCGGCCTGGATTAATGTAATGTAATATTTCAGTGATATTAGTTAAACTAGTAAGGTTGAAGAAGTAGAATATAATGTAAGAGAGGACTGACAGTGGAAGAGTAGAGGAGAGGCATCGCTTTTATTTTTATTTCTTTTTTTTTTTTACAAACCAGAGAACTTTAAAGTAGAAGTTTACTACAACTGCCTGTAAAACTATAAGTGCAAAAGGGCATATTTACTTTTAACCGCAGACCAGCGTAAGACATTTGAACCTGCTGCAGGGTTTTGTGTGTGAAGTCTCTGAAGGCTCTCTAAGCTTTTCTGGAATCTTTTGACGTTTTGAGTCCATGGCTGGAACTGCTCTCTGTTCTCTGCGGCCATGCGCTTCTCGTTCTCCTTTACATGTCTGCCTGTTTTCTCTTTTAGAGATGTTGAGGTATCAGCTGAGCACCAAACTGCACAGACAAATTGTACCTGCTGAGAATTCCTGAATTGGGAACAAAAATCTCTTGAAAAATAATGGCAATAGATCTGACATGACATATTGCTTTATATTTATGCTTTATATTGTATATATATATATATATATATATATATATATATATATATATATATATATATATATATATATATATATATATATATATATATGGTGTTTTTAATCCATATTTTTGCAAAAAATTTATTTGATTGACAACCCAATGGAATGCAGCCAGAGACACTACTTTAAATGTACTGCTTTAAATAAGTTGCTACAATTTAACTACCCTTTTGAAAAATAGCCACTCAAAGGTTTCTTTCTTACTGGAAGACTTTCTTCCACTCATTGGGGTTTTGGCCTGACACCCCGTGAAGAAGGCTTGTTAAGAACATTATTTAAAGCTGCGCTGAACAGAACTTGACATGTGGAATCAAGAATGAGAGATGGATGGAGACAGAAGTGTTGAGGGGGAGGCTGATCAATTTATGAGCTTAATTTAGTCTGTATAGCTCATAGATAAACTGTGAGTTGCAGAACATCCTATGAATCATGGTGAATATTTTTGTACATGTATAAACAAGCTGAACTTATTTTTTATTTTTTTATCTTGCTACTTTCTACTTTTACTAACAATTAGTAATGTCATATTGCAATTACTGGTAAAATGAATATGCATACATTTGGTAAAACCATATCTTTTGATTAAAACACTGTGGTTTTGACACTTATAAGTCAGACTCAGACTATAGTGTGTTTACTACTTTTATTAGTTGTATTTAGTGTAATCTGTTCAAGTGTATTGCTGAACATCATTGTTTTAAGTATTAGTGTGTTTTTAGTATTAGTGTTTAGCATTAGTGTTTACTACATTTATTAGTTGTATTTAGTGTAATCTGTTCAAGTTTATTTTCTCTTTTTCTAGATAAATACTGCAAAAGTATATAAATATGAAAATAGATGAATTATATTTAAAACATCCAAATCAAATCCAAATCATCCTAGTTATAGTGTGTGTGTGTGTGTGTGTGTGTGTGTGTGTGTGTGTGTGTGTGTGTGTGTGTGTGTGTGTGTGTGTGTGTGTGTGTGTGTGTGTGTGTGTGCATGTGTGTGTGTGCATGTGTGTGTGTGTATGTGTTCAATCATGAAACTCTAGAGGGTGCAGATAATCACATCATTACTGCATGCCAGAAGCTGATTGGCCTCTGCTGATCCTCCAGCCAATGAGATTGCTTGCTCATTATTTAAATAGTGTGGTTTAGCACTGTAAGCTGGTCCTGCATCAGAGTTCAAATTTAGAGGAACTATTAGAGTTCATTTGAAACCCTCCACCTCCCCCAGCTCCACCTGCCAAGCAGCAGATCTAGACAGGTGGAGCTGGGGGAGGTGGAGGATAAAAACTACTACATGCTACACATTTTCTAGTACTTGATATGTTTATTTAAAAGTTTTAAACCTATGCTATGATACTCTGTCTCACTCTCGCCCTGAAAAGCTGCATGAAGTTTATTCTTTATCATTTTTGTTCAGATTTGCATTTGTATGCCTAAAAGTTGTTTTATTCAGTTGTTCAACCACTGAATATTTTTATTTCATCTTCTATGTTCTCTATCAGCTATTTTATATACAGTTCTCTTATCTGAGTTTGTGGATGATTGCTCTGACATAACAAATACAATTTTAGATTAAGGGGACGTTTACACAACAACATTTTTTTTTTCCTTTGTGTTTTCCGCGTTCAGACGACACCATTGTCAAAACGATCCCCATTCACACGGATCCGCGAAAATGACTAAAATCACTGTACTCTGCTGCCAGGACATTACATGCCGATGAAACACTATAGACTGAACACGTTATACGCATGTGCATGACGTCATCATCTTTGTCGTGTAAACGAACGACCAAGACGCATAAAAGTTTTACGTTTTTTTGGGGGAAACGGTGTCTTGTAAACAGCCCCTTTGTTTAGATGTTTCCCTTTTAACAATTAGTATTCGTGCTTTAATTAGAAAACATTTCAATACATGTTATAATTATTATTTGATGAGGTACAAGGCATATTTGTTGAATGAAAACTATAAAGGGGAAATAATTGCATTTTAAAACTGGCCTCTGGTGTGATATCATGAAATTCGGGTTAAAGCCACGCCCACTTCCAGATTTATCAGAACACTTTTAATATTTAATATTAAAAGAATAATTTTGATATTGTTACAGATATGATCTCCCCTGCACACCCCTTAATATATGTATGCAGCATTATCCCTTTCCTGTATTATCCCAAAAGTGAATCTACACAGAGGACCTGAGTTACACTCCAAGGATGAACTGCACTGCCAGTATAATTTATTTATTTTTTAAAGAAAAGCTTTGAAGAAGTGAGCAGCTCGTCTGTGTCTCAGAGCTGCATGAGTTTCTATTCTCAGCAGGTTTCTCAGATGATGCCTCTGATGGCAAAGCTGCATCATCACTGTCAGATTTCCCAGAATTCCTCCTGCTTTGAGACCGTTAGCTCTGCGTGATACAGGAGCGAACAATGAATATCACACATATATGAGTCAACAGCTTTAAAAAGACACACACACACACACACACACACACACACACACACACACACACACACACACACACACACACTACAGTCAATAATCCCAATGCTTTCTGAAGTTGTACACTTCTGAAACATCCCACTTTAACGTTCATCCCCGCTAGAGCAGCTAAAAATGTAAATACTCCCATTTTAAAAGTATATTTTATTTTGTACAAACAATAGTGCATATGAAATATGTAAAATGCACATATTTACATAATGACTTTGAGTAACTCCATAAATAATTCACATCTGTACTTTGCAAGCAGAGTGTTTTTTGTTTGTTTTTCGTTTGTTTTTTTCACAGCAGGGAATTTCATTCGATATGAACTTAAAAGTCAACATGAAACCAAAACTGACCCTAATTATGTAATATGCATTGCTGGTCTTATAGTACATTCGTAAGAAAATGTTCAAAGAAAGTTTTTGCAATCTTTCATCAAACCATAGTAATATTTTCTGCGTCTGAAGTGACATTTCAGTCAATGTCACCTAGGCTGCGAAGGCTACTGGTTAACCTTTCAGCTTCAGACACACAAGTTCTTGAGCCTTCAATTTTATTGTCATGAACATGTTCCAAACCAAAACCAATGCTGTGTCAGATTTTGAATGTGTCTTTTAGGTGATTTCTGCAGCACATTATTGGCCTACAGCTTCAGCAGTTTTTGGTAACACTTTATAATAATGGTCCGTCATTAATAAGTAACTATGCAGGATTAATGAGTAGTTCTACATTAACACTTAAGCTACTACTATTAACTAATATAGAAACAAGTTTGACTAATCAGTAAGTTATCTCAAATTTAGGAGATAGTTCCTTATTAGGTAATCAATAATCACTTCCTGCATAGTTACCTATTAATGACGGACCATTGTTATAAAATGTTACCCAGTTTTTTCCTCCCAATTCGAAGCACTCAAAGATAAGAAAGGTCACTGTGTCTGGTAACACTTTTTTTAGGTGACACTTACACATCTTACATGTAACAGTATTACAAGCACCTAACCCTAAACCAAACCCTGACCCTATAGTAAGCATGTTGTATATTCATTTTACTCAGTAAGTATTTGTGTTGTTAAAAAGTAATAACGTCACCTTAAAATAAAGTGCTATCTATCTATTGTGGCAATATAGTGGTTATCATGCAAAACAACCATATTTTACCTCAAACAATTACTGTATATATATATATATATATATATATATATATATATATATATATATATATATATATATATGCTGTCAAATCGATTAATCACATCTTACATACAAGTTTTTGTTTATATAATAAGTGTGTGTGTGTATATATATATATATATATATAATTTTAATATAATTAATCACAGGATTTGGCAATTAATTATTATAATTAAAGGCAAATTAATCACACATCAAATTTGGTTGAGAATTTGTTAAAAAAAGATAATTTCAATAAAGTCATTATTGTGTTAAATGAGTAAAACATCAAATAGAGATTATATTTATATTTGTATTTATGCATTTGGCAGACGCTTTTATCCAAAGCGACTTACATTGCATTTCAAGGTACACATTTCCCTGGTCATGCCAGTCACAGTGCTGACTGCATACACAGCACTAAAATAAAAACTAGCCCTAACCTAAATCTAAACCCTAAACTTAGTGTTGGTATAGCGTTAGTAGAACATACGGTTTGCCACGATTGGATCCATCCATGATTTATTTGAACGCTGAACTGAATCCATGAAGTATGTACTTGGATTGCATGCACCTTCAGGGGGAACATTCAGCCTTTGTGGTCGGATTTTGGAGGAGAGATGTAGGTATTTGCAGTCTAGCTAGTAAGCCAACAGTAAAAAGATTTCATTTTGCAGTCTAGCTAGTAAGCCAACAGTTTTCGTTTATTCGTAAGTGACAGATGTCGTATTTTATTTAGCCTATTTTTTCTCTGTGACATTTTTTACTGTGTTGACAGTATCATGATAAGACAAAAATAACAAAGAAAATTCTTGCGTTTTAAAGTGCCCCTATTATGCTATTTTAAAGGTTCCTGATTTTGTTCTGGAGGTCTCCTACAACAGGTTTACATGCATCAAAGGCCAAAAAACATTTTCTCATAACATCTCGAATCTCAAACGACTTGTCAGATGAATCAATCTCTCTAAATCCCTCCATTCCGCCTGCTCTGCTCTGATTGGTCAGATGGCCAGTCTGTTGTGATTGGTCTACCGGAGGCTTCTGTTATTGAGCCCAAACCTCCATCTAAAGGATGACTTGAGCAGGATGTTTCTCATTGATACACTACTCAGTTTGAGGTACATTATGAGATGTTGCAGCTGTAATTCCTCACCATCATCATCAACAAGTGTACGTCCATCAACAAACCCATGTGTATATTTCTAATTTATTGTGGTGCACATGCAGGAACTGTATCAATAACGGTGCATACATTAGCCGTGCACTAACGTGAATGACTGATGTAACATTAAAGTTGGCAAAACAAATCTTGCTCCATCCTATATCTTTAATCAATGTAGTAAGAACCACAGACAATCTGCATTAATAGACACAGTTTTAGCCAATAGTGGCCCACAGCTGCTTAGCAGAAGTATTTCAGTAAGACAGTAATAACGTGAGTTAGCCGGTTAGCCGGAAGCTTATACAATATAAAACACAAAACTATGTATTTTGAACACCCGGTAGAAAATATATACATCAATAATCATTCAGACTTACAGGTTGTGATTCTGAGGAGCAAGTTAGTCCAAATAAACTGAGTTCTGACCCATCTTTCAAGAGCAAGCGTTATGCGAATCCCGTGTTGAACTCTGGGATTTGAGAAGCAGTCGCAGCAAAATAACGTGTTTGATGGCAGGACAAGTTGTTCGAGGGCGGACACCACACAACATAGACGGGCATTATGCAAATGTATTTTCTAGTGACGTAGAACCGTCATCCAGTGGGATTCGAATTACAAATGACTCGTTTAGGCGGTTCATTTAGGAGTCCATTCTTTCTTTTGGGAGACAATAACATTACTTATCGTGCACTTTCGACTTTACAACTTTGCAGAAAGTTTACATTCACAGACAGCTATAGTGCACACTGCATGAAAGGGAATATTCGAAAAACCATAATAAGGGCACTTTAAGCGGGAGCGGGTGCAGAATAAAACCTAGCAGGAGCGGACGGAAGTGGGACAAAAAAATAAAAATAAATCTACTTTCAATCTCCTATTTGACTCCAAAATATAACGCATTAAAATGGGTTGTGTGCCTCAGTGATAATGTATTTTTGTAGGCCGAGCCATAAGTTAATCATCACACTGGTTCCATCGACAAAACCCAAATTGGCTTTTGTATTGTTGAAGAAAATAAGCTCTGTGATCAGCAAAGGTTTATGATTTTTGCATGGATTGTTCATCATGATAATCTTCACAAATGAACACAACTTTTACCAATTTTGAAGCCTAAATACAACCGTCACAAGTAAAAAAGCTAAACGCAGGTTATACATGCACTACATTACAGTCACATGACTTCAATGCCACCGCCATTAAGCTTTAGACAAATCTTTCAGTCTTTATTTAAAACCTTTTCCCTGGAAGTTGGAGTTATAATAGTTTGCAAGAGTGTGATTACAAACACAACGAGGCTGTGAAAGCGACTAGCGAGTGGATGAGTTTATTTGTTCGGATGATGACGTTTAATGTCCTCAACAACCTCTATAGTCACATTAAATACTTGGTAGCAGCCGCCTTTTACAAGACAAGTAAAAGCTTTAAAAAAAGGGGGGGGGGGGAGGGGTTAATGATGTATTTCATGTTGTAGAATAAAACATGAACATATTTTGAGCTTGTGTTAATCACAGACCTTATTTCAGACATTTAACCAAGAACTCATTCAACAAAGCCATTGAGTTTATGACGGAAGTGATAAAATGCTAACTCATTTCCCAGTTTTGGCCTACAAAAATACTTCAACCCTGCAACACTCTATAACGTTTCATGTTGACTTTAAAATTCATGTGCAATTCTGGCACTTCCAGCATTCATAAAACTTCAGCTACTAGAGTCTGGCCTGCATCACATAGCAGACACAAACTCAAAACTGTATTTTGCATTTATTTTCGGCTCACGCCGTCCGACCTTGAAGCCACCACCAGCCGAACTCTTTCAGATCGACTCCAAAGATGGTGAACATCAGGGTTACCGTCTCGCTTATCATCAGTAGCCCATCTGGAGGCAAAGTTTTGCTTTGGATCAAAGTAACCAAGAGTGAGGACACTTCTTCGGACGTATCTTCAAGCTTGACGTCAATGACCTCAGTCCAGCAATTCCCATGAACCTCTTGATACCAGCGATCTGGGGATTCTGCCCTGGACTGGCCTCAGTTTACCACAGACATCTTTAAAGGTCTATGGTGAAAGCTCAAAGGCAGTCCCTGCACAGCGCCACCTGGCCGTGGAGGTAGTCTCTGCAAGGGCAAACCCGCTGGTGTTTGGCACTGACTCCAGCGCAACTGAACAGCAGCGGCTCCTTCTGCTGGAAACACTCTCTCCTGTCCACCTGTACAGCTGGAAACACATGGTTCTTCTCCGCTTCAAAAGACTCACACTGAGCATTAAGCCTGAAATGCACATATTCACACACAACGCATCCATTACAAACAACCACAGACAGGTACAGGGGGAGATATTCAAAACAGCACGGTGAATAGAGAACAATGACTGCTCGTTTCTACAGCGGTCTTGGTTACGTAAATACTTTTCTCATTCATTTTCTTCATAGGGATTTAAGATCTGTCAGCTTTAAACCAAACCATCCAGCTGTGAGATGAATAACACATTACACATTTTGACTGAAGCAAAATATTACATGAAACTGCTTATCCCATGAAGCTCTTTAAATGAAAACAAAACTACCGTGACATAAAACTTCTGATTTCATTGATTATAAGTATAGGAAATATTCAAGACTTATGTATATCTTATTGCTAAAAAGGCTATTTGGTAACACTTTATTTTACAGTGTCCTCGTCACATATACTTACCATAGTAATAACAGTAAATTATGCATAATTATATGCAACCAGAGGTGTAAAGTCCAGGTTCAGAAATCTACAGGTTCCAATCACATGGATTTGCTAATTAGCACAGTTTTCAGCCAGGAGATATGAATAATTAGTGAAATCAGCTGGCTGAGTTCATGGGTGGAATAAACATATGGCAGGACTTTTACTTTCTGACCCCTGGACTTTACACCTCTGCATGCAACGAACCCTCAACCAAATCCTAATCCTACCCTATCCCTATAGTAAGTACATGTAGTCAATTAATATCAATGCTAATCATTAATATCACATACTTAAATGTATAATTACACTGTAACAATGCCACCTTAAAATAAAGTGTAACAGCCTATTTTTATTTGGATAAAATGATTGGGACATTTGCTTCGAGATTGCTGCACTTTAGCATGTTTCAATGGAAAATTACCGGCCATTCAGAACTTCTAGCCAAAAAAAAAAAAGATCACAGTTTCCTTGCAATATGCTGTATTTAATATATCATGATGACTCACAAGTTGAGTATTTGCGCTAAATAGGGCAGATTTGGCTTACATGAACTTACACAGCGAAGTGAGTAAACATAATAAGTAACACGCCAAATTGGCTTGTGATTTGACAGCATTTGCCACCACAGTTGATTTTTACCCGCATTTGGCAGGTTGGCGGGTGTTCATTTCAAACCCTGATTATACGCTTTAAAGGTGTATATGAATACATAAGCATTACAAAGCGAATATATAATCTATTATACAGTAGATACAATTAATATCATAACTTCATATGAACAACTACATAAAAAAAAAAAAAAAAAATACATGCAAACAATCCAGAAACAGTGTGTGTCTCTCACCCATTGAAGGCCTCCATATTGTTGATGAAAGGAAAGAAAGCTGGCTCGCAGATTAGACCGGCGTCCTGGCAGGTTTTCACACAGGACGAGGCCTCTGGAGACAGGACGAGCCGGAGGGCGCTGAGGGGGGGCCAGCAGGCCGGAGCAGTGATGTTGGGTGCCCAGATCAAAGCTGTGGAGTTGGGCAGCTGGAGGAAAGGACTGGGTGGATTCCCAGGCCACAATCTGGATTCATTGACTTTAGGGAATGGAACACCGCGGTGACAAAAATCCTACAAAAAAAAAAAAAAATGACTGGAAAGATCTTTGCAAGAGAGCCTTATGATACCATTATAAAAAAAGCAAAAATTAAATAAATAAAAAAAAAAAACAGTTTTTCCTGAACAGATACAGAATTCAAACAATGTGCACTGCTGCTATTTTTGTACAATTTTGTGATTCATCCAATCAATCCAATCAGGATTTACAGACAACTATGTTTTATAAAAATAAATAAATAAATACTATACTAATAAATACATAAGAACTCTTTTACTTTTGAGTTATTTTATTTCATTTATTTTATTTTATGAAAATTACCATATTACAAGGCAAAGGCTTTAATAGTCACCAGACATAAGGTCTGCTGCAGCAATAGCAATAGCAATAGCAATGACGATAACGATAACTAGAACTATAAAGTTTAGTATAATAATGGTTCTAATTCTATGTATCACATGATATTGAATGATCTGAATCACTTTCAGAACAATTATTTCCAGCTGATGAACGATAAAAACATTAACAGCCAATCAAAGGGGCCGTTTACATGCAAACTTTTGAAAAAGTGTTTCAAAGAGCATGTTTTTGAGAACTATCGCATTATATTCTCCATGTAAACTACAAAAAAGTGAGTTTGTGAAAACGGTGACGTTATGCACATATGTATTGCGTGTTCAGTCTAAAGGCGCATAGTGTTTCTTTACAAAGTGACATTGCCATCTACTGGCCTGGCGTAAATAATACAGTGTTTTTATTCGTTTTCACGGATCCGCGTGAACGGGATTGTTTTGACAATGTTGTAGTCTGTTTTGAACACAAAGGAAATTTTTTCCGGTTTTTAGTATATTGTTGTCGTGTACACAGAATTGATCCATTTTTAACGAGTTTGAGCATTTAAAGTGACAAACAACAGAAATTAAGCATAGTGTCAGGTCACGTTAGTCAAGCTCGCTTCAGCTGACACTCAGCTGATCCACATCTACCTATAGCGACGCCTATCACTGTATACATACAGGTCCTTCTCAATAAATTATAAATTCATATATTTTAGATTCATTGCACACCAACTGAAATATTTCAGGTCTTTTATTGTTTTAATACTGATGATTTTGGCATACAGCTCATGAAAACCCAAAATTCCTGTCTCAAAAAATTAGCATATCATGAAAAGGTTCTCTAAACGAGCTATTAACCTAATCATCTGAATCAACTAATTAACTCTAAACACCTGCAAAAGATTCCTGAGGCTTTTAAAAACTCCCAGCCTGGTTCATTACTCAAAACCGCAATCATGGGTAAGACTGCTGACCAGAAGGCCATCATTGACACCCTCAAGCAAGAGGGTAAGACACAGAAAGAAATTTCTGAAATTTCTTCTGTTCCCAGAGTGCTGTATCAAGGCACCTCAGTGGGAAGTCTGTGGGAAGGAAAAAGTGTGGCAAAAAACGCTGCACAACGAGAAGAGGTGACCGGACCCTGAGGAAGATTGTGGAGAAGGACCGATTCCAGACCTTGGGGGACCTGCGGAAGCAGTGGACTGAGTCTGGAGTAGAAACATCCAGAGCCACCGTGCACAGGCGTGTGCAGGAAATGGGCTACAGGTGCCGCATTCCCCAGGTCAAGCCACTTTTGAACCAGAAACAGCGGCAGAAGCGCCTGACCTGGGCTACAGAGAAGCAGCACTGGACTTTTGGACAATTTTTGCATGTCATTCGGAAATCAAGGTGCCAGAGTCTGGAGGAAGACTGGGGAGAAGGAAATGCCAAAATGCCTGAAGTCCAGTGTCAAGTACCCACAGTCAGTGATGGTCTGGGGTGCCATGTCAGCTGCTGGTGTTGGTCCACTGTGTTTTATCAAGGGCAGGGTCAATGCAGCTAGCTATCAGGAGATTTTGGAGCACTTCATGCTTCCATCTGCTGAAAAGCTTTATGGAGATGAAGATTTCATTTTTCAGCACGACCTGGCACCTGCTCACAGTGCCAAAACCACTGGTAAATGGTTTACTGACCATGGTATTACTGTGCTCAATTGGCCTGCCAACTCTCCTGACCTGAACCCCATAGAGAATCTGTGGGATATTGTGAAGAGAAAGTTGAGAGACGCAAGACCCAACACTCTGGATGAGCTTAAGGCCGCTATCGAAGCATCCTGGGCCTCCATAACACCTCAGCAGTGCCACAGGCTGATTGCCTCCATGCCACGCCGCATTGAAGCAGTCATTTCTGCAAAAGGATTCCCGACCAAGTATTGAGTGCATAACTGAACATAATTATTTGAAGGTTGACTTTTTTTTGTATTAAAAACACTTTTCTTTTATTGGTCGGATGAAATATGCTAATTTATTGAGATAGGAATTTTGGGTTTTCATGAGCTGTATGCCAAAATCATCAGTATTAAAACAATAAAAGACCTGAAATATTTCAGTTGGTGTGCAATGAATCTAAAATATATGAAAGTTTAATTTTTATCATTACATTATGGAAAATAATGAACTTTATCACAATATGCTAATTTATTGAGAAGGACCTGTATATAAGCTGCTTCAGTATTATCAGCAGCTATTGCGTTTCTCAGGAGCGAATTACCCTCCTCCCTCCTCAGCTCCTCTCGTCAGTCAGTATGGCGTTCTGGTTCCCCTTGAGTCTCGAATCATGTTGTACTTTAAAATCTTGAATTAATGATATCTGGAATACATTCATGTTGGTTCTGTTCTGTTTACCCTAAGGAGGGTTATTGCTGCTCTTATCCATGCTAGGCTGTACGGATGCGCAGGGAGTTCTTGCCCAGAACAGAACCATACCGCCAATCCAAACTGTATGCTAACTGTCAGTCGTATTTGACGATAGTGGTCCTGACAGAACTGCAGCATGAGCTTATAATAAAAAAAAAAAAATTACAATCTGTTGATGTGGACGATAATATAGTTATTGTATCATTATCTTTACAGTTATTGTTTTTGGTGTGAATGGGTCAATAGTCTGTTTAGTCAAATACAATAAAAAAATAAATAAATGATCATAATGATCAGTGTCATAATGCCGATACAAATAATACTACAATTCAAAAAATATTATTGCTTTTTAACTACTATTTTAACTTTTTTCACTTTAAATGCCTATTTGTAATGAATTCTTAAAAAATGAATACTCCCAAGAGTCAAAGGAGTTATTTTACTATGTGTATGTTATTTCCAGGTTTGAGCTAAAAAAAGAAAGAAAAGAAGTGGTGCTGAGTACTGAAGGAGCTGAAAAAGCATTGAGTGTGTGTTTCAGTGTAAGGAGCTGAACAAAGCAAAAGTGTGTTTCAGTGTATGTTCTCACATCAAATCCCAAAGGCAAACCGACTAGCAAGCTCAGCATATACGTAGTTCACATCATAGGCAAAAATATGCTTACGCTTATTCTCTTACATTTTTGTCTATGTGTGCATGTGTAAGCGTAACACAGATCATAGACTTGCTCTGCTCATGATTCGTACACTTTCTGTCCTAAACAGTATGCAGCATAAATAGCAGTGTGTCCCAAATCATAAAATGAAAGGTTACAGGAATGTGATTTTTCTAGAGGGCTCTAGTTGTGCCATTTTTTTCATGATGTCATATTGGATCCAGAGTGATTAGTCGCATGGTATTTTTGGCTTGTGTGATTGGCTAATAGACCAGAACTGAGATTCTATAAGCAAGGGTGACTCAAATTGTGTATTTAAATTCAAAGTGTATATTTCCAGGGGTTCTTATCAAATGGCAAACAGAATAAATGGGAATATTAATGGATAATTTTCTCCAGTTGTAATATAAATATATATATATATGTTTTTATATCAATTCTTTACTAGTATTGAACTTGAAATGCATCCGTACCTGATGTTGAATGTAAGCGTTCACTCTCTCCAGCATGCCTTCACAAGTGTACTCGTATGGTATAAAGGGTTCCACCTGTGCAAACAGACGAATGCTAAAAGTCACAAACAGAAACATATTTACAACTAATGCAGCAAACACATGCCGTTCACTTAACTAATACCTGTCCATGCATGTCATTATTGTGAAGCATGATTAAACTATGCGTCTTGATTCATATTTAAAGGTACTTTCAATGTTAAATAAATCATAAGTGAACATTCTTCTTGGCTAACCAATGGCAGATGGGCAAGTGTTTAGGGATTGAACCAAGCCTTATGAGAGCTTTGTGTGAAGAACTGACTTAATGTTACACATGGGAAAACCCTCTCCAATGCAGCTCACAAATATTCTTCTCCATCACTTTTGCTTATGACACACATGAATACCAATGACGTCAAATCCAGGGTGTCAACGTTTCTGTTTAGCATCTGATCGAGATTTCAAGAGCTTTCACCAGGGGAAATATATTCATATCAATACTGGTTTAAGCCCTATTCTGACGGGACTAGTTTTCATGGAGGACGTTAGAGAAAATCCTTTGAATGTTTTGTATTTGTATTTAAAATCACAAAGACTTGACTTGATAACTTGACTTGACTAAGAAACAAGAACCTCACCAACAGGTTACAAGGAACAAAGCTAGACAAGGCACAATGGAAACATGAAACAAACAGAACAGATGAAATGTGACACATGAAACAAGAGACCCAATCAGAACAGGACACATTAGACAAGGGAAGAACATAACATGATCACATGAGGGCAAGGGAATCACATGACAAAACCAGAAACTGGGGCTGTGTCTGAAATTGCCCCCTAAACCCTTAAATAGGTCGCATTTTGAGGGAACGGCTATTTATAGTGGTGTTTAACCATAGTGGACATTATCGAGTGCAATATCATTCAATCCCAGAATGCACCACAATAACGAGTGTACAACAAATGCACTCTCAACGGCTAGAGATTACCCACAATGCACTGTGAGGTTCGTGCTGAATGAATTCCCACGTCTGACCAGAAGATGGTGTCCGCAACTGAATCATCCATCCATCCATTTTCCAAACCGCTGGTCCAATGTGGGTACAGCACAATATCATACAGGTATAAATTCCTTTTTAATTGATTATTAAATTGTTTAATTAAGGTTTACACATGCTAGTTTCCATGACAGAGTTCAAGATAAATCTTTTCATTTCTACTCATTTTCATTTTCATTTCTACTTTCTACTAAGTTTCAAATGACTATTAAACAGCAAGCTCAAAGTTTGAGCAAACTATGCAAGAGCGGAAGCCCTTCCGGCGAACTCAGTGTCCCAATTCACTCACTCGTTTTCATTCACTCCTTCAACTGGACTATATTAGTGGAGTAATGAAGGGAAAAGCGAATGAGGGTATAGGGGGCGATTTTGAACACAACTGCAGACTGTGAGCATGAATTAAAAAATAAAAGACATGAACAAAACCCAAAATTAACGTTACAGGCTTGAAGTGATATGAGCATGAGTAAATAAAAAACAAATGTAGTTTGTAGGTGTATTCATTGACAACTTTAACCTGCCATTAATTTAGAAAATAGCAATATTTCCACTTTTCTAAGGTTTCACCAATGCCTCTAGTTCTAACTTTCTTTTTATATATACTTTTTTTTTTCTAATACAAAGTACTTGTGTCTCCATAAGACTAGCTAGACTGGCTAAACCAGCATCAAACCAGCATTAACCAGCACAAGTCTTCTCAGCAGGGATGTGCAATCATTCCTGGAAACGGCGATATCACCACAGTGTTGAAACAGATTTAAAATAATTGATCTTTTTTTAGAAGCGCCGACAAAGATTGGATGTCGTATCATTCCATGGGTGATGGTGAAACTCAAAGCAAGTTTGGAAAGACTGATCTTGTGTACATCTACACAATTGCAAACTGTTGTTCTCTGTGCTCAAAAACATGCTAATTCTTTTGTTTGCTTTCCCTATTTTTGCACTGTGGATGAAAAAAAACCTGTGATTTCAAACTTTTGACAGACACTCCGTGTGTTTCCATAACAACAGCAAGTTTGTGCTTTGAGAAAGCAACTGAGTCAGAACTAAAGACTAAGATGACTAACAAACACTACATTGCACTCCTCTGTTTAATTGGCACCATGGAAGATTTATATAAAAAAAGATGACAGCATCTACTAGGCTACTAGTCATGTCTTGATGAGAGTATGTAAATTGTATTGTATAATATAAATTGCAAAAAAAATGGACCTCCCTTTTCTATATTTCTTCATAAAGCCATGCAACAACCACTGTTACACTGCATATAAGAGAGATGTAACAGAAAACTACAGTTACCTTGTCTTTGAGTATGTCTACAACAGCTGTCTCAAATTCTTGAGAGTTGTTGAAGTCTACTGTTCTGACATGGGGTTTGCCGATGTACTGCTCAGTGTACGGATGCTGAGATGACACCTGATGGGGAGATAAAAAAAATATCATGATATCACGTTGCAAGAGATGAGTTGAGGCAGGAACTAAATGCAGTAGTCAACTTTATTAAACATTCAATCAAATTAACAAACACTTAGGAGATCAAGATAATGCAAAGAAGAAAACCAACACTAAACAAAGACATTCTCTACACCATGGAAGTGGTGTACACAGACAAACAAGTAAGCTGGGGTTGAGCGATCTCCATTGAGAAAGTCTGTGTTCTGTTTGCTTGGACTAAATCTGCGATCAAACCTTCACAGTTTTAAACTGTTTTAGACTATTGTTTGCGATTGTGGTTGCTGAATAAATGCACCCTCTGTGTGGCAATACAAAGTCTTTTTTGCTGTTGTTTTAATAGAAGAAAACATTAATTAAAGGATTAAGGAATTCCACAGTTTAAATTTTTGAGAGAAGTTTCTTGTTTTAACAGTTTTCATAATCTATAGAGTGTGTTAATTTAAGCTATAGCGATAACGAATCAGGAAGCTAGATGAGGTCAAATAAACCACGCGTATGAGTTAACATTCTCTTAATTTGAAAGTGGAATAATTCTGATGAAATATAAAAATATATTTCTCAAATGACAACAATCACTGTGATTTTAATTTTGAGAAAAATAATTGTGATTATCAATTTAACCATTAAGTAGCATGACGAAAATGTGACTAGCTTTAAAACTATGCCCAGACATATAGTTGACTAAAACTAATACTAAACAAAAACATGACAAGGTTGACTAAAGGTATGATGCATAGGATGATTTTGTATTTAATGAAATAGAATTACAAAAAAATACAATTCAGAAACTCATACTGCACATGTATACATACTGATATATATACTGTATACATTATTTACTGTAGTAGTAATATACATTTTGTACCGTCCTGGTCAAAAAAAGAAAAAAAAAAGAAAGAGAGGACTAATCCACAGAATATGGTTACTGGCATATAAAGCGCGCAGACTGCACTTACCTCTCTGGAAGTGGGCTTGCCTCGGAAGAACTCATGGTTGAGGGAGCTGCGAGGGGGGTCGAACTTTGGCTGCAGAAATATGCATCCATTGGCTATGGCCTCTAAAGGGGCGGGGCCTTCGTACGGAAAGCCAAATCCCAGGAAGAGCTGAGAGAAAATGTAATGGTATAAACTGGTTTAAAGCAAGGGTTGTCAACAGATTAAAAGTTTAATACATTTTTTTTTACATATGATCATTAATCAGTAATAACGTGTATGAATATTTGATGAAGGAAGTCCCTTCAGTAATTGATCTAATGGTAGAAAAATCTCATAGAATGGAATTTTTCATTCAGGTCAAGATGAAATTCATATTTTAAATTGACAGTCCTACAATAATATTTAAACTACATTATTACCAGTATTACTGGTAATGCATTACAAGTAATGTGTATTATGCAATTAGATTACTTTTTTGAAATAACGAGTAAAGTAATGCATTACTTTATAAATGTACACATTAATATTTAAGTAACTTTTTTAAAAACGTAATAAACTAAAAAGTAATGTACAATTAATATTTTTTTTTAAATTAAAAATTAAACTACTGAATTAAAATCTCTTCTCCATAACATAGTCACTTGCACACTCATGCATGCGCGGAAACAGACAAAAAAAAACAAAAAAACATTATATCACCTTTCAATAAAAAGAGTAATACAATAGGTAAAATTACCCATAATGTTAAGAGATTGTTTGTATGGCATACATAGATCTAGGGGGCCAGGAAGTATTCTAAGTGAAGGTGTATGTTATATATGCTATGGTGTTGAGTGCATTACTGCATTAAACACTTGCAAAATGTAACTTCTCACATAATAATGCAAAAGTAATGTAACACTAATGTAATGTAATGCAAAAAGTAACTGCAAGTTACTAATAAGTACCACAATTAGTTACTTTTTAAGGAGTAACAAAATATTGTAACAAATTATTTTTAAAAGTAACTTTCCCCAACACTTCTTATCAAATATTTAAAAGTACATCATGCTAACAGTACCTTAGCCTTTCTCAGAAGCTGCTGTAACTCCTGTTGGGGCAGTAAGCCGTGGTTCCTGACGAATGCTGGCACCTCTGGGGGACGCTGTGCCTCATAGTACACTGTCCCATGGATGTCCATGTAACGGTGTAAGATGGTCAGCAACTTCTCCTTACCCTGCATCAGCACAGAAAGTGGGGAGAATGGATGAGAATAAGCTGTACACTGTACATTTCAATTTGGTAATTTTACTTGAAAAAATCTTGCCTCAGGAAAATCTAGTAAAGAGTATCAGTGTATTCAAGTTTTTATAACTTGGCTTCTGAGTGTTACTGACTTAATATTAACAGAGTAACAGAGTGCATTGCGGCATGGATAAATTAATCAATTAATTGCTTTTTTTTACTTTATTTGACAATTGTATTTGCTGTCTTGTGTCAGTATTAGCACAATAAAGAACAAATAAAATTGTTTTGAGTCTTATACATTTAAAAATTAATGTAATGGTTACCATTGTAGTGTTTTGTCTGTTGAATGTTGATGTCTGTGTCACTAAAACAATGTTGATTGTAAGATATTGGCACAACTGGGGGGATCAACCCCCTTTAAATGTTTACTGTTTCACAATAGTGTTAACAATAAAATTGTAATAGACCGTAACTCAACATCAAATGTAGATCAGATAGTGATTTAGAGAGAAGTTTGGTATCTTTTAAAAGCAACATAGGTATTACTTAACTTCCTGTGAAATCACAAATAACTGTGATTCAAATGAAGTTCCAAGTGACCAACCAAACTGAACACTGATCAGCATAATGGCGATTAAATAATTTTAAGAAATCAACATCAATTTATAAAGTCAAATAATGTGATATTCTCTCAAAATGTTCAGTTGTGTTGACAATTCAGCATCGACTTAAAACATAAGCGAAGGCAACTAAGGAGAAAGATAACTAAGGAGTGGAATAAATGAGTGAAAAGTCAATCAAGAGTTGCTCCGCCTCATTTGCTTGACAAAATGGTACTGAATCCAATCAAGTAATCTTTACTTGGGTTTCTGAGTAACATATGCATAGTATGTGAATAGTACAGATTACTAGATTTTTACAGTTATGTTCAACAAATTGTTATACATTAAGTAAACTAAAAAGGGTTGGTTAGAACAACTGTTAGGTTTTACAGTGATAGAAAGACTAGTGTGTCAAGCCCTCCTGGAAAGTCCCTACTAATGAGTTCTGTGATTACTATGTCATAAATACAGTTAAAGTGATTTTAGAATAAAATTAATACATCTGGCAATTTTCTGAAAAACACTGAAAGATTTTGGGCCTAATGCAACATAATGAAGTTCATATTATGTGCACTGCATTTAATTGCTGCTTTATCTGCATTTTATCATAGTTCAGTCGCGCAAATCTGTCACCTTTTCTCTAATTGAGTAGTGTTTTCTGGCATGCTGTATAACTGTTCTTCATCAACAGTACACAAAATACATACAAAATGTGCATTTAAAAAGTGATTGTTTCGCAACTACTAACTTGAGATCAGCACCATGGACAGCACACAGACAGAAGCATGGTTACATAGGGGAGCAGTGAAACTGACTTACAATTAAAACTTCACAGCAGAACTACAAAATCTTATCAAAACTGTAATGCATTTGCATTTACCTTTGACAAAAACAAAGCGCCTGATCTGATGTAGCCAGCATATCCCAACAGCATTGATTCACTCTCCTTTTGTTGTCCAATAAAGCCCTCATCAGGGCACAACACTTAAATTCCCTGTGTTTGTATATGCACTTTTTCTTTTTTAGTTTGTATTTGTGCATATGTGACCTCAATCAACAAAAACTAAATGGAATGTAATGCTATGTACACACTCAGAATGATTGAAGAAAAATATTAAAATAAATAATGCCAAAACACATCAGCATGCATTCATTATGCTGATATATTAAAACATATTACAACTTATAGATCACATCTTTAATTATGTATGACTAAAGTCAATTTCACCATCATCTCCACTGAGAGATTATTTCATTTCATACATTAATACTGATTTGAGGCTGTCAGAGTTTGACTGAGAAACATGTAATTAAAACGAGCCTTAGGCTACAATTTATAGGCATATTAAAATCATGTTATACCCAAGAGTAGTGATTTGATTTCTCTTTTCTTGTTTAGTTTATACTGCCTAACTCAGTTTCTTATGTACAGGTATATGCAATCTAAAGGTCAGATTACATTATGTTTTACTCAATATTAGATATTAAAGCAGCATAGAGTTGATGGACTCTTGATGTTTTATGCTGTCTGCATGAGTGCTATGGTTTGACAAATTAAAAAAGAAAATAAACATATTAGAAATGGTGATCAAGGTGGCTTTTTCCCCCAATCTGGCCCTTGACCGTACATTTGATATTTCTATTTTTGATGTTGCTATTTTCACATCAGAACAAAGAGAAGGACCATGTTCTCTGGACAATAATGAAAGTTCTCTTAGATGTGCAGTTAAAGAGGTCTATAAATTATTTACTTATTTAAATCATTATTCCATTAATAATTCATACATCTCCTCAGGCAAGTGTTACACCTAATTTCTTATATCAAACCATTAAGAGTTGTGGAGGCAAGCGCACTCTCTTGAGAATAAAAACACATTTGGCCCTTTTCCTTGCACAGCAAAAGAACCTTGACTCTCATGCATGCATTAACAGCACAGTTCTTAAAGTGACTAGAAAAGTTCAAAGTTTACCTTCCGGACATTTATGACTGAATGATTCTTGTGTGAACCAAATTGCTTTTCCTCTAAGCAGTAATAAATGTGCGATTGAAGAATAAGAGTAACAGATGATGTGCTATTTCAAACAACGGACATTCGGAAAAATCAATGTAGGGCCTCGTTAAGGTTCACATTAAAGATTTCTGTCAGTCTCTGGAAAATCATTGGTAGGTTAATGACATCTCCGTATCGATCTCTGTATGAAAACGTTAGTTAAACAGCGCTGAGGATAAAACATTGTTATATAATTCTGTATCAAGTAATCAGTAAATTTAAATTAAACCAATGAAAGCTTATTTGTGAGTCAACAAGTTGACGTACATGATTCATTCCAATGCCGTTTTCAGACTTTAAATGGAATCTTCTTTTTTTGTAAAACATTTGAATGCATTGTATATTGTATTTTTTCTTGTATGCTATATGTATGCCCCATGATCAAACCACTGTTTAATGTGACCAAGTATGCATCATGTCTCATTTCAAAATGTATGTATAGCCCCAGGGTGTTGAACTGGGGGTAAAACCAGTACTGATTACCAGAACCCCAAGGGGAGAGAGGGCCCTTGAAAAGTCTGGAATATATTTTATTTTACCTGGATATTTTCATTTCCTAAATAAATTTCATAATGAATGTCAGATGAAATGTAAAGTTAGTGTATTGGCTGAATAACTTGGTTGATTGACTGACCACATGTTGTATACAAAAAAGTAAAGACTATCTTAGGTCTCACGGTCCCACCCCTTGCTAATGCGCCAAATGGTTGAGTCCATCTGCACGCATTTTGTTTATGTTAGTTAGTTGAGCATCTGGTGGAGCTGCTGTAGAAATGTCTTTCTCAAAGAAAGCCAAATCAGGCCACCAAAAAAGAAAGCAAAGACAATAGAAGGAAATAAAACAAAATGAGGGGAAACATTTGGTAACTGACTTCTTTTCAAAGAAAGGTGAGCACAAACTAGAACACGAAATCTATAGTGCTAAACAGCTTGAATATCTCAGTGATCGTTAGTGCTAAAAATGAACTGAGACAACCCATTGAAAGAGCAGAACATACACTTTCAGATGATAATTTGGTTATACATGTAATCTGAGGTAAAGGCTAAGTAAATAAACTGTACACTAACAATGCTGTTTGCATACAACACACCATTATAATAGCCTAATTTAAAACATGTTTAATTTTAAATTAATAGGCTATAATATAAATGTTATCTCAAGTAAAAATAATTTAAGTAAAGTGACTGTGGACCAGAGTATGTTAAGAAAGTCTGAAATGGTGACTTAAGCACATATGGCATTAATATTAGGCTACCTTCAGTGGCATTTACTGGGGGGAAAACTCAAATGTCATGTATAAGCTATCTGTTCCTTTTGTCTTAAAAAATATTGTAATATCATTTAGCTTAAACTTAGTAACCACAGTAAAGTAGGCTAGAGAATGCTGGGAAAGGAGGTTTGAAATGTGTGTAGACATGGGGGGGGGGGGGGGGGGGACATGGGGGCCCATCAGGACTGGGCCCGGGATCTTGTACTACGCCCCAGCCATGTTTACACCTGGTATTAAGATGCGTTTTGGTTGGGATCACAAGTAGACGAGGGAGACACATTCCCATTCACACCTGGTGTTTTAATCCGTTTCTTTTGTCCACTTTCAATCACTTCTGTCCCGATTAGTCCCGATTACTTCAAGAGGAGGGTCTATGGGCAAGTAAATGAATGTTTTTTTTTTCAGATCTTTTGATCTAATGGACAAAAGTTATAAAGTTTAAATCCCATATGACTGGCACACTTCCCATAATGTTTAGGCATCAAGTCAGTAGGCGGAGAGAAGACAGTCTTTTGTGGTTGTTTGAACACATTCGACCACATGAGCGTTAACTCTACAAAAGCAATCCGGTCGAATGTGTTTTCAACTACATTTACATTACATTTACATTTATGCATTTGACTAGCGTCTAGCGAGTGTTTACATTGAAAAACAATGGGGAAAAAGCACAGTGGATTGGAAAAATGCATTCAGTGTGAAGACTTCTTTCAAAAACATTAAATCTTATCGACCACAAACTTTTCAAGTTCCTGGCCTGGAACTTCTAGGTTTATCTATGACCGTGGGAACCCTGCTCATCCATAAATTGATGAGAAGATTGTCACGCTCTCAGTTAGAGCTGTAAGTGATCCAAGACGGTCGTCAAGAGACCGAAAAATAAATTAGAAATGGGGGGAAGGGGACGGAGGACAAGAGGAGATGATTGTCTTGCCAATCTCTAAGCATACAGTTGTGGTTCTGGGCTGAGTGACACATGCACAATGAGAGCGAGTGGGCTGCTATTTGGCCTGGAGGGAACTGTCAGTGTTTAGGGACTCCACAGCGCAGATAGCTTTAAAATGGCAACCTGTCAAACAAACAGAAATGACAATGCAAACCTCGGGCCGCACAGAGGCAGAGATGGAGACACATTAACATGGCGCTAAAGAGCGCAGCATTAAAAAAAAACGGCAGGAAAAAACATTCAGGTTAAACGTGGAGACTTCATTTCTCAAAGACTCTAAGCTTTTTCACGGCTCCTGGGATGCATTTTGTTCTCTTCAAAACCAATCTCTGCTCCCAAATGCCCATTGGTTCGAACACACTTTCTGATTAAAGTCTGCTACTTGTCAAGTTTTTTATTTATTTCTTTAGTTGGCGGACGGGTGGGCGCAGTTTCCTCTGGCGATGTTCACAGCCTGTCTCTCTCGATGCTGCAGAATGTTTGCTTTCATCCTGCTTTGAAGCGTGTTAAAGCAGGCTGATGTTATTTGCTGTCAGCACATCCAAACACCACTTTAGCACAATCACTGTGCCCAACAAGCCATGATAGGAGCCAGGCAATCAATCTCCGTATGTTCTGACAGTTACACGGACTGGAAGCAAGTCTACAGCAGTGTTTTCAAATGCTGAGCAAGGCTGACGGTCTGACGCTATACTGCGTGATGGTAGAAATGTGTCAGAATTCTGCTCATTTCTGTTAACCATGTGGAAAACCTTTGCTTTGACCTGCTATTGTTGGATGCACACGTTCTTACCTTCCACATGCTGGCTTCTTTGCCGTAAACCACAGCCATGTTGTTGACTTTGTCTCTCTGGATGTGGAATCTTTCAGTCTGGTTTAGTTCCTCGGTCACAAAACCCATGAAGGAGTTATCAGGAGTGTGTGCTGGGGGGAAAAAAACTGTAATTCTAATTTCATAAATACAGTTCCGTACAAGAATTAATTCATTTTGAATAGAATCTTAAATGTTAGAGAGAGAAGCAGCAAACAGAACTGTTTTAAGAATGGCCATTCAATTTCAGTTGTTTTGTTCAGTTTAGATGTAAACAATATGATGAATAGAATGCAACAGTTGGGTACCGGAAGTAAAAACTCCATTCATTTTCTCTATAGGAAATGTATTTTTTAACAATAACTTATAAGGTTGCTATAGAGGTTGAGGTTGAGGTTGTTAATCGATGGTATTTGCTTCTGTTGAAGATGTCAGCCTGCCTTATTTCAACTTAGTTTTAAAATAATTGTTTAACTGTGGAATTCATGGTGACAACTACATTACCCATGACGCTGTACAGAAAATTCCACCAATCAGAGAGTAGAAACAAGCAAAATGCAATAAAAGATCTCTTTAGCTCCACCCACTCCCATGAACACTGAGAATATATGCATATTTTGCAACAAACTTACAAACATATATAAACCAAATATCTGTTTATATATATATATATATATATATATATATATATATATATATATATATATATATATATATAATCAACATTTGTAATTGAGTAGTTTTATATTTCTCCATAGTTTTTAATTTGATCATGCTGTTTGCAATGCTTCATGGGATTGTAGTTCTTTCTATGACTTGTACCTTTGTATTTTTGTCTGATTTTTAAATAATTTTGTACACACATTTTAGAATGTTAAGATTCATTTCATAGCTGGTTGGTTTGGTTCATGGCTTAAAACACTTTGACAGAGACCGTTTTGAAATCCCTTGAAGAAATGAGTGGATAAAAAAAAAAAATGCTCCTGAAAAAGTGGGCGGACGCTAATGCACTATTGATTTGTATTCAGTAGAGGACAAAAATGCACAAGTAAAAAATGTAATTAAAAACATAAATATCAGCATTTAATTACAATGCACTTATTGTGTAGTTACATGTTTTCACATTGTACCAACATTAAAAAATGCCCACGTTATTTTATGTAACTACATTTGTAATTAATTTCTGTAAATAAATCTGTGTACCCTTTCCTAAACCCTGAATCCACCCTTAAACCCCAACCATATCACCACCAGTCTCCCACCTCAACAGCAGCAAAAGCGTTTTGCAATCCAACATGAACACAAGTACATTGTACCTGACCAACTTAGATAAAAAATTATGCAAGTACATAGTAGTTAACAAATACATGAAGTGGTACCAATATCCTTAAAGGTGCTCTAAGCGATGTTGGGTGACTTCACTTCTTTGTTGCTGTTCGAAGTATTGTCAAACAAAACGGAGGCTAGCTCGACCGTCCAAGTTGTTTTTGTTTTTCATGACAAAATTAAAATCAGTTTGATGACTGGTACTTGTTTTGACTGCACTGAACTTTCAGTTCAGGGAAAAACTGCCAGAGAAAAAAAAACCTCTACAGTAAAGAGATATTTACTGAAAATTCATCTTTGTTTTCAGTCATTCCAATCCATCATCCTGTGGGGAATCTGGCCAATTCAATTCAAATTCACATTCACAAACTGAAAGGGAACAAATTGTTAAATTCTGAATTTCAGCCAACCTTGTGTCCTGTTATTATATTTAAATGAGGAGCAGTGCCTCAGACTGTCTAGATGCAGATTTGTGCATATGCTGCACAGACCCAAACCCTCTCCAGCTATGAGAACATCTGCTGCTCTTCTCCTGCTTACAGATGATCTGCGCCTATAGCATCTGCTACCCAAGACACAAAACACTCACCCAAACATGCACTGTTCTTGTTTTCTGCGCTGTGATTACTAAACGTCTTTTATTATACAGCCTGATAAACACATTAGAGAAAATACTCACCATTTACTTTCTTATTTGTGTTATACTCTTAGAATAAAAGGTTCTATATATAGAACCTTATAGGGTCCGTTTACTGAAAATGCACATTTTTCAAAACGGGTTTCAAAGTGCGTGTTTTTGAAAATCGTACCGTTATTGTTTCTGTGTAAACTATAAAAATGTAAAAATCACTGTTTATGTTCACATAAATGACTGTGTTTAAAAGGATACCTGCAAAGATGGACATTTTGACATGTAAGTATGTGTATTGAACCATTCAAGCCCAGTTATGCAACAAAAAGAGCTCAGTTTAGTACTCGCATGCTTTATGAGGAGCGGCTTTAAGCACGCACATCTCTCAGACAGCGCTCAGAAACCATCAGACAATGTAGCATATAGTGAAATGAGTTATCTTTCATTGCTTATTGCACTTCAAAGCTTTGAAACTGTGAATAATAAGCAGTCATAGACTCACGGAACATGGTCATGTACTGCTTGCCGTTGAGGTTCCAGTATCCCCAGTTGGTCCTGTAGCCATGCAGTGTGGCATACTCCTCATTATTATATGCCGGCTCCGTGCCGAAGGTGTCGATCACACGAATGTGGCACCTAGACAGAAAAAGCAAAAGTGTATTTTCACTTCAACCTCAAATCTGTTAATGTTCCAGCTAATATGTTCACACATCCCATTCCATCGAAGAAAACGCTGTGTTCACATTAGCAGAAATGTTTCCACATTACAATATATGTTTTCCTATAAAAGAGAAAATTGCCTCATTCCCAAAGCAGAGAAAGTTTTTTTTCCATGCAACACAATGAAAGCAACCAAAGGCAGACAAGCTCCAAAATTAAAAGCACCACAGCAGTAGATCATTTGACTTGTAATGCACAAATCAAATGAACTACCGCTGTGGTGCTTTTAATTTTTATGTCTTCTGAGGCAATATGATAGCTTTGTGTGAGGATCACAGTGAAACTGAAGCCATTAAATTTTTCTCTCCATTCTAGCTATCAAATCTCATTAATGCAATGAGATATGATTGAATATAGATATACTTATCAGACGTAGTGTACATAATACACTAAAAACCTTAAAAAAAGCTGTTGCAAACACATCAAACTCATTCTGAAAAAGTAAAATAAAAAAGGATGTCAATGCAAGCAGTGATGTTAGGTTTAAAGTGCTGTTCATCTACAGTGCTTGAGAGGTGAAACAGTCCCAGAAAAAAAATGACCAAAGCTATATAAAAAAAAAAAAAAAAATGCACAAAAAGAACAAAGATATATATATATATATATATATACACACACACATTTATCAAGGATAAGGAATTGTTCCCGGCACTACAGTTGCACGCTCACTCGCCAGGTTAACTGACACCATACACTAGTTTGGGGCTCCTTTTTATAGTCCACGACCCACCCTTTAGTTAAAACCATTGTAAACATTGATGAGGTAAGTATAAAGTTAGGTATGTACATTTTTCCAATATCACATAAATATGCACACTGACACTGACACTTTTTATCCAGGCCACAGGGTGGCACTCGGGTCTGGCCAGCTGATGGAGAATACACAACACGAAAGACCGGCATCACATCATGTGAGTATTAATGTAACAAACAAAATGAAAATCAAAAGAAACAAAATACAACTTAGATATATGTGTGTTTTTATGTGCTGTGTGGATTTCTGTTAGGGGTGGAAATGGAGTGGATATGTTTGTGTATGTGAAAACCAGCGTGCTAATGGCGTGTGTGTGCACCCACATCGCCCCAGCAGGGAATGGAGGAACGAGTTAAGATGTGGTGTGTGTGTGTGTTTAAGTGCTGTGCTAACAACAGGGACAGGTCACTCTGTCACATCACTTCCCCCCTCCCCAGGCCGTAAACTAACCGGATTCCGAGACAGGTAGTTGGCTATTTTGTTTTGGGGTCCAGGTCGATGTCTGACCTTAAACTGGTAAGGTTGCAGGGAGAGATACCATCTGGTCAAACGAGAATTATGATCTTTCATCGTGTAAATCATCTGCCTCTAGGATAAACTCTCTCCCCAGCAGGTAGTATCTGAGACTCTCCGAGGTCCACTTGATCGCCAGACCTTCCTTCTCCACTGTGGAGTACCAGGTTTATCTTGGCAGCAACTTCCTGCTCAGGAACGCAATGGACCTCTCTTTGCCTGCATCTTCCTGGGCCAGGACTTCTCCAATTCCCACAGCAGAGGCGTCTACCTGAACGATGGACTCATTTGTAAAATCTGGAATTTTGAGGACTAGGCCAGAACACATCTGCTCCTTCAGAGTGTTGAAGACTGCTTCACACTCCTCAGTCCAGATAACCGATTTCTTGACGTTCTTGCAGAGGTTATAAATTTTGAAGTTGGGGACGAAGCGTCAATACCACCCCACCAGTCCCAAGAAGGAATGGACCTCCTTCTTTGTTTTCAGTCTTGGGCTGGGTCGAACAGCTTCTACCTTGTCCACTGGAGGATTTAGCTCTCCGCTTCCCAGGTGGTAACCAAGGTAGTTGGTCTCTGACTTTGCCCACTCGCATTTAGCCATGTTTAAAGACAGGCCAGCCTCTTGGATCTTTCTCAGGGTCTCTTTGAGGTGTAGAAGATGGTCCTACCAGGTCGCACTGTATATGACAAAATCATCCAGGTATGCTGATGACCACTCCTCACAGCCTTGGAGGACTTGGTCCATCAATCGTTGGAATGTTGTGGGTGCTCCATGCAGCCCGAAAGATAGGACTGTAAACTGAAATAGCCCCAGCGGGATCTGGAATGCAGTATAGGGTCTGGATGCCTCCTTCAGGGGTACTTGCCAATACCCTTTACATAAGTCCAAGGTTTTAATGTACCTGGCTTGGCCTTGGCTTGGCCGATCCTCTCCAGAAGATAATCAATGCGTGGCATTGGATATGCATAAAATCTTGACTGAGCAACTTCAATATTCTGCTAACATTCTTCTATTTTTGCATTCCAAAGAAGAAAGAAAATGATGCTGGTTTGAAACAGTGAACTATTGCTTTAAGGGGTGGAATTATGGGGGTTGTAGCAACCTTATTTGACTTGCTCCCAGAGAGCCGTTATAAAAGTTCTGCAGTCTAAATTCACATTGAAAGCCTCACTGCATAGCGGTGGGAATACACAGGCCTCTGTAAAGGGAATCCACTGCATCCCAAATAAGTGTTACTCTGATTTTTGGGAGGTAAACCAGTTTAAGGCTTAAGAATACCAAAAAATCACTTTTATGCATATCTATTCATTATTGAACCCACTCATTAAAGGACAACTCTTCATGTAACAGAACAAAGAGTCACCGTGAACTCACAGTGAGATTGTTGGTATGACCAAGTCAATGAAGAGTAAATAAAATGATAAGCCAAAAAGAAATTTAGGCTGACCAAGGAGATACAACAATATACATTTACTTTTCAGCTTTAAATCTTGACTAGCACAAAACAATCTGGCAATTAATGATAGGAGGATGAGAGCATAAAGACTCGAAATCATGAAATCAAAATTAATCTGGCACACTTTAAGATCCAATTCTCTTACCAAAACTCTTCACAATTCACAATGTCTGATACACAATGATGAAGTGAATTTTCACTAATAATTACCGCAGTCATAAAACAAAAGAATAGTAAGTATCATCAGCAAAACTGGAAATGGCTAAGTGATTTACTGCAGAGCCAGTACTGAACACAATCAAATCAGAGTGTAAATGTCACTTGATGGTGGATCTGGTGAAGAAGCTGTCAGCGATCAAAATATTGATTTTGAAGATGTTGAAAATTATAGTTTAGAGAATATGTTTGAGATGGCGAATATGAGCAGGATGATGATGATGGTATAAAACATCTGCTCAAACTGAACCCTTCCAAATATGCTTTATTTTGTTCTTCTGTAATTTATATTAAATTATCAGGAGATTTTTATACTTAAACCGGCAGTTAGAGACCCATACATGTTAGATATAGATCCGGGTCGCTAAAGACCGGAATATGTAATAATGATTTGTGAAACATTCATGCATTTAAGGGTTAAGATTTGTGGCTTGTATTGCCTATATATAGTACAGTGGAGAAAATAATTATTTTATCCCCTGATGATTTTGAAAGTTTGCCCACTTACAAAGAAATGAAGGGTCAATCATTTTTATGGTAGGTTTATTTTAATGGATAGAGACAGAATATCAACCAAAAAAATCCAGAAAAAACACATTATATAAAGGTTATAAATTGATTTGCATTTGATCGAGTGAAATAAGTATTTGATCCCCTACCAACCAGCAAGGATTCTGCCTCCCACAGATTGGTAATGTGCCCATGTGAAACAGATTAGTCCTGTCACTTTAAGAAAGTAGTCCTAATGGCATAATGTCAGTGGACACCTGTACACCACAGAACCTGTATCTTCCATTCCAACCTCTCCACCACAATGGACAATACCAAAGAGCTGTCAAACGTCAGGGAAAATATTGTAGACCTGCACAAAGCTGGAATGGGCTACAAGACCACCAGCAAGAAGCTTGGTGAGAAGGAGAAGACTGTTGGTGGCATTATTCGGAAATGGAAGAAGTACAAAATAACCATCAATCGCCTTCAGTCTGTAGCTCCATGCAAGATCTCGGCTCATGGGGTATTGATGATCATGAGAAAGGTTGAGGGATCAGTCCAGAACTACATGGGAGAAGCTTGTTAATGATTTCAAGGCAGTTGGGAACACAGTCACCAAGCAAACCATTGGTAACACACTCACACGCACATGTACAGGCCCGTCTGAGGTTTGCCAATGAACATCTAATGATTCAGAGAAGGCTTGGAGAAAGTGCTGTGGTCAGATGAGACCAAAATTTTGCTCTTTGGCATCAACTCAACTAGTCGTGTTTGGAGGAAGAGAAATGCTGACTATGACCCCAAGAACACCATCCCTACAGTCAAGCACGGAGGTGGAAACATTATGCTCTGGGGCTGTCTTTCTGATAAGGGTCCAGGACGACTTCACTGTGTTGAGGGGCTGATGGACGGGGCCATGTACTGTAAAATCTTGTACGAGAACCTCCTTCCTTCAGCCAGAATACTGCCAACAAGGGTTTCTCCACCAAGTACTAAATTATGTTTTGCTTGGGGATCAAATACTTATTTCACTTACTAAAAACAAATCAATTTATAACCTATATATAACGTGTTTTTTTTCTGGATTGTTTGGTTTATATTCTGTCTCTATCAATTAAAATAAACCTACCATAATAATTATTGACCCTTAATTTCTTTGTAAGGGGGCAAACTTACAAAATCAGCAGGGGATCAAATAATTATTTTCTCCACTGTATGTCTATATGGTAGTATACACTTAAAAGTTGACAAAAAGTTTTAGAATTAAAAATATAAAATTAGTTTATCTTTCTAAAAATAAAAATAAAAATAAATTATCAGTTAGGATAAGGAGCAGGAATTCTGCATTCCATTCAACACGGAACGTTGGAGGATTCCAACTTTCTTCAAAATGCAAAAGAATTCAAGTTTAGAAATTCCTACATGCTAATAAAAGCTGTTTGCAGCCATAGGAGTAAATTAGCTTTTCTGTAAATAATTTTACACCTGCGAAACAAATGCTACTTCAGTACAGCATCATTAATCTCAGCTCAAAGGTTCAAAAGACAGAAAGGTAGCTCAGTTTTTGTAACAGAGAACAAACTGTTTGAGCAAACTGACCTGTGCTGTCTAAAGGAAAGGCCCATGTGCTGTTTCATCTGCTGCAGGCCGTGGTAGTCTGTATAGATAAGGTCAAAGGACAACGGGCCAATCAGAGGACAGCTTCCTCTTCCCGGAGGCACACCAAGCGACCTAAAAGTTAAGAAAGAACAAGTTTTGACACACTGAAGCAGTTTAATTTGAAAGTTTGAGGGCAGTCATCAATACTAATGGAACTTTTCAGTCCTCTGCATTGCATGCATAATGACGCAACTCATATGTACTTGCTGTGGTGCAATATAGATATTTGAGTGAATCTGTGGATTTCATGAACATTATGTGCATTAATTTAAGGATTTCTTGCACCAATACAGTATCAGACTTTGCTATGTTTCACTCGTTTCACTTGAAACAGGCCTTGTGAGAGAATGGGCCTCTCGAAAAAAAAGTGATTAATTTAAATGATTTAAATGTTAGTGCATATTAGTTAAAGACACCTCCGTAATATAAAGTGGGACCATATATCCTTTAGTTAACTATAAATGCTTGTCAATGCATTCAGCAGTACACTTTAACCATATTTCAAAGACAAAAAAAGTAATTATGAAATGAGATATAAAGATGTACTTTGTACAAACATGCAAATAATGTAAATAACATGCAATTAAGTGTCCACAAAAAATGCTATGTATATTCTTATAAAATATATTACGTCCATAATACATCCATAATACAAATTAGACATTCTATTCAAATTAGACAAAATAGACATATAACACATAAGACATTCATGGGTTAGGGTTAGGGTTAGGGTTAGGGTTAGACATAAGATATAGACAATGATTTTTATACTGTACAAACTGTAATATTCTATTCCTTTACATTAACCCTACCCCTAAACCTAACCATCACAGACAATTTTCTGCATTTTTACATTTTCAAAAAACATCACTTTGTATGATTTATAATCTGATTTTCTTATGGGGACCAAAAAAAATAAAAAAATAAAATGTCCCAACAAGAACAAGGATACCCCATAAACTAGGGTATACCTGAATCTCACACACACTTGCAGGAAGTGAGTGTAATGAGTGCACCTTCTTCTCTCTGCTGGAGATCATTTGTCAGTTGGGAGAGTTTCTCTGGGATGGTCCTCCAGGGATACTGGAGCTGCCAAACCCAAAGCCTCTGGTGTTTCTGAGCAGATGCTTCAGCAGAGAATGTGTAAGACGCCACATTTCTGCTGCTAAACTGGCGCCTGATATTTCATTATGAATTCTGGTATGGTTTCACCCACCCACATCTTTCATACAGAAAATGGGAAAAGAGCAATAAACTCATCTCAGTCATATGCAGGTTGGGCTCCGTTAAAATTCATTTCCGAATACCAAAGGTTTTTGATCTTATTTCGATCTGAAATGTCAAAATGTGACCGCCTTTAACCGCAACACCCGGGGTTTAATAGACAATAATGGAAAGACCTTTTTTTTTTAAACAATTCACAGTTAATTTATGCAAATCCTCAGGCATAGGTAAAGCTTTTTTTAGATCCTGGTCTGCAAATCTTCTATAAATGTCACCACTGTAAGTGAGGTGGTCTTTTGCATAAACCAGGTAACTTTGTCCAAAGCAACGCGTTTAACCTTGTGTTAAACTAGGAGCTAAAATACATGTGACATGATCGAGTGTGTTTGTTCCACACGACCGGTGTGATATCAGACATCCTGAAGATGTTTCCTGAACTAATGTGCTCGTATATGTTTGGGTTTTTCCAGAAATTTTCATTCAAATGGCTATTTTCTTTTAAGGCGAGACAAGGCAGGTGAAAACATCGGGCCAGTTTGCTCCCTTAAAATGTAATCTTTCATGTCAAAATAAAAAAATATGTCAACATTACACATTAAGGTGGTTATTTCATTATATTTTGTCAACTTAGCGCATTTAGATTTCTACCGGAAATCACCAAAAGTTAGCATTCTAACGCGAGCTCCCGTGCTGTCTCCATTCACAGACACATGTCATGCCTGTTATCATTGTAAAGCTCTCAGTCTCCTACACAGCGCGGTCTAATCCAAATATGGGCATTTCCTTTGTAGAGATAACCAACCGTGAAAGTTTGCCTGGGAATCTACAGCCAAAAACCACATCTGATTGGTCGACATGGTTAGACTTTCAAAAGCAAACTTTTTTCAGTCCACTCGTGTGAAACGCAGGTGCCAAAACATAAGCACAGCCAAAAAGGTGAAAAGAACCGACAGGAGATCGATGAGGGGCCTACATATGGTGCAGGCATGGACATATAAGGGCCCTATCTTACATCCGGCGCAATGCAGCGCCAAGCGCGACACAAGTGTTTTTTGCTAGTTTCAGCCCGACACATTTATCATTTTCACATCCTGCGCCACGATGTTTAAATAGCAAATGCATTTGTGCCCATTTGTGCATCCATGGTCATGCTGGTCTGAAAACGAGGTGTTTTCTAGCGCATTGTTGGCGCGTTGCTATTTTGACGCAACAGAAATAGACTGAGCCATTGACCCACTGAAACCTGGTCTAAAGTCAATGGCGCAATATTTTTTTTGTTATTTAAAGACTGCATTAGTAATGTGCGCCTATAGGCGGGTCCACAACTCGCGTATATTAAATACAATATATATTGTGTTTGTAGGTTGAGGGTTTCAATAGAAATGTATGAAATTATACAATACAAAACTTTGAAGGCCGTTTTCTCACACTCAGAGTTAGATATATCCACTTCAGTAGCACCTACATGCACCAACTTTTCCAGTCTTATACTATTATACTATATTCTGTAGGCTTTTACAGAGGGATTTGTTGATATATCATTCCTATCCTGAGTTATAGGTCCCTTTACTCCAAAAATGGCGAAAATTGATTTTTTCTAAACGCTATTGTCAATATTCTCTAATTTACTAAAGCACACAATAAGATATCCAGAATCCCCTCTGTAAAAACCCTTTCATCTGTCAACAAATAGAACCAAGAATTTAAAACCTGGTCTTTTCCAATTTCCAGATTTTGTTTTTGGAAATGTGTGCAAATGAGCATATATAGGCCTCATTTGCATATTAAAACATTAATTTACACAAAACTTGTAAAACATTTTTTTCTTATGTTTGTGCCAGTAATAAACTGGAGACCGTAGTGATTAAGTTCTTAAGTACTTAAGATACATTAAGTACACTTAAGTGTCCTTTTATAGAGCACATTCAACACAATAAGCAGACTTGTGTTCCACAAGGGTGAGGCACACAGTATCAGGACACATTAGCACTTACAGTAGACTGCAAATGCAATGTGATCATGCAATTTCTGACCTTTAATTGTGGTTAAAGCGATCACAAAGCATGTTGGGCCCTATTTACATCTGTATTTAGCACTGACATGTTAATCCAAGGTATAAACAAAGCCTGTATTTGCACAAAATGTCTGCTTCCCTCATGAATCAGTGATGGATGCAGTATAGAAAAGAACAAAGGGCAGTATAGGCAGCAGGGGCTGGCGAACACAATCATACTGCAGAAACAGATAGCACAACAGCTTTACAGAGCACAACAGTGACCACCCACTTTCTTAACAGCCTTGGTTCTGGAAATATTTTTCACATTCATTTTCTCTAAAGGTATTACACAAGGAAAAAGTAATCAATAGTTTTGAGCCATGAACCAAACAGACCAAGCTTCCAGACAAATCACAACATTACAAACTTGTTTTGAAAATAATAATAATAATATAAAAGTATTAGAAAAAAATTCACAAAAAGAAATTGTTTGTGTGTGTGTGTGTGTGTGTGTGTGTGTGTGTGTGTGTGTGTGTGTGTGTGTGTGTGTGTGTGTGTGTGTGTGTGTGTGTGTGTGTGTGTGTGTGTTTGTTTCAGGTAAACACTACATTATAGGGACAAAATGTCCCTACAATGATGCAATATCCGAAATCCTTGTTCTTGTGGGGACATTTTTTGGTCAGAACTTTGGTCAGGAACAGAACTTATAAATCATACTAAATTATGTTTTTTTGAAAATGTAAAAATGTTGAAAGTGTTCTGTGATAGGTAGGTTTAGGGGTAGGGTAAGTGTAAGTGGATAGAATATACAGTTTGCACAGTATAAAAATCATTATTCCTATGGAAAGTCCCCATAAAACATGAAAACAATACGTGTGTGTGTGTGTGTGTGTGTGTGTGTGTGTGTGTGTGTGTGTGTGTGTGTGTGCGATGAAGGAGATAACTCAAAGAACAATCTTTAATCACAAATACTCAAGAAATTACAGGGCAAAGGAGAAGTAGCCAAACCACGTGACATAGACGTCACCGAACTATGAACTGAATGAACACATGGAATGAATAATTGAAACAGAACAGGTGTTAACTAATTAAGAACCATGGAGACCAGTTGTGGAAACTATAATGTTGTCATTGCAATCATTTGATGATCTTTATTCTTATAAATATAATTTCTACATTTTTCTCCCATTTTATCAAATCACCGCTCTTATTTTTCATGTAAATTATAAAACTAGGGCCGGGACTCGATTAAAAAAATTTATCTAATTAATTATACTCTGTGATGAATTAATCTAAATTAATCGCATACATAATTTTTGCTGTGAAAGTATTAAATAGTTCAATTCAAATGAATCAATGAATAATCAGCATTAGTGACATTAAAGTTCAAAAACTCTTTTATTATTATTTTCAAATAATTGAACATTATTATTAATAATTGTGTTGAACATGTTATTGAAATAATGTTCAAAGGGTGAGCATTGAAATAATTGTGCCTAGCAAATAATCAATACAATACAATACAATTGAACATTATTAAATTATAAACATTATTTACACTTGCTTCTACAGGTTTTTAACATTACTTCGAAAATGCTGCAATTTAAAGTTTGAGATGTCTTTCATCTGTAAAACTTGTTTTACAATCTTGAGCATGTGTTATATTTTTATTAAATGTGTTTAATTAAGCTATTGCTGCAAGTAATTTGACAGTTAACAATATTTTAGTGTACAGTTCATCACAAATTCAGTCAGCATTGTCATGACTCATGTTTCAACTGCAAACTAGGTTGTAATTGAATGTACAATTGTATTCTCCCATGATGAAAGGTAAGACGGTGAAACAACGTCACGATATCAACGTTGATTCAATTTGCAAAACCGAAGCATAATTCAACATTGGTTCAACGTCGACATACAATCTTTATTCACCCATATTGAAAGAAGAGACGGTGAAACAACGTCACGAAATCAACAATGAAACAACGTCACGAAATCAACAATGAAACAACGTCACGATTTCAACGTTGATTCGTTTTGCACAATCGAAACATAATCCAACATTGATTCGACCTTGGTCCCTTACGTTCACCGGTGAATCAACGTTGAAATGCCGGCTGTTTTTTTTTATAAGTAAATGTTCCAATCAATGATCCAGGCAGTGCCAGCGCGTTCTCGTCTCCCTCCTTCATTTTACAGTCGAATGATGGCTAGAACCATAGATATCTATGGCTAGAATGGCTCCAGGTTCAAAGGTCAATACGGAATGGATTAATCTGCGTTATTTTTTTTAACGCATTATTTTTTCTCAGATTAATTAATCGAAATTAACGCGTTATTTTCACAGCCCTATATAAAACATAATGCACCCATTAATAGCTTCAGTGTAGTTTTTTAAAAAGATTTTCATGTAGATTACGACTTTATATGAGTAGCTTGTACGGTGGCCGAGAGAGCTATGAGTATTTGAAGCACGTTTCTGTATTTGATTGCTTTGTGAGTATTTGCAGCATGTGATGTCAAATTTATGAAGATGTTTTCTTAATTTGATGATGTTTTCTTTAGTTGCAGCATGTTGAGCTCTCTCAGCCACCGTAAGCTTCTAACTTGGCAAGACACAGTTTGAAAATAGTTTCCCACAAGCTTTGTCAAGTAAATATAAAAGAGTTACCACCAATGGCTGCTAAGCAGTTCCCTTTTGAGGGAACTCGCATTGCGTCGATGACGACTCTATGGGGAACGCCCCTTAGCGTAATGTGTCTGAAGCATGAATGAAACTAATCCAATCCTATTGGCGTTGCATGATGACATAGTGACGGCATACACGGAAGCTACAAAGGGACGCCGGCACACAACAACATTAGCTTTCGCTCTTCAGCAAGCGCTCTCTGTTGTGTGAATCGTCTATTTGGTGTTGTTCGTAATATACATATTGTGAAATGGTAAGCGAGCAGTTTAAAAAGTGTGTGCATCCCTGCCCTCGTATTATCAAGGGTGGGGACACACATGATATGTGTGTGTACTGCTTGGGAGCGCAGCACGCCCAGGCAGCCCTTGAGGAGGAAAGCTTCACCACTGTGAAGCAGTATTGATTGCTACGCTCCCGCCTGGCTGTGCACTGTAAGCCGGCCAGGCTCGCGCTCCCTGCGGCTCAGATCGTGTGGCTCGCAGAGAGAGTTAGCAGAGGGGATCTAGACTGCTTCGGCACTTTCTCGGTCCTCATCTGATAGCTCAGATCCCTTCAATCCTCTCAGGTTGAAAGCCCGGTGCTGCAGCTGTCTGACTCAGATGTAGACGTGCTCAGCATCGTGGCGGAGGATCTAAGCGAATCACACGTGCCATTTCAATCTGCACCCATGTATGAGGAGCTCGTGGAGGTTGTGACGCGTGCTGTGGCCAAGCTAAACATCAGTTGGCCACAAGAGAGGCAGGAAGTGCAGGCTACAAGCAAGCTTGATGAGCGCTTCCTGCAGCACCGATCACAGCCTTCACGCTGGGGTTTGCCGTTCTTTCCAGACTTACACAATGAGTTTTGTAAGTCATGGAACAGGATGCCTGCCTAATCCCCCGGTGTTGGATTACAGCAACATTGTGGGGGTTAAGGGGAACGGTTATGGGATGATGCCGTGTGTTGAAAAAGGCTTTAGCCAGCTATCTCTCCCTAGACGTTGTGTCATCCCTTAAAGCCCCCGGAGCTGCCCACCAAACCCTGTCGTACTACATCTGCTTTGATAGGCAGAGCTTATATGGCAGCTGGGCTGGGGTTGGGCTGGTGCGAGCCTGCATACTATGGCCATCTTGCAGGCTTACCAGGCCGACCTGTTAAAGGACCTTGATGAAGGTGAAGGTCCTACTGAAGAAGATATTGCGGAGCTGCGCAAAGCCACAGATCTGTCTCTTCGTGTTACCAAGGACACGGCCTATGCCATCGGTCGCTCCATGGTAGCATCTGTGAGGCATCTGTGGCTTAATCTGTCAGGTATCCAGGAGATGGACAGGGCCTTCCTCCTTGATGCCCCCGTTTCGTCTACTGGCCTGTTCGGCGACGCTGTTAATGCGATCATCAACGGGTTCCAGGAAACTAAGAAACAGAGCACAGCATCTCCCTCGCCATTCAAGGTCCAAAAAGGCTGACACCAGGGGGCAGCCTCGGCCGTCATCGAGCCCCTCATACCGGCAGGGCTAAAAGGAGAGTGTCGCTTCTAGAGGTCCCCCTCAAAGACCTTGGGACTCTAGGAGGTGCTCTCACCCACAGCCTCCTGAGAAGGCGGATCTGTGGACCGTACTTCAGGCCAGGAAGGCAAAGGGAAAGAGGTCCTAACTCAAATGAGACCTCATATGCTAACACTATGCAAAAGTCTATGCACGTTAAACATTACCATAGTAAACATAGTAAATATGAACGCTTGAAGAAATCAGACAAATCATAAAGGCTATCACAATCATGTTTTTATTTTATCTGTCAGTAGCCTACTGTCTCTTTATACCGGACTATCATAAAATAAATCAGCTTTGTTTTTGGGAGCTTCCTCTGTTTCTCTGACTGAAAATATCTGTAGCCTACTGGGAGTCGAGAGAGTGCTAAAGCTCCTCAGGTCGTATTTTTGGTGCCATATTTGTAGAAATGATCATTCTTTCTAAATGTGATGTAAATATGTCCTGTACATAAACAGAAACAGCCTTGACTGAATAAGTAAGTGTGTCCTATTTCTTTTGTGAAATAGAACGGTAATTTATTTCTGTGTGACTAATGTGCAATTTTGACATAATTTAATTAATTATGATCAATGTATCACTTTTTATTGTAAACCTGTGGTAAAACATCGATGCTTGGGTTTTAAATATTCAAGTAAACAACAAAAACGTGGTCGTACGTTTCCTCCGTTGAGCCTGGAGGATGAGACCTGCAACTCGGACCAGAGTTCCCACATTGGACCTGGCAGTGGTTCTCGAAGGGCTGGTTGAGGCCCCCTTCGAACCTCTAAAGTCAACTTAGGCCAAGAACCTGTCGCTATCTCCGCAGTGCCTGGAGTTTGCTCCTGGGAGAATTAAGGCCATCTTGCACCCTAGACCGGGCTTTGTCCCTAAGGTGCTGTTTAAAATGGTGAGGTCGACGGTTCTGCAGGCATTTCATCCACCACCTCATGTGACGGCGGAAGATGGGAGACTTCATTTACTCTGCCCTGTCAGAGGACTAAACATCTATGTTCAGAGGTCTTCACAGTGAAGGAAGGCTGACCAGTTGGTGGTGCGTTTCGAGTCGCTCAAGAAGCGGCTTCCCGCATCCAAACAAACCATCAGTAACTGGATTGTTCAGGCTATTTCCCAGCCTATTAGGTGCACAGTTTGCCATCACCTTTGGCCGTGAGGGCTCACTCTACCAGAGGCATGGCGTCCTCTCGAGCCCTCCTTTCACCTATTCATGAGGTATGTGATGTGGCTGGCTTGGCCACTCCGCACACATTCATAAGATTTTATAGTCTGGACTTCCCCTCTACACCCGACACATGAGTGCTCTCATCCTAGTTGTGCCTGAGACAGCTTCACACTGGGACAGGCAGGTTTCGTTGTGGCACAGTGGGTATTTTCGTGTGTCGTCATCGGTGCAGTGCAAGTTCCCTCGAAAGGGAACATCTCGGGTTACGACTGTAACCCTTGTTCCCTGGGAAGGGAACGAGACACCCTTTGCCACGCCTCCTCCTGCCTGGGAGCGGCTTGCTTCATCGCGAAGATAAAGCTGTTGTGTGCCGACGTCCCTTTGTAGCTTCCGTGTATGCCGCCACACGCTACGTTATCATGCAATGCCAATAGGATTAGATTAGTTTCATTCCTGCTTCAGACGCGTTACGCTAAGGGGCGTTCCCCATAGTGTCGTCATCGACGCAGTGTCTCGTTCCCTTCTCAGGGAACAAGAGTTGCAGTCGTAACCTGAGAGGTTTTAGGGGCAATACATTACAAGTAACACAAGTAACATACTCAGATTACTTTTTCAAGTAACTACTAAAGTAACTTATAAATTTACAACAAAATATCCAACTTATTTTTTCAAATAAGTAATGCAAGTTACTTTGTTTTCCCATTTACTGACTGACTCCTCCTCTGTCCCCGTGTTGAGAGAAATGGTGAGTAAGTGCAGAGGCAGATCTCTCACTTACAGACTGTCAAACAGAAAGCAGATGGACCATAGAATGCACAGGTACATTTATACGGGATACAACTAGTTTTATATTTTTATATCCTTGGTTGTTTAGACAATGAAAATAATAATTTAAATGTGTATGTGTGTGTACAGATTTTGTGAGGACCAAATGTCTGCACAAGGATAGAAAAACCTGAAATCAGCTAAAAAGAAGAATACACATACTAAATAACGTTTTAATTAAAACTGCAAATAAGTTCCTGTGTGGATTATGTTTAAGGGATATAAAATACCATTAGCTCAGTAGAATAACAGTGTGTGAGTTTGTTTACAGGTTTAACCTTAACTATGAAATGTGTGCATTGAAAGATAAAAATGTATCTTCATATGAAAAATATCATAAGGTGCCTATATATACAGGTATTTATTGATACAGAAAAAGCTATGTCTGCAAATGGAAGTGAAGGTTATTGATATCACTGTGTATCACTGTTTCTGCAACCAAAAAAAAAAAAAAAAAAAAATTCCACCTCAAGCCTCGATGATATTCTGGTTTCTAGATATCTCAAACTAGCCTCTATTTACTTTTTTGGCCAAAAACATACCTATACATACAGTTTTATGCCACGATACATACAACAACATAATAAAATGTTGTCAGATTCACGTTCATCTGTTTTGGATAGAGCTGGACATTTTAACATCACTCACTGGACCTTTCACTTTGAAAATATTGTGAAAAGTACAAGTAGTAACGAAATATCATTTTGCAGAAATGTCACCATGAAGGTTCATTTTCCCACTAAGCATGGGTTGAGATATAGTTATGTCCACCTTTATTTTCTGAAAAGTCTGCTTAATATTTAGAAAATGTACCGGCTGGAGTGTTTCTGAAGCTAAAAAATGACATTTTTCCCACTTAAAGCTGTCACGGGTTTCCATTCTTTCTTTATGAACCAAGTGAACTAAAGCTGCCTCTCTCTCTAAAAAGAGAAATGACTGTGAGCCAAGTGCGAGCTGTGTTTCTACAGGTCACTGGAGCTCAGCAAATGTGACGATTGACAGACACAGAAGCTGTCACATTGAGCGGCACACTGAAATACAACACAAAACATCACATCAATGCAGCATTTACAACAAATGTACAAGTATGACATCTACACCACAGTGGAAAACACCACATGTCTAACACTAACTCACATAAACCCACAGGAATGAAAGATCACAAATGACCACAAATCTCCAAAACAGCAATAGCAATGAAATGGAGAGAGAATGGAGATTTTGCTTAAAGACCACATGAAACTCTATTCATAACTAATTTATTTTCCAAATTTTTTCAAGTGAATCGGGATATTGAACAATAACAAAATACAGTGTGGGACCTTATAGTGTCCATTTTAATACAACATTTAGATATAAGACGACAGAAATTGGAATAAATAGAATAATGAGCAAAGATGAATGCACAACAAGAACATGTATTAAGTAAATATATAATACAGGCGAAGCACTGCTACTTCTGAAGAGTGATTTACTCCAACTCTGAGCGAACTCTCTGCTCCTCACCACGGGGCTTCTCAGGTGCTGCGAGCAAATCAATCCACTCAAGTAGCAGTGCTTCGCCTACTGAGAATATAGTTCCCAGTATGTATACGGTTAGAAGATGGCTGTGACCTTGCTATTCATACACGCAGTGACTATACAAATCACATGTAAATAGGAAAATGTTGGCGTTATTTTGTCACTTATTGGGAGCAGTATGCTAGCTGGAGGCGTTTACCTCAAGTCTTTTTGCTAAGCTAGGCTAGCGGTGGGTGCGTCAGACAGAGTTACGGCACGCACGGAGATGAGAAGGGTATGTATGGACTTATCTCACTCTGGGGGATAAGGTGAATAAGTCCCAAAAAGTCGGCGTTTTCCTTTAATATCGTTGCTATGCTATGTTTTCCTATAGCAGGTGTCAGCCCTGCTGAGAGATGCTTCTGTATGAACTGAACCAACCAGGTAGTCGACTGGATCCAAGCAACCAGGATCCATCATGTAAATAGCGAATCTGCCATGGCGCAAGCGCAACTGGCATTTAAAGGGAATGGGAGATGAGACTCTGATCGGTTTAACACATGTAAATCCCAAAACACACCCATTACTCATTAAGAGAATAGGGACAACCCTTTTAGACCATGCGCCTGGCGCACTAACCATTTTTCTCGTCGTTAAACTAAAAAGTGGATTCGGACATGTCCTAAGTGAACTTTCACCCTGCGCTTTAGACCATGTGCTTAGATTGTTAAGATAGGGCCCTTAATGTGGTCTTCTTCTACATGGATGAGTTGCTAAATGCTTCCACTTTCCAATAATACCACTTACAGTTGACCGTGGAATATCTAGCAGGGGTGAAATTTTATAAACTGACTTATTGAGAATGTGGCATCACATTTCCAAGCTTGAATTTACTGAGCTCTTCAGAACAACCAATTCTTTTACCACAAATGTTTTTAAATGCAGTCTGCATGGCTCGGTGTTTGACCCCTGTGGCAATGGATCTGATTGAAGAACCTGAATTAATTAAGAGGTGTGTCCCAATACTTTTGTCCATATAGTGTAGTTCGCAAGCATCTCTTCCACCCTCTGCATCGACCCATACCCGTGTATACACTTCCTGACTTCCTTTGGGTCACGTGATGTTTAACTTGACAATTGCCTCACAACTTCAAGCAGTTCCTCATATCCTTTTGAATGAGAAAGTTGTTCAAAAGATGTGCCCGGTTCATTATAACCAACATCCAGCTCCCCAGAGCCAGATGTAGCTGACAGTAGGTTCACATCGGGATTGGAAGCAATCACACAGCAAGCTTCCAAATCCAGAATGGGTCCCTTGGAGTTAGTAGATAGAGCAAGAGAAAGGGTAACACCTGTCTCAGACTTGTTTACCAACTCCATCTGCAATCCCCATGATCTGAGCCACCACACTGCCTCAGCAGCAGCAGGACCCAAACCACGAGGTGCAGACGCCAGGGTCCCATCACTGCCGAAGAGAGCCAGGCGGGAAAGGAGCTTCCTCAATGTGAAATTCTCACTATGAGGGCAGTCAGCTCCCTCAAGAGCTGACAGAGTGTGCTCCACTCTTAAACAAGCCACACAAAACTCATGTGCATCATCTCCTGAAATATAACAAGGCCATGGCGGCACACATCTCCTAAACTCTTTTCTAGAAGTCAGATTTTCTAACTGTAGAAAGACAAACAATGACAAACAATTCACACGTGATCAAACAAATGGTTTCTGAAGACACAGAAGTAGGGGATTCCATGACGTATTTGCCCTTTTATGGTTCTGCTGATTTCACAGGTGATTCAGACACCAGCACACGCTGAAGGCATTCCCATAAAGTCAACAGCATAAATTATAACAAATAAAACTTATTGGAAATGCAATAGTGATCCAATGGCAGTATAGTCAAAAGCAGTACACTCATAGCAGCTCTTTGAGTCAAGAGTCGGTTAATGGTTACAACAGATCTCGAGTCACCAGTGTACACCAGACTTGGACATGCCCGCGGAGAACCAATTATCTGCTGATAAGAGCATGCGTAAAATGAGCAGTTGACTCGAAAGAGGGGGTGAAATGTATGTTCCTTTGTGGTTTCTCATGGTTTATTTAAAAACGTGAGTTGATTAAAGGGTGCACTCACACTAGGCATGGTTACCTTGTACCCCTCCCCACTCCCCCTCACTCACATTGCACTTAATGTTCCAGGCCGGGGCACACTTACGTCATTTATGTTGCGATTTTTTGTTCTAAAGAAAACCGGAAAAAAGCACTTTCGCTAGACTGCCTAATAGATTTATCATTTATGCCGTGCAGCGATTTTCACCTGATTGTGCTGCATGTGTCAGAAGATTATTACGGAAGCAGCTGACATTGATGGAGGAATTTTCAGCTTTACTCGCAAACTACAATTCCTGTTTATCAATAAGTTGAGAACCAGACCCGTTATAAGTGTACTGTCCAAGTAGTAAGATGTTTGCTGTTGTAATGATGACAGTAGCGCACACAAGAATAGCTGTTCTGTGCTCCGGCACTGTTAGCAATCACACTACACACCCGAGACCAACTGAACCGTGCTCTGGCCCATCTCTTCCAAACAGTCCAGGGACGGTTAAACGGACCATGCCCGGGCAAGGTACGGAGCGATCACACTTGTCAAACAAACTCTTTGGGGGTCAAACGCACTCGAGCACAATTCAGATCTTTAATGTCCTTTAATGTCATTATTGGGTGCTTTAATAATAGAATTGCGTATAGTCCTATGTGACGTCATTGTGTGATTATGCAAACAAACTAGTGAACTGTTTTCTTTTAACCTGTTCATTGACACAAGCTGTCCAAAAGAACCAAAAGAACCAGTTTGCAGAAAAGAAAAGGATTGCCATTAGTAATCTGAATTATGCAAGCCACATTAATATTATTATTATTTACTTTTACTGTATAACAACAATGGGCAAGGGACACACACACACACACACACACACACACACACACACACACACACACACACACACACACACACACACACACACACACACACACACACACACACACACACACACACACACACACACACACACACACAAAGTGTGTTTTTGTTTTTGCAGAGCAAATATCAGATGTAAAATCAGATAAACTTTACTGTTCTATTTCCCTGTGATAAATTTATCTTGCTGTAGTGTTTTATTTCAGGGAAGAACTGATGTCTCCTTGCTAATCAGTAGCTAAATAAAATAATAAAAAATCTATAAGACAGCTTGTTCTCTAGTTATAAAACACATAGTTCCTGCTCTAAAATCAGATAGGATGAGCTACATTTGAAAACGTTGTAAAATACTCCTCTTCCTCTGCTAGGACAAATGTGTGAACTTGAGGAGAACAATTTTATTCCAAATGTTTTGCTATAAATATTTAGTTACGTTTTAATAGTGCAACGCACAGATATTTAGTAGTGCATAAGTTGTAACTTAGTGCTTGTAAGTTACGTCAAAACTAGGCAAAATTGTTAACTTACTCGCAGCTGGTGCAACTAGCCCCTGCTGATTAAAAGACAGTGAGCACAAATGAAATAAAAGTAAAGTTAGTGAAGAGAAAAGATCCTGCAGCATTTGAGCGCAGACGACATTTCCACTGCAGTTATATTCAGACATTTTTAATTGTGAGTTAATTGTCCAAAAAATGTAATCAGAGAAGTCGTTTTTACTATGGAAATGGAAATCGTGGCAAAACAGCTGAGCAGTGACTGTCCACTCCCATGAAGCATTGCACATAAATCAAGTTGGTCTCCCTACATACTATTCTGGTGCTTGTGTATATTTGAATACTACTCAAAACGGGATGATGTATCAGCCTGGCACCTTGTAAGCATGACTTTGTTTCCCAGTGGACTGCTGCTTTTCCCCAACTCCCAGAAGTTACCAATATTCTACTAATCAGTCTGGAACTAAACGTTTAAACCTGCTCTTCCATGCAGACAGTGTTTGTGTACAATATGCATCAGGTGATCAGTGAACGGACCATGACCATGAGGATCTTTCATCTGAAACTAAAAACATTGCATTAGTACAGGTAAATAAATTCCTTTTTGTCTCCATAGTCTGTTAAACACCATGAAGCAGAAGCACACACAGTCACATCTGGGAGCATCTCTGCCAGTTGCCACACTGTTTGTGTTCAGCTGTCACAGAAGTGGACCCATTAAAAATTAAACTGCCCACATTTCTTTCCATTAATTTCAAGCTTCACTGCTTCAAATGGTTCTGCTGCGGACAGCTTAGTCCAATTATAAATAAACTCTACTCAAAGCTGTTGCAACTCTAAAATCTTAAAAATCTCAGTGAAAAATAAATAAATATAAAAATAAAAATAAACCCCACACTCTTATTCCTTCAGAATTGTTCTCTACCAAAAAGGCAAAGGTAAACACCCCTGGTTCTGAAGACATTTTCCACAAAAACTCTAAATGTGTACGGCTCATTTCCTATACTGCAGTATAGGATTTTCTAGCACAATCACAGCAGGACAGATCTTTAATACATCTCAGTTGTGTTTTTGTAACAAATGCAACAGATTACACAGATTAGAAGACGGAGAATTTATGAATAGACGAACAATTGTGACGGGTGGAAAATCAAGAGAAGTGGTAGTGTATCACACAGAGAGAATGAATATGCTGTAATGGAAGAGCACAAGGCTGCCGTTTCATTAAATCAACACTGCTAGAGGCTTTAATTAGATGTATGCAAATTCCAGTATGAACTTGTGAAGCAAGCTATGTATGCAGTTAGGTAGCATAAAGTGTGAGTAGTGGTAAAAATGAATCCTGCCTACACATAAAACACATACAAGTAAGGAATTGAATGATTGTGGTTCTGATTACGATTCCACAGAACCATTCCAGTTCCTTAATTAATTATTTAATGATTATTTTAGTAATTTGGAGAAATAAAGAATAGTTGGAATTGATTATATGTAACACATTTTACATATAATCAACTCAGCATCGTTGTTCAATTACATGTCAGACTTTAGCAGAACAACAACAATAAGAAGAAGAACTTATTGAGGCTGCTTGAGGCTTGGAGAACTCACAAATATAAGGTTTTACTGCATTTGTTCCAATTGCTCTGATGTTGACACATCTCTATTCAATTTACATACGGGTTGCATACAGGACTCTCGTCTCCAGGCACAAATTCAATACCAGTTTCTGGGGAGTGCTGCAAGGTTCATTGTTAGGCCACTAAATCTTTTTCGTATGCATATGGTGGAATCAGACTTACTCTGGGAGAAAGACTAGCCAAACTGGATGCAGACACACATTTAGAGGGAGCAGTTTATGTTCTGAGTATACACTTCTGAGTGCACAGCCCTTGCACACTGTTCCACTTCAATAGAGCCACACTAATCTCTCTCCTGATATCAAAGAAAGCCTAAGGAGAGATTTTATAGTGAATGTATCACTTCATTTTGACCCGGGGTCTGCAAATATAGCCAAAGACTTCCATTCTAGTTAGATCATAGGGCTTCACATGAAGCCACTGGGGTTCAGATTGAAAAACGGCAGGAATGTAATGAAGCATTCCTTGTGACCAGCGATTTATGTCATATGGAAGAGATTTTTCTGTTAGCGTCGCCTCACTGCACTCAAATGAATCAGACACCTAGAGACGTGAGACAGACGCAGACAGAAATCCCAAACACCACTTCTCTCTTTCTTCAGTAAAATCTCAAAGCAAATGAATGCTGCGTTAGAAATAAGCTCTCAAGGACACAAATGGAATCATTGTAATCTTATAACGGCATAAATCCTTTTCCAATATACAATATTTGTTTTGCTTAAAAAAAAAAAAAAACAGCATTGCAGATGAGCATGTGTGGTTCACCACAGATCTAAAGCTTCAGGATTCAGATTAGCTGACCTTGTTCAGACTGGATACAAAGTTGATAAGAGACCGTATTGTTTTCTCAAGAGGCTGAGCAAGTTTCTCATCTCAAGCTGAGCAAGTTTCTCATTTTCATTTACATTTGAACAACTTTTCAGGCTAAGTCATAAGGACCCTCAATAACCTTATACGGTTAACATGCATCTATTATTGCAAATTATAAAGCCTTAAAATAAAATGAATATGACAAATCCAAATCCAATGATGTTGAAAAGCTGATGAAAATGGCAGTAACTCAAAACACATAAAAAATAGGAGAAGATTGGTTGCGATTATATTCTTGTTTCAGTAAAAACAACTTTATTGTTTAATAATTCATACATCAGATAATTCGCTTTTTAAAAATAAGTGGGTAGAGGTAATGTGAAACTTTTGTTGTTGTTAATTTCCACCATTTATGCCACTAAAAATGTCACTGGGGCAAATTGAAAAAAAAAAATGGCCAGACTATTGGAATTGTTTTACCTTATTGTTGGCCCCTGACCAGTAACAAGTTTCATTTCCAGAAAAAAAGGGAAATAAGATGAAAATGATTTCTCTAAGTGATGTAGAGGATTCATATCCAACTTGCCACTTCCTTTGCAGCTGAAGAATTATTCTGCTATAGATACAGTGAGGAAAATAAGTATTTGAACACCCTGCTATTTTGCAAGTTCTCCCACTTGGAAATCATGGAGGGGTCTGAAATTGTCATCGTAGGTGCATGTCCACTGTGAGAGACATAATCTAAAAAAAAAAATCCAGAAATCACAATGTATGATTTTTTAACTATTTATTTGTATGATACAGCTGCAAATAAGTATTTGAACACCTGTCTATCAGCTAGAATTCTGACCCTCAAAGACCTGTTAGTCTGCCTTTAAAATGTCCACCTCCACTCCATTTATTATCCTAAATTAGATGCACCTGTTTGAGGTCGTTAGCTGCATAAAGACACCTGTCCACCCCATACAATCAGTAAGAATCCAACTACTAACATGGCCAAGACCAAAGAGCTGTCCAAAGACACTAGAGACAAAATTGTACACCTCCACAAGGCTGGAAAGGGCTACGGGGAAATTGCCAAGCAGCTTGGTGAAAAAAGGTCCACTGTTGGAGCAATCATTAGAAAATGGAAGAAGCTAAACATGACTGTCAATCTCCCTCGGACTGGGGCTCCATGCAAGATCTCACCTCGTGGGGTCTCAATGATCCTAAGAAAGGTGAGAAATCAGCCCAGAACTACACGGGAGGAGCTGGTCAATGACCTGAAAAGAGCTGGGACCACCGTTTCCAAGGTTACTGTTGGTAATAGACTAAGACGTCATGGTTTGAAATCATGCATGGCACGGAAGGTTCCCCTGCTTAAACCAGCACATGTCAAGGCCCGTCTTAAGTTTGCCAATGACCATTTGGATGATCCAGAGGAGTCATGGGAGAAAGTCATGTGGTCAGATGAGACCAAAATAGAACTTTTTGGTCATAATTCCACTAAATGTGTTTGGAGGAAGAAGAATGATGAGTACCATCCCAAGAACATCATCCCTACTGTGAAGCATGGGGGTGGTAGCATCATGCTTTGGGGGTGTTTTTCTGCACATGGGACAGGGCGACTGCACTGTATTAAGGAGAGGATGACCGGGGCCATGTATTGCGAGATTTTGGGGAACAACCTCCTTCCCTCAGTTAGAGCATTGAAGATGGGTCGAGGTTGGGTCTTCCAACATGACAATGACCCGAAGCACACAGCCAGGATAACCAAGGAGTGGCTCTGTAAGAAGCATATCAAGGTTCTGGCGTGGCCTAGCCAGTCTCCAGACCTAAACCCAATAGAGAATCTTTGGAGGGAGCTCAAACTCTGTGTTTCTCAGCGACAGCCCAGAAACCTGACTGATCTAGAGAAGATCTGTGTGGAGGAGTGGGCCAAAATCCCTCCTGCAGTGTGTGCAAACCTGGTGAAAAACTACAGGAAACGTTTGACCTCTGTAATTGCAAACAAAGGCTACTGTACCAAATATTAACATTGATTTTCTCAGGTGTTCAAATACTTATTTGCAGCTGTATCATACAAATAAATAATTAAAAAATCATACATTGTGATTTCTGGATTTTTTTTTTTAGATTATGTCTCTCACAGTGGACATGCACCTACGGTGACAATTTCAGACCCCTCCATGATTTCTAAGTGGGAGAACTTGCAAAATAGCAGGGTGTTCAAATACTTATTTTCCTCACTGTATATACTTTGGTATTCATGCATTAATGGTCCTTGAAATGTGATCTGATCTTCTATGAAGACTTATAAAGGAAATGTAATGTCTATTCTAAGCTCAGGTCATATAGCACTGGAATAGGTTAGTTTCCAAACTCTTTCTAACAAGCATGGCAGACCAAATCCTCACCTGAATTGATGGCACTCTAATTATCTTTCTTTCAATAACTCAATATCCATGTTTACTTTGTTTAGTCTAATGAACAGTTTTTAATCACAACTATTGTCTGTGATTAAACACGATTGATTTGATTCATTCTAATTAGTAGAAGATAACAGCACATATCAGGAGAAACTCCACTTTTTTGTGTCAATTTACTGTGTCATTAGATGTCCGTCATATGACTCTACAGTGAGAAAAAAGAAACATTTCCACAAAACCTATTTTATTTTTATTTTATACTAGTGAATCAAATATTTTAAAAATCAACAACATGAGAAATCGAATTTTACTTCTTTTGAGATGACAAAAAAAGCAAAATACAAACAAAAACACACACTTACATGTAACTAGTGGTTTACATGCATCCAAATAGTCTGTTTATAACCACACTGATGGCTCAATCAGACTGAAAAGATTTCATGTATACACCTCAATCAATCCCATTGAGCTCAGTCAGATTGTAAGGGGTGGTGTAGACCTGAAATAATCGAATCAACAGAAAAAAACAAAACAAAAAAACACACGCTCATGCTTAAATCGGACTATTTTCTTAATCGGATTCAAAAACACCTTGCACACATGCTCACAGTGGTGTGATGTATATGTTCTCATTTGTTTTGCTCGCATGTGTCAAGCATTACGTCTATATTATGCATATAAAGGCCACTCTTGATGGGGCCTGTGGTGAACGGACCCGAAGCTGTCAAACCTGGACAGTCAAACCCTGTTTCTGACTGTGTGTGTAGCACCTTCAGCTCTACATATGAAGATTCCCAATGATAGGAAAGTATTGAAGTATTTGTAAAAGAAAAAAAAAAGAAGAAAAAAAAGTCTAAGATGGTTGCATTTTTTTTTATTTTTTTTTATTGAAGAATAGATCAATGCAAACTTTGTTGGACCTGCCAGCAAACCATCATCTGTATGACAGTGGCAAAAAATGCTGTTATTAATTTCACATAGAAGTATTGAAGACACAGCTGATTAAACAAAAAATGCCAATTTAATTATAAGAATCAGAAAGAGGGTGAAACAATCCAACAACTAAAATATAATGTTTGGTGCAGAAAATCTTTAAAGCAGTCCTCAGGGGAAAACAAATGTATGACATGACCCCTTTAAAGCATAACATTGTAAAGTGAATCAGGCCTGTAAGCTATATGATTGTTATTATTTCAGTAATAACTGACATCTTCAGTGCCTTGTGTGCCATAAGCGGCATACATAAACTGTTAATTTGCTGAATATTTCTCTACTGAACAGCTTTAGTAATGGAAATCCGTTCTTTGTACCACAGGGCACAGATTTGTCTTCCAAGTCCCATAATACATAATTCTGTGATAGGACAGCGTTCATATGCTTACAGGCAGTTGATAATATAACAACATGCTTTGTGCCCATAGAAGGGCTCATGTGTCTTAGCGAATTTGTGCAGTGTATCATATCACTGTTATCTTGATTAGGCACCTAACACTGTTTTCAACTGGAGTGCTGCTGCTCTAGATACAGCTTCAAAGCATCGGAACAAAAGTACAGTGATAAAGGGAGAAAGAAAGAGTGTTAGTGCCCTGTGGCACTAAAAATACAGCTAATGCACGAAAAAAAAACGAAAAAAAAAACCTCTTTAGTGTTTCGAGAACGCATTCAAAGAAAATCTGTGCAACATAGGTTGGCACCTTTAATACTGACTAGGGTAAAATAATGAGAGCCCTGACCAACTATAGGAGGTATAAACACAAAGGACAAACCGTCGGATATGTGTTCACAGTCGGCAACCTATAAACAAGGGGTGATGCTTGATACAGTACATACTGCATATCGGGAATAAGGTAAATCCTATTCGTAGAATAGATAGTGCACCTAGAAATCAAAATTCTTTCATCATTTTACACCCACATGGCTCTCTGCATGATCACAAGGGAGACTGTCTTGGCAGCTATTTTTCGTATAATGAAAGTGGATGGAGACTGGGGATATCAAGCTCTGAAATAAAAAAATAAAAAAAACAACAACATAAAAGCAGACAAAGAGTCAAAACTGTATACTATATTCCAAGCCTTCTAAAGACAAAACAAAACAACACAACTTGATATCACGCAATATGGTAACAATATGGTAAGTACAGTAAAAGTGACTTTTTTTTCCGCATTTTTGTCTACTTTTATTGTACATAAAAAAATACACTACACTTCAAAAGTTTGAGGTCAGTAAGATTTTTGTCAAGAAATCTATACTTTTATTCAGCGAGAACACATTAAAATGATCAAAAGTGACAGTAAAGTAATGTATAATGATACAAACGATTTATATTTCAAATAAATTAAATGTTTGCATGTTCTATTCATCAAAGAAAATGTATCATGGTTTCCAAAATAATTCAAATCAGCACAACTGTTTTCACCATTGATAATAATCAGAAATATGACCAAATTACTGTATTGACTGTAAACCTGTTCCCTGAAAAAGCAATAACGAGATGCTGCGTACTCATACGCTATGGGAACATTTGTTTGATCGGTTGTGAAGCATGCGTGTCAAACACGGCAAGAACTTGGCTTGAATAAACACTGACGATAACGTCATTGGAATGCGCGCTCGTGAGAGGCTATAAATAGATGTGCAACAGGTGCGCCTTCAGGTTATCACTTTGTCTAAAGAGACGCTCCCTTTCAAAAGCTACTTACAATTTCTGAATTCCAATGCCGCCACACTGGGAAGTGTCTGGACCCCTCAATGTTGTGTAGTGTGTGCGCACAACCATTGAAGAGGTCTCAGACATAACTCTCCCCAATTCTCTTTAGAAAAAAAAAAAAAAAACTTTAGAGTCAGAAGCTTGACAGGCGCTGGCTCAAAAGGGGTCTCGACCAGCCCCTCAAGGACTATGGCTAGATCCTACGAATAGACCTTCACTCATGGGAGGCCTCAGCCGCCTAGCTCCACGAATGAAGCGGGCGATCAGAGGGCGTTTCCGCACTGGAGGCCCGTCAATCAGGGCGTTCCAAGCCGATATGGTGGCCACAAATACTCTGAGAGTCGCGGGACATACGCCTGTTGACAACTTTTCCTGCAGAACACACTGAAACAATCTGGCAGTGAACTGGGAATGCACAGCGTGCAGTACACCACCTTTCAAAGAACACACCATTTAAGGGCATACATTCTTCTAGTGGAGGGGGCCCTGGCACTCAGAATAGTCTGTACTACATCAGCTGGAAGCCCAGAAGCCCCCTTGAGCACGACAGGGAAGACATTTGACGAAGGCTTCCTCGTGCCTCTTCACCTCCTAGAACCTGCTGATGACTGTGTTCATGGAATCGCCGAACAGTCTGAAAGGCAAGACAGGGGCATCAAGTAGGAACACTTTGTCCCTGTTCTTGATGCACGTGAGGTTTAGCCACAGATGCCTCTCTGTGGAGACCAAAGCCGACATTGAATGGCCTCCTCGTCTATGCTCCCGCTAATGCTCAAATCCTTCAGCAGGTCAGCCAGGTTTGCCTGTAACACCACCATAGTGTGCAGAGTAGCATCAGAATGATCCGCTGATTGAAAAGCTTTCCCCACCAGCGTGGATGTTGTTCTGCATGGTTTGATGGGGAGCGCTGGCTTTTTCAATGACGACGAGCTCCCAGGAGAGAGATGGCCCACAAGTGTCTCTTCCACCTGAGGCATCAACCACGTGCCCTAACACCTACAATAGTCAAATAAGTTGACGCCTAGGACACAACGATGAATGTGGTTTGGTTATGGGATTTAAAGGATTTAACTCATCATGGAGAGCCTTGAAAAAGGGGAGAGATCGTCGCTCAGGCCCCTCCCCTTGGCCACTGGACAGAAAGCTGAGCGCTTGGGGGCCTCTTGTTCCTGTGGCCAGTCTATCCGTAACCTGGGGACTCCATGAGTCACCACCTCGAGTAACTCCTCGTGCACTTTATTACCGTGGGAGGAGCGCTCGGAGGAGGCGCCCTCAAAAGAACTTCCCAATATGGAAAGAGAACGAGAGAAAGGGAAGGACCAGTCTCCAGCTCCTCAGGCAGATCAACTCGCAAGCCCTCCCGATCTTAATGTGGGACTCACAGTGCTTGCACTCGCCATGCTTGAACGCAAGGACAGCATGCTCTTCCCCAAGCACTCAAAGCAGAACTCATTGTAATCGGGTATGGCCCCTGAACAGAGAGGCACACATCTCCTGATTGTTTGCAACATGATTGTTCTCTTTACTTTTTTTTTCCTTTCACACTCAGAAATTCTGCACATTGACAACTCAAACTCTAACAAAGTGTACAGATAGAGAGGAAGCACACGCACAGGCACAATGCTGTCTCTGAAGACAAAGAAACCTGAAGGCGCACCTGTTTCACGTCTATTTATAGCTTCTCACGAGTGTGCATTCTAATGACGTCATCGTCAGAGGTTATTTAAGCTAAGTTCTTGGTTGCTTCACAACCGGTTGAACATGTTCCGGTAGCGTATGAGTACGCAGAATTGAGAGTAGCTTTTGAAAGGAAACAGCATATTAGAATGATGTCTGAAGGATCATGTGACACTGAACACTGGAGTAATGATGCTGAAAATTTGCCATCACAGGAATTAATTACATTTGACAGATATTAAAATAGATTAAAAACTGCTTTTAAATTGAAATATTTCACAATAGTACTGTTTTTACAGCAATTTTGATCAAATAAAATGTAGCCGGGGGGGGGGGGGGGGGGGGTTTGTTTTGATTCAGCAGAAGAAAGTCATGCCAGTTCGGAGCGGCATTAGGGTGAGTAAATGGTGACATAATTTTTGTTTCCTGCTGAACTATTGCTTTAAATTATGCACATCATTAACATTCCTCACAGTGAAAGACAGTGGTGATTTGAAATGCACAACTGATGATGCCGCAGTGCAGACATATGCTTCTCTAATTCAAAGTGTAGTGAACGACAGTTTTTAAACTGCTGTCCCCTCACGGCAGAGACCCCATTTACGTCTTCCACTGGCTCATTTTCCCTTCAGTATGACAGAAGGAAGAGTGCTAACAGGAATAAAGATCAGATAGACAGCAGTGTGAGTCTGCTTCACATTCTAAGACAGAATGAAATGTAATAATGACATTAGCACTGCATTAATCTTAATTTTGTTTCTCTCTAGCTTATACTGATGCTGAATAATTACCAGTCTTTTGTACAGGAGATCCCTGATGGGATGTGACATCTGTCTTTGCCTCTTTTCTCACCTCTGGCATCTGACGGCTTGTGTGACAAACTGCGTCTGCAAGCTGTTCTGCCCTCCATCTAACGGAACCTGTTCTCCGCAGATGCCCGGGACTCCATGTCATTCACAAAATTGTGTCTATAACACAGTCCCACACTGCCATTAAACCTTATGCCATATATGGGCGTTCAGCCACTGTATTGTTGTAGGTTAGTGAGTAGCTGTATTGTTGATGTAGTGCTGTAATACTCCTGGATTTCCTAACGTTATTGGTTAAGCTACACAACTGGCCAGAGATTATGAAAATGTATCAAATGGGGTGCATTTCTTGTCTTCTGGGTTTGAAATGGACAGAGGCAAAATCAAAGAATGTATACAGTGTGTGCTTGCCTATGTCAGCAGAGTCTCATAATTATTCATGAGGTTGCACAAGGCTGTGTGAAGTCCTATGTGAAGGCACTGTCTTATAATTATTCATGGTGCCATGTGACCTTTCCTTTTTGACAGGTTCTTCAAATACTTTATACCACACATAGGTCACAGGTGTTTGCATGCATGGGGCAAAAATATATGGTGCTCTCACACGATGCTGAAAGAACGACAAGCTTTCAGTCAATCGCTGACAGCTTTGAAATGTCTATGTGCAACGATTCACAAATACCGAAACTGTTTCACAAATGATTCACAGATTTCCGGAGAGGTGGACTGATGCTCGTGTGAAACACGACGCGGTCTGACGCTGATAAACTCGGCATCTCAAACACTATCCACCCTTACTGTCAGTGTGTCAGTGATTACTGTATATCTGGGAATTGTCACAGAATGACTGTTATTTAACAATTATTTATAAAAATGGCTAAAACTTTAGTTTGGGGACCAATTCTCACTATTAACTAGTTGCTTATTAGCATGCATATTACTAGGATATTAGCCATTTATTAGTACTTATGAATGCCTTATTCTGCATGACCATATTCTACATCCCTTAATCTGAACCAATACCTAAACTTAACAACTACCTTACTAAATATCAATAGCAGTAATTAGGTTTAGGTTTATAGAGGCAAACATCGTAGTTAAAGGCACAATATGTAAGAATTTTGTATCAAAATATCCAAAAACCAATTGCACAGTGTTATATATTTCGGTCCCACTTTATATTAAGTGGCTTTAAGTACTATGTGCTTACATTGAAATTAATAATTTGATACAATAGACTTATTGTGTACATACATGTTTTTACATTGTACTTATATTTTAAAAATACCTGCATGTAATTACAGCTGTAATTTACATTTGTACATTTGTAATTACACTGTTGACCCTTCCCTTACACCTTAAGGCCGCATTATACTTCTGCGTCGAACTCACACCGTAGCTACATCGTAGGCTGTGTGTAGCGCGCGTACCCTTCGGCGTACCCTGACGTGCACCTCTCCAAAAATGTAACAGCGCATCAACTCTACGCGGGCGCAAGTGCTGTGATTGGTCTGCTAGGACCTCCCTCGGGTTTCACATGCTCCCTCTGCATGTGTAATTGCGCGTCAACGCGGACAGCGATGCAGAAGTATAAATGAAAACCAACGCGTTGCCTGCAGCGTAGAGGCTCCGGCGTAGGTCCGACGCAGAAGTATAATGCGGCCTTTAATCCACCCTTAAAGGAACACTCCACCGTTTTTTGAAATAGGGCTTATTCACATTCTTTCATACATTTAGATAGGTGGGTAAATGCATTTTTGTCTCAGTGCATGCATTGTTTTAGTTTGACAGGGTCAGCGCTAGCTTAGCTTAGCACAATGAATGGAATCCTATGTTGCCAGCTAGCATGTCCTGAGTAAAAGTGATAAAAAAAAAAACTAAACTAAAAAAAAACCACGTAATTACTTCTTGTGGCCTGCGTATTCACAACGAGTACAAATAGCGATGCAGATTAACACTAGGCGATTTCCTAGGCAGATACTGACTTGGGACTATATTAGGGGGAAGCACAGGCGAAGCACTGCTACTTGGGCGCAGAGATATCATGCAACACATGAAATATCACGACTTCCGTCAACATACCGGTGTGAATAGTAGCTGCCTGGCTATTTTCCCAACAGTACATGAATGGCGATGTACATGGCTGATTTTGTGTGAGCCAGAACCATACCTATATGTACAAGAGTTTACAGAAAATGAGTGGAAAAGAACGACAGGAGGAGGAGGTTGCGATCGCTCAACAGCCCGAGGATGTGAGGATGAGAGCCAACACGAACTGGTGGTGTGAATGTTGGGGAATATGCCAATCTATGCCGACTGAAATAGTGTCTGTGCTGTGGCGAGTGCGCCAAGTTTCTGCCATCGATGACCAGACTCAACGCGTCAGATCAAGATGAGCGTTGTGTCACAGCTACCGAGGATTTCACGGCGTTGATCCATCCGGCAGTACTCGATTTTTTTTCCCGGTGTGATAAAGTGAACTGGAAAAAACGCCCCATGCCGAATGGACCAAATGGACAGCTGTCCACAGAGTAAGTGATTATTTTAAACATGACACATGTATAGTAAACTGCTTGTAGCCTTCTCCTCATAGTAGTTATACTAAAACTCCTGAGTCAAAAGAACCAGGCTAACTCGGTGAGAGAAATATAGCTAACTTAGCCCTCAGTCATTTCATTTTACAGGTAACGATAACAGCGATTTTTATTTTAGTTTGGTTGTTCATGCTAAACAGGTTGAATTCAACATGAGGTTATACTAGAGGAGGCTAACGTTATTTGAACCGTAGTCTTCTCAGCTTCTCAGCATCTATCTTACAACCAAATAAAGACACAGATTAACATAAGGAAGAGTAATGAAAGAAAACTTACATGTGCACTTTGTTCTGCCTGTGCTTTGAAAATAAATGGGATGGGACAGCCGTATGTTTCAGCTGTAGTACCGTCTTTCTGGGCCCATATTCCATTTTTTCAAAGTAACTTAGTCCTCCGGTACAAAATGCTCTCCGCAAACACAATACTGTTTAATTTTGTAGAGAGGCGTTGAAGTACAGATCTCCAGAGCAGCTAGCCATTTATTTCTCAGTTCCACATTCGATGGAATTCTGTGAAACATTACATTTGTGTATGTCCTTTGCTTGTTCTCGCAACCTTTTGCTACGCAGGTAATTACCATGTTTGCTGTAACTGTAGCTGTAACTTCTCAAAAAAAACAATCCAAAAGCGAAGACACTCGGTCCAGGTCACGCGTGTTGTTGTTCTTCTTCTGTGTTTTGACTCGTTGCAATGTTGACGGAAGTCGTGGGATTTCATGTGTTGCGTGATATCTCTGCACCCAAGTAGCTGTGCTTCGCCTGTGCTTCCCCCTAATATAGTCCCAAGTCAATATCTGCCTAGGAAATCGCCTAGTGTTAATCTGCATCGCTATTTGTACTCGTTGTGAATACGCACAACGTGCGTAGTGTCGTTACGCGTAATGTCTAGCGTAACGCGTAACTAACACAGAATAACATTATAACTTTCAATACACTTTAATGCTGTTTAGTATGATAGTGTAACGTTAGACCAAATGAGACAGCTTAATTTGTCTAATAAACTGACCTGTGTGAGTAGTAATTCAGCACTTGCAGGTAAGTTAGTTCGGTAGAATGAAATGTCCTAATTCCTTTATATCCACGGGACTCACGTGTGGCGCTGATATCTGTCTCTCATTAGCAATCGCAACCTGCTTCATACCACAGTCGTGTTTAAAAAAAAACATGTTTTCACTCATCCATAAACATTATTAGATCCATCAACTTGACAGCAAGTACCATCATTCCGCTTATCACTGCGTCATCAACCTACGGCTTTGTTATTGTAAGAGATTAGCGACCATCCAAAAAAGCGCATCCATCCATCATAAAAGTCATCCATACTGCTCCAGGGGGTTAATTAAGGCTTTTGAAGCAAAGCAATGCGTTTTTGTAAGAAAAATATCCATATTTATTACTTTATAAACTATAATCACTGGCTTTTGATAACGGTCGTATGCGAGTCAAGTTCCAGGGAAAGAGTGACCTCTGACCTGACACATGACGTAGGATGTAGGAGTAGCGTAAGCTCAGGTGAGAGTAAACGCCCCTTACAGTTTAAACAAATAGGGCTGGGGGTCAGAGGTCACTCTTTTCCCAGGAACTAGACTCGATTTACGGCCGTTACCGGAAACCATGAGGGTGAGTAAATTATAGGATAATTTTTATTTTTGGGTGAACTAACACTTTAAATAGTGTACATGTGTTCTCCCATCTAAAGTGTGACCTAAAATATTTTTTAAAAGCTATTAAAAATGCAAAAGCACATTTCCATATATTCCAATGTAGAGTACAAATGAAAACAGCTCTGAATTTATTTGTGCATAAAATGACTAACTAAATGACTTATGTATTTGTGTAATGTACAGGATTGGCAGCTTTAAAAGTGTATATATTTGTGCATTTTTTTGTGTACAATTATGAATTGCAGCATGCATTTGCAAACTTTAACACTCAAATCATTTTAACCCGTTATAATATAATGAAACTAATATAATCTCATTTCACAGGTTTCCATGCATAAGTTTTAAAATGACATTTTCATAACTGCGGTGAGAATTGACCTGTGCTGAAACGGGCAGCTACATGACATTTCAAAACATGAAAGGATGACAAGCTTCTTTCTTGTAGCGTGTGCTGGGCTTTTGACAGGAATCATCGGAGTTTCATGTATTTGCTGTGTATCTGTGCTCTGCTTTGACACTGACAGCATTCAGCCAGCAGGAATAAAGATGAGAATAGAGGGACAGCAGCTGCTGTGGACGAGATAGTATCATAAACCTCTGCAACAGCTGGAGAACAGGCATCTGTCTGTTCCCTACAGAGAAGAGACACGGGGTATGCAGTCAAGAGGGGAAGCCAATCAGAGCATGTTGCCTTAGTGGGACTCATCAGAGAGGGTGAGTGTGTGTGTCTCATAATTTCAGAGTCAGAGGACATGAAGCTAGAATCAGGACATGCTGGGCTTTTCTGAAATATTTCATAGAGACAAAATAGAGAGGTGATGTTTTGAGGCAGAATTGCATGTATCATTTGTGGAGAAGACAATCTCAGAATGTACTGTATCCTGCTCCGTTAATATATTTTAAATGTACTAAATTGCAACTTCATCATTACAAATATATTTAAATACATGGCACACAAGTTTCAATATAAATAATATTAAAGCATATTTTAGTTATCATAAATGCTTGTCAGTACATTCTGCATACAAAATAACATTATAGGTCAGTCTATTTCAGATACTGTTGATGATTTGTTAAGTAAATGTGAGTTTGACAACATGTTTTGCTTTTGAGATATGAATTGGTCTCGCATGCCCAAAATAGTCATATGGTCGTAAATATGGTCGTCGAGTGAACTGATATTCGTTGAAAGGGTATTTGGCATTGCATTGCATAACAAACTCTTTTGAAATCACTTGTGAGTCTTATGAAGGTCTATTTTAGGTAGGATGCTGCCTTAGAAGGCTTACTGGGTTTTGGAACGCAGCCTGTGATATTTTGGTCCCTATATGGCCCAGGTCCCAGCTAAGTAAATGCAAGAGATGAGGAACCATTTATTTAAATAATAATAATAATAATAATTCACTCGAGTGAATCTGAGCAGAGAAATGTCTTGAGCAACAGAGATATACATGCAGTTTCTTAAAATGACTCTACTAGAATGCAAAGACTTTTTAAAGTGTGTTTTGGTGATTTCACTTGCCAATTTATAGACATATGAGAATTATTTTTTCCTCCTCATGAAAAAACTATTGAAATTGCATTTCATCCGACTTCAAAGCAGCACGCTGAAGTCTGACAGAGATTCGGATCAGCAAGAGCAGTGACTCCTGCATCCTCGCATGTTCTGACAAAACAGATTAAAGAAGAATGTCTTCAAGTTCAACAAAAACTGTAACTGAAGGCAATTTTCACACATTTCAGGTTTGACAGTTAGCGAGATTGGCAAAAGCCAAAAGCTGAACTTTAGAAGGTGAAGTGAGGATGGCGTAATCTTTCAAAGGACTGATGGAACTGTCTGTTGCACAGAGACTGGCAGACGCTTGTGCGAAGGCCTTTCGCATGATTCGATTCAAGATGTCTCGATGCATTAAACTGTAGAGCAAACCATCAATTACAACATTACCTCCAGCGTCTTGTTTTCAGTCAAGCATTGTAACGTGGCATTCAAACAATTTCAACTTTGACCCCGTCTGCTGCCCTACGAAGCCCAGCCAAAGATTACCAGAAAATGTGCATGTTTTTGCAATGACAGGAACCATTTTAAGCCTTGTGATTGGATTTTATATTTATTTTTAATCTTGGATCCAAAGATCCAATGTATCATGAAAACAGTACTTCAACTTCATTACTGTACTCAAGTACATTTTTCAAGTATCTGTAGTTTTATTGTGTAAAATTTTACTTCACTACATTCCAAAGCATAATATCATATTTTTTACTCCGCTACATTCCAAAAAAACATGTCGTTCCTTGTTATTTCGACCTGAATATACCGCCGCCCTATACTGAGATAAGATAGCGATGTCTTGGACGAATTGATTCTTTCCAGTGAACCTGCTGAATTGGTTCACATACAGTATAACACAGAGCGATTTATTCTCAAATTGGACTGATACAATTGCAACTGCTCTTGACTCAACAAATCACTGATTCAATGAACCAGTGAACAGAACAGGAATATCGTCCAGGCTTGAATGTGCGGGGGGGGGGGTTGTGCTGTATTGTATGGGCGGTTTATCACTTATTCTAAAAAGAATATCAAGTAGATAAGTTCCTAATAACGCGCTAGTTTTCATACAAAATAAATATGTAACATAATTAGGTACTTTAGTTATAATTAACACAATAACGTAACACAAAGGCTACGTTTCTCAACACTGAGAATGAATAAATAAATAAACGCCTGTTTCTCCAGACTCGCGCTTTTCAGTAGGCTAATCCAGGGGTTCCCAAACTTTTTCATGCCAAGGCCCCCCAAATACCACTAGGTTCTGGCCAAGGCCCCCCTTAGGATATTTATTTATTTATTTATATATGTATTTATTTCTACATTTATTTATTTCTACATTTATTTATTTCTGTGTTTCCACATTTCTACATTTATTTATTTCTGTATTTCCACATTTCTACATTTATTTATTTCTGTATTTCCACATTTCTACATTTATTTTTCCCTGCACCTGTATGCTAATTGCCTATGGCTAAGCCACGCCCCCTCTCAACATTCGGTAACAGGCAGCTGTCACAGTAGGAGACATTTCACAGGAGGCAATTGATGATTTTTTGGAGACAGAAAGATTATATATCATCTCAAAGTCACCAAAAGGGCCTTAACTATGCATTGGAGGGTTATATTAATAAGTGTATTGTTGAGAAGGTCGATAAGCTTCAGCTCCAGACAAAGATTTACAGTTCACAGTGTAAACGTTATAGTTTGGTGCTATTTCGCTTCAAACGCTCGCTTTATTTGCGCGTCCTATTCGCTTTGGATTCAAAATTTTCAAGCGTCGAACTAGACGCGATACGCGCGAATTTGACGCTCTATTCGCGTTTGGTGTGAGCGCAAAATAATGAACAGGCTGCGATGTCAAGATTGCTGGAATGTGCGTGTGTGTGTGTCAGAGAGGCGCGGGCGCGATCGAACAGTGGAAACATAAAAACATACTCCATTTTGTTCATACAGGACATCATTAAAACTGCAAAGTGTTTAGCCTACTTATATTTGTGTAAAACACAACATTGTGCTTTTGTCAAACTGTAAACTCTTGTCAAACTGTAACCTACAACTGTCACCCAACCAAAATCACACACACACACACACACACACACACACACACACACACACACACGCTGTTTAAAAGCCAAAATGACAAGAAAAAACATAAAAACGAATGAAAACTGACTAACTGCAATGCATTTCAATGGACGTGGAAGCAGAGAATGTCCGAGTGTATTGGGTTAGCTGTGCACACTGTGATTGGTTCATCGCGTTTGGGGGCGTGGCTTAGCCATAGGTCAATTAGCATACATGCGCAGGGAAAAATAAATGTAGAAATGTGGAAAACAGAAATAAATAAATGTAGAAATGTGGAAATACAGAAATAAATGTAGAAATGTGAAAATACAGAAATAAATAAATGTAGAAATGTGAAATGTAGAAATGTGAAATGTAGAAATAAATAAATGTAGAAATAAATACATATATAAATACATAAATAAATAAATAAATAAATATATATATACATACATAAATATATAAATAAATGTATAAAAACATAAATAAATACATTCAGAAATGCATAAATAAATACATGTAAAAATACGGAAATAGCCATTTATATTACCAAAATGTATTTATTTTCACTATTATTTCTGCATTTATTTATTTATTTCTACTTTTATTTATTTATTTATTTATTTTTCGTTCTGTCATTTTTAGTCCTTCATATCTATGGGCGTCACCAGGTTTTTGCGTAGTTTAGAGTGACAAATCGTACCAGCGTACTTTGAAGTCAAAATGCGTATCCGCTACGCAGAATGCGTACAGGTTGGCAGGTCTGTGTAACTGATGAGTGCGTGAAAAATGAGTTACTAAAGAATTTTAGTACTGGTTATTGTCATTGAAATCATATTTAGTTCATGACTATCAGTAATTTGTGATGTAAATCTGCTGAAAAATGGGTAAGCTTTTAAGCCCACTTATGCTTAAATGTGTTGGTATAGGAAATATAACGCAAATTAATGTTCATGCATCTTCCCCGCTGCTGTAGCTCTTTCAAATGATATAAACAAGTATGCAAGTGATATAAGCAAGTGTGTTTACCTCTGTTTAGTTTCAGTGTGTTTTAGTTTGGTTCTTGCTGTTTCCGTTTGCACGTGCATGTAAATGTATTGAACGCTGACACCCAAACCGAAGTGACCCCCTGACACCCCTAATAATTAAAATAGTCATAATTGTTTTTTTCTATGGGGACAATGGGGCTTTTTCACATAAAACAGTAGTCCACAGGAAAAAAAATAAAATAACAATGTATGGTTTGGGGCTATGCTTTCCATGTAAAGTTTCACATCTGTATGTTACATCAAAAAAAAGTACAGCTTTGCCCAGGAGAAGGTCAAACTAGTTGTTGTCCAGCATGAAGCGAGACAGAAACCTGCTGTCACGGTGCTTCAGTTTTTCAGCTAATTTAAATTCACTAGGAGAGACAGTAAAGTTCAATGTTCGACATTACCTTTTTTTTCCTTCCTGTGATTTATCAAAGCCATCACCAGAACCTTTTTTCCTGTTGTGAGCTCATTTACATGTTTACACGTTTACTGTGAACACTTACTGCTTTCTTGTCAACTATGTGACAAAGCCTGACTGATTACATGCACACATTCAGGCAGGTGTCACTCCTGGGGTATTTTATATTAGCCTTCTTTTCAGCTCTAATAATCCTAGAGCATCCGAGGCAAGTACAAAATGAAGAGATTTAAAATCTTCCAGACATATTTTTCGTTAAACTCGAGCAAACACTGCCAGATTGCTGTGTGTATAATGGAGCTGTCCATAGTGCTGAAATGTGCTCTTAGTATTGAATGCAGGAATTTGAAGGAGCACCTGTTGTTTTTGGCCAGATTGATGCCTTAGGCGAGGTATTTATTTAATTGATTAAAAATACAATTTAAAAAAAGCAATATTATGAAATATTGTTGCAACTGAATATTGTTATTATTCTAAATTGTAATAATATTTCACAATATACAGTTTTGAATGTATTGTTGACAAATAAATGCAGCCTTGGTGAGCATAAGAGTAAGAAGTGAGTCAAAAAAAAAAAATATATATATATATATGGTAGTGTACATTATTCTAAATTAACTTGTCATTAGTTCATTTTGGAAAGTCTATATACATAGTTCAATCATGAAACTCTTCCGAGCATCTGATTGTTTTGTTTTCTTAAAGCTGACTGCTTTGGCCAATCGATCTGTTTGTTCTATCTATGTAACGGATTTATTTCCGCCCCGAACAGGCTTAACTCCGTGCAGCGCACCTTGGGAATATTCCTAGCCCTCCACCTTCCCCAGCACCACCTGCCTAGGGAGTTTTCCCTACTTCCCTTGCGGCAGCTCGCATTCTATTCACCATTCACTCCACACTCATGTGGCAGCAGCAGCAGTGTAGCAGATCTAGTCCACCGAGACTGAGCCTATGTACATTCTGTTCTTGTCAATAAATTCTATACCGAAAATTGTCATGATTGAAATCAGTCTAGTGCAGTGGTTCTCAAACCTGTCCAGGAGGACCACCAACACTGCACGTTTTCTTTGTCTCCCTAATCAAACACACCTGATTCAACTCATCAGCTCATTATCACATGGGTTAATGAGCTGATGAGTTGAATCAGGTGTGTTTGATTAGAAAACGTGCAGTGTTGGTGGTCCTCCAGGACAGGTTTGAGAACCACTGGTCTAGTGTTATAGCTTTTGTTATTTATTTTGATGGTCCACTTTAGACATTCTGTCGACTATAAGTAACTTTGCACCTACATGTCAACTAACTCTTATTAGAGTGTTAGTAGAGTGTCTGCTTAATATCTGCTAACTCTTTATTGTGATGCTCCTCCAACAGACAATCTACTGACTATAAGTAACTTTGGAAGTACGACAACTTTTCCTACTAAACCTAAACCTACCCCTAAAAATCTACTAATACTCATCTGATACTTCAATGAGAGTTAGTTGACATGTAGGCACAATGTTATGTATAATCAACATAATACCTAAAGGGGACCATCAAAATAAAGTGTAATCTTTGTTTTTTGTTCATTTTCTTTTTAATGAACCAAGCAAAAAACTTGTTTAGATACCTAGCTATTTCCCACAGCAGCAGGACCTGATGGCCAAATAGTCCGAATGAAAATTGAAGCCAATTTAACATACTTTACAAAGAAAAGTTTACAATTGTATCTAAGAAGATCTCAATGTCACCATCAAAACACTGCAACTGAAGTGCATCTGCACAGGTCATCAAATAATAAATAGTACCAAGGCGACGGTTGGCTTATGAATATTGATGAGGTAACATGACTGGAGACTGAGCAGCATAATTACACGACTCACCCCTGCAGTTCTTTGACTGAGAGTGAAATCTTGAGGTTATGTCCCAGCACATGAAGGGTGGTGAGGATGTCTGCCCATTGGACCATCTCTCCAAGTGGCCCACCTTTCAGCACTTTTGGACTGAACACATCACCGGATTCCTCTGTCAGAAAGCCCACGTGCACCAGGATCTGAAAGAGGGAAGAGATGCTATGTTCAGAATGACATATTACTCATACTACTATTTCTGCAGAATAGTATGTCTACTGTGCACATTTTCTGTAAGCACAGGATACCAGGACAACCTATTAGAATCGCCAAAATAAGCTTTTTTTTTTTTTTTTTTATCAGTGGGATAAATGAACTGTAAAAAAAAAAGCCAAAAAAGCTACATGTCAAGATTAAGTCAATATGTCTAAAAAAAGGGATAAACTTCCATAAAGCTGAAGTCCACAACATAAATCCACAAATTAGAAATCTCACAATTCAGCTTGCAATTGTTTGTTTGTTATTTTATACATCTAATATAGGGGATACAAGGTAAACTGAAGGCAGTCGAACACATCAGGGCTTTTAAACAAAGGCATGATCAAAAGATCTTTATGATTTGGATCCAGCCTTTATTTCAAGTCTCCATACAAGGTTGAAAGCATTTGCCCTTGACTAAAAAACATCTGAATTCACTTATCAACTAGTAAGTGTAAAGCTAAAATAGCTTGCAAAAGAAACCTACATAAGAGACAATAAAAACATCCACTGCTAAGCCGTTTTCCCAGCATGAGCTATCTTAAATGTTTCTCTATCTTTTAGATACAAAGAAGAAATAAATAGAAATGTCAGACTGAGAGACAAAATATATATATATATATATATATATATATATATATATATATATATATATATATATATATATATATATATATATATATATATATATAAACAAATAAATAAAAGATTCCACTAAAGAAGTGTGCAGAAGCCAAGTTTTTGGTAACACTTTATAACACGTATAGTGTAATAAAGTACTTACAAATCATTTGTGAACTATTAGTTTATAGTTAATTACTGTAGTTATACTATAGTTGTGAATTATTCATTGTCACTATAATTAGCTCATATGTAAAGCGTTAGATAATGTTTTGTTAACAATTTATTAACAGTAAATGTTATTAACAGTAAAGGTATGTTGGATTTCCATGTTTAATAGGGACTTTCCATAGAAATAATGAGTTTTATACTGTACAAACTGTATATTCTTTCCCTAAATCTACCACTAATCCCTACTCATCTATTTCAACAATGTGAACTTATGAGTATTTGTATGTAACTCATATTGTCATTTATTTGTTTGTTTATTTTTAAGTGGTTATGTTTAGCTTTGGAGATAGGCTTAATGTATTTGTAAACATTTTAATGAATGCAATTACTGTCCAATAAAGTTTGGTTTAAAGCACTCAATTAATGTAATTTTCCCATTTTCCGTGACCTAATCTAAAGTGATAACTATTTAAAGTTAATATGTTGTTAACAAAACATTATCTAACTCTTTACATATGAGCTAATTAAACAAAAACACTTTGTTAATTACAGTGACAATGAATGAAGATGGCTATTATTATTATTATTAATAATAACAGGCATTAAGTTTAGATCAGATAGATACAATTTTGATAATGTCAGTAAATTACGGAGTGCCACAAGGATCTGTGTTAGACCCTCTGCTATTTTCAATATAAATGCTGCCACTTGGTAATATTATAAGAAAACATGAAATTAGTTTCCACTGTTATGCCTATGATACTGAGTTATATATTTACATCATGACCAAATTAAGTTGGCAGAGTGTGTTAAAGATATAAAATATTTGATGACAAGTACTTTTCTTTAATTAAATTCGGATAAGACTGAGGTATTACTTATTGGACCAAAAACCTGTACACAGAATCTCTTTGAATACAATTTGCATTTAGAAGGATGTACTGTTACTTCATCCTCTACAGATAAAGACCTGGGAGTTATATTTGACAACAACTTGTCTTTCTAAAATCATATTTCATATATGTAAAAAAAAACAAAAAAAACAGCTCTTTCCAAAATTGTATACACCTCACAGATGCTAACATTTTCCAGTGCTGTGTGTAGAAAGACATTACGTTTTTTTTTAAGGGGAAAGCAGTTAATTTACGGATAATTAGGATGGACTTCTATCTTCTACTGGATGGTTTATTGAATGAATGTCACTGGATGTACCGTAGATGAGTAATGCAGCTCTCAAATATTTCAAGGTATTTCAGAATGATTTATGAAGCTCTTATCCGAGATTTTTTTTTTTTTGTCCATTTCAGAAGCATTGTTTGCATGGTGCAAATGTATGAAATCGTTGCATGGCCTCCCTTGCGATGCTGACAGACTGACATCTCTGAAATATATGTGTGTAACATGCATTTCTTAGAATGTTGATATACTACAAATTACACTTTTTTTTTAAACAAGAAATGGCCTGATAGTGTTTTAGCTTCACAAACTCTCCTCACATTCTCAAAAGTCTATAATTTTCTACTATTACTTCAGAATATGTATTTGTTTGTGCATCATATTAAAGACGCACATGACCAGTGTATATGTAGGTTGGCTTGCCATTTTTGGTTATTGTTTTGCGTGGCCACACTGCTTCGGGTGAGCTTTTTTTTTTTATTCCACTTCTCCGTCTATCTATTTTTTTATTCATTTTATCTGGCAATGCTTCAGAGCATCTTCACTCACCACCATATTGCTTATTCTGTGTCTGCAGTGAGAGAACTGCGGTCAATACACCGCTCAAAACCCGAGCATCGAGAAGCATTATGCGGAGTCCGAGATGGTCAGGCGGAGTTCTCTCACTGCAGTGTGAACACGCACCGTGGAAAAACACAGAAATATTTTGAATTATAATCAGTAAACCAGGCCACTTCATTATTTTGTCACCATCAGTAACAAATGTCACCTGTTCTCATTTTAAACATATTTTTTATAATAAACAAGAAAGACTAAATTTAATCTCAAGGGTCAAGAGTCCAACTAAAGCAAACACCGATCTCCATAATGGTGACTTCAAACAAAACATTTTTAATAAAACATCAACATCTAAACCTCTGATTATTCTCAATAACAACTGCTGTAGATGTATGACAGAAATAAAGTTTGTAAGAAGTGAAGATGTCAATGCTGTTTATGGAGTTCTTTAATCCTCCTCTGCTAATATCTTGAAATATTTAATGTTTTATTTTATCTTCAGTTGATTTAATCTAAGGATGTGGATGGAAGTCAGTTGTAGTTCTTGTGTTTCTCTTTTTTCTTTTCTTGTTGTTTCTCTTTCCTTCAGTGATTCTGCTTGTTAACAGCAGGTGTCCATCAGTAATGCCAAATCATCACTAACTTAATTACTTAATTGATCACTTAAAAAAACTGCAATGTATATCTTCTTTTAGTAAACTCAAATTAAATAAGTACAGATTACTCATAAATATTGGCTTCTAAACTTAAATTAATGAATTATTACGTTTGAGGAAACCAATTACCAAACCAATTGAGTTAGCTTAACTTTTTGAGTTTGACTTGTGTGCTATTGTGAGCTCGCAAATAACTACAATCACTCATTACAAGTTTGTATCACTCATTTAAGTTCATTCAAATTTGTAATTTCAGTGGTTTTACTCAATATATTGAAGTTCACACTTTATAAAGTATTTGAATGCAGTGTAAAGTTTAATTGTATTTTAAGAAATATCCTTGTTTTAGCTGACTAAATACGTTATGAGAATAAGTAGCCTACTCATAACTATTGCTGTTTTAACTTCAATTAAGTTTTTTTTTTAAATTTAATTGAATTGAGGTAATCGGTGGTTCATCAAATGAAATGAGTTAGCTTAAGTTGAGTTTTACAGTAGCCACATGCTAAAACATGTTAGCCACATGATTAACCATCCTAGCAATATGTCAAAACAACTTAAATCAAAACAAAGCAAGCTAGCAACTTAAAACAAGGTAACATCCTGTATTGCACCTAAAAAAAACAAAAAAAAACATGGTAGCAACCGGTTAAATACATACAAAGAAACAAGCAAGCAACATTATTGCAAAATGCAAAACATGTTAACAGTGTACTAAATAATGTTCTAAACATGGAAACATGGCAAAACATGCTAAATCATGATAGAAACATGCTAAATCATGCTAGAAATGTGTTAAAATATGTTGGCAATGTGTTAAAACATGTTAGAAACACTTTATTTACTTCATATCTTAATTCTTTATCTGACTTTTCAGGCATTTTCAGACAGGGTTTTGTCAAGCCAACATCAAAAATGACATTTTTACACATCTAGTTGGAGATTGTGACCTTTTTAGATTTTAGATACCTTTTTGTTGTTGTTGTTCTGTACACTGACACCAAATAATGGAATAAGCTACATTACATGCAATACATTCTCGCACACAGACATTCATTCAATTTCTCTATTTGTTTTCCAATGAGACCACTCTCAATGAAAACGAATAGCTGATAAAGTGATAGATGACCATGGAGCAGAGGTCAAGCGCACAATCAATTCACGTTTTGATGTGCTGCACAGAAACTTCAGCCACTTTATTTTCTCTATCTTTCTGAAATTAAATGTTTTCATCCATAAATTTCATGTATCACTTTTTGACATTAATTAATTGTATTTTAGTATATTCAAGTTGCTTGTGATGTTTCTAACCCCTGACTTTCTAACCAAAATAAACTTTAAATCTCTAATCATGAACTATAAATATATTTTATATCATATATAATGTCATTAACACTAAATTATCCATAACTACAAGCTAACCCAAGACTTGACATTAACCCTATAAGTATATGTAGTTAAATATTACTCATTACTGTAATTACACTATAAAAACATCACCTTATAATAATGTGTAACAAAAAAACACGCTCTGTCATAATAAATGGTCCTTTTATTAATATATAATATTTAATTTGGTATATGTATACCAGAAATATTATTGTATTTTATCTAGTTTACAGTTAGGTTATTATTTGGGCTTCCTTAAAAGTACTAAATAGTTTACTGGGGGAAAAAAAAAAATAGTTGTTAAGGTACCAAGAACATTAATTAGAATCAATTCTAAGGCAAAATAATTAAATTTCCTATATACATGGTAAACACAGACAGTTGGTAATCCATATCAATTAATAGCAGAAGGCAGATTCAACCAAGACTGTTGAAAAGATGTTAAATGACTCAATAGGGCACATCGAAAGTGCACCAACCAAACGGAAATGGAATGTTGAGAAAGAGAATGTGAAGACAAATAGACAAAGAGACCATAATTAAAAACTAGCACATGGGAAATGTGTGCAACCAGCCATTGCAATCAGTTTCACAAGCACCTGCAATTATCTTATACTTTTCCCAGTCAAACTCATAAGCAGCATTCTTCATCTACAGTAAACAGCTTTGTCATTGTCACAGTCAAACTCTTTACAGAAAACCATTTCTCTCAGACAGAATTGAGAGTGTGTATCGGTGTTGTATCTCACAGTGAGATTGATTTAATTTAATATACAGGTTTTTTTTAAGGCTTGGCTTCAGGACAGAAAATGAAAATAATCAGTTTGTATCGGCTTATTTGTAACAGATTCTCTTGAAAAGAAATGGTACAAATATTACTGTTTATAATCTTCATAATAAATGTTCCTATTCATGCGAGACTAGTTTTTCCTGAAGAGGCTAGGTAAATGTGTTGTTTTGCAGACCTACTTTCTGATTTTAATACCATCCAAATCAAACGCGGCTGTGTTTTTCTGAAACTCCCAACTTTTTTTCCTCAAACTCTGAGAGATCTAATCCCGTTCAGATAGGAACATCTGATTGGTTTGTAATTTATTTTTAGCGCATCTCATTTATTTTGACCTTCATCAAACACCTTATCTACAGCTAAACTTGTGGTTTGAAATCCCAGTTGCATTCAAATCAATACATGATCCTCTGTTAATAATCAAAACTAAAATGTCACTTCGAAAACAAATCCCATCCGAATAGCGCTAACGAAGTCATTGTTTTACAAGGAAACCTCATTATAGAGCCTTTAATTGAGCTTCTTTAGACAGTGTGTGACAGCTCACCCTCTTCTGCTCTCTGTACTGACCGCGCAGGCGCTCCTCGAGTCTTCGTGCAGCTACAGCCCACTGTGCAGACAGTCTGCGCATACGCCTTCTCATGAAGCTTAAGGACTCTTTGCCTGAGCCGACTCGTTCCAACAGTAGAGATAGGTCGGAGCGGAAAAATGCCTATGGAAAGAGAAAAAGTGAGAAAGAACAGGCAAAGAAGTGTACAGACGAAATGTATGTCCATACAAAAGCAATTGTTATTTTATAGACATAAATCAGAAAAAAAAAATACAGTTGCACTTTAGAAGCACACTTTAGCATACTTTTAAATGGGTACTTATTACTGAAATAATATACTTTAAATTAATGCTTAAGTGACACTCAATGGCATTTTAATTGCAATTAAATGAAAATGTGTTATAGTTTGAATTTACATTAAATGCTGAACTTTAGAGAGTTTTTTCGATCCACTCAAGTAGGACTTAAGTACATCTTTATATGTAATTTCATAATTTAAGTGTACTGATGAATGCACTGACAAGCTTTTACGAAAAACTAGAATATACCTTCTATTGAAACTTGTATGCCATGTATTTTTAAATATATTTGTAAGTAAGCTAATATTTAGTACAATTATATTAACTTTAAATGTACTAAATTACACACTACAGTTACATGTGCTTTAGTATGTTAGTCAAGACATCAAAATAAGTGTTCTTTAAGGAACAACAAATGATTAATAAAACATCATTATTTAAATTGTGCTTCACGGTAAAACTTTTAATTTGAAATTACAAAGTGCACTTTTAAAAGTTTACTTAAAGAACCCCTGAAATCAAAATTTAAGCTTTTTAGCTTTTAGTATGAATATGTTAGCCTTAAGGGTATGAATAAGCTGATGTGTTCCAAAAGAATGGCAAAATTCACATTTAGGAGATATAAGCATTCAAAACTTACATTCTCTCACTTCCGCTCAAATGTATCACTAATTTTTATGACATCACCGCGGACTTCAACTTCTCATCAAATCTTCTGTCCAATCAAATGCTCTCTAGAATCTAAAGCTCCGCCCCCAATGCTTTAAACATCACCTGGCCAAAGCGACCGTTGACACGTCACGGAGCAATATGGGTTGGAGATGTGTGTTCGGTTGCTCAAATGCTCCAGTTTTATTCCGTTTTCCAACTGTACATTGGTTAAGAATGAAACGGCTAGAATTTATTCACAGCTCTACTATTGAATCCAACATATTATCAGCGCTCGGTTTCGCTTCCATGTTGCTGTCGAGTACGACTTGCAGTCTGAGAGGTAAACTAAACGCTATTGGCTATTTGAAAAGGGGGAGGGGCCATTCAATATGTCCCGCCTTAGCTTCCTGTTTCAGTGGAAATTACGTCAATGCATCACACAAAGCTGTGCGTTCCAAAGCACTTCAGTGGGCCTTCAATAAGAAACAGTCATGAAAGTGTACTCTCTTTAAGTACACTTAAGTGGCCTGTTATGTCGTGAACATTTTTAGAAAATAAATAATTGAAGAACACTACAAATGCACAAACAATACAATTATGTGCACTTTATTTTACAAGGGTATACAGTGTTTTGCCGTTCTTCTCTTGGATATATACTACACTTACGAAATGACTCAAACAAACTCTTAATATCTTTCAAAGATTTAATGCCACTAACCTGGAAAATCCAGTGATTATCCATCAAAAGCTCAAAAGCAATCAACCCATTGCTTAAACACAACATAGATTAATGGACGGCGAGTGGTCATGCTGCATGAGGCTGAGGTTAAGCAGGATTTTACAAATGAAAGAACTGTCATTTTAAAATGCCAGATAGTGGCATAAGAGTTCAGGCGTATGCTGGTAAAAGCTGTGTGGAATTTAAAGAGGTAATTATGCTAGACAGGAAAATGCTTCAGTATTTTAAGCTCTAGGGGAAAGAAAACTTGGAAAAAAAAACAAAAAAAAACAATATCTCATTTCAGTCTTGGCAGGGTTCAGTGATGTTGTGAATCAGTGTCAAACAGCTGGAATTATTTCACTTGAAATGACACCGTGAGAGTATCTACTAACCAGGTGAGGACTGCAGGCTGCACACACAGCAGAAAACCCACTGAGCTTCCTTGCTTTCTATAGCCTACCAAGGCAGAATCCTAACTGAAATTAAACCTCATAAATGACTGATTTGGAGCGCTGCATAGGTAGCAACCTGTGCGTCATACAAACACACGCATGGGGAATGCGGGGGACTCAACACACAATGGAGAAAAGAGCTTCATGGTAACATTGCTAATCCAACAAAGTGCTACTTCAGCCTCCAAAAAAGAAATAAAAAAAATGCATGGCTATTTTACAGTACGTTCACTTACGTGTCGGTGTACTCTAAGAAAGTACTGGTAATGTAAGCTAACTATAAGGGTTAAGGTTAGGTATAGGGGTAGGTTCAGGGTTTTTACCCAGTTATTGTAATTGCTGTCATAAGAACATAAGATTCACATGGGGGACAGGGCTGTAAAATAAAGTGCTACCCAACATATTACTACAATTTAAAATAACTGTTTTCTACTTGAATACATTTTAAAATGTCATTTTTTTTCCTGTGATTCAGAGCTGAATTTTCAGCATCATCAAGGTGCGTTCACGCCATGTCGTAATTACCGCAATTACATGATTTCAACTTGTGAAGAGCATTCACGTCCTCGTAGAGCTCGTAATTACAGCTTGTAAGATGAAAATTGTTTGAGAGGTCGACTTGAACCACCTGACCGCTGCAGATTCATTTATCCGTTGATAGTGGTGCCATAGAAACGCATAATTCCCAGTCTGAGGATGTGAACAGCTCCGAATATAATGTCCTCCGGAGTCTACGGTAATTACGACGGAGTGAATGCAGCATTACTCCAGTCTTGTGTATCATAATTCTTCAGAAATCATTCAAATTTGTGATGCTCAAGAAACATTTCTGATTATTATCAATGATGAAAACAGTGCTGCTTCATATTTGTTTGTGGAAACCATGGAACATATTTACATAAATCTTTACTGTCACTTTTAATAAAGAATTCATTTCTTAAAAAAAAAAAAAAAAACAGTAGTGTATTTATGATTGCTTCATCCATCTCATTTTTCTGGAATTATTATTTTTATTTTTTATTTTTCTGGATAAAAGAGACCTGCAATACTGCCTATGTAGGCAACTCATTGGGTTAAAGAAAATAGCCTTAGAAACTTCATATTAGCCACAATAACTCACAATAACCTGCTCAGTATTGTAATTATTGACCGTTTCAGGCACTCACCTGTCTTTTTGGGAGGCTGCTGGTTGTGGGGTGGATGCTTTGATTCCTCCCGGCCAGCGGGGGGCAGAACCACTCGACTTCACTAAGGTAGATGAGGAAAGAGCAGTCGGAGCCATCTACTCCATAAAAGGTGTAGCAAGGGTCTGAGGTCCACCTGGCTCTCATCCACTTGAACATTAAGAGATGAATAACGGTTAACTGTAGGTTGGCATTATTTTGACATTTCACAGTGAGAGGACAGAGGACAGAGGTGTGATGCCCAAACCAAGCATGACGGGACCCATCAAATGATTAGTTTCCATGAATATCTCAGGTTTGTAATTACATTTACATTGTATTTTGCAGACACTTTTATCCAAAGCAACTTAAAGGGCATTCAAATTATATATTTTACCAGTACTGGCATTCTCTGCATGGGGATCTTGGCATTGTTCAGGAACTGGAACTGACAGAGCATTTCAGTTCAGGTCAAAGGGTCTTATTTACATGTTGGGTTCAGCCTTCATCTTAATGCCTATGCAAACCTTTACAAGAGCACATAAACTGAAATGTGTGCTTTTTTCCCCCCCAAAGGTATACACTTTGCTAGAAAAGATTGGTTTGATTTGGCTGCTTTCAGGATTCTTTTGGAATGGGAGTGTTGAACAAACATTTAACCTCATAGAAACTATCATCCATACAACAGCCACTTCACATGGGTGATGGTGTCATGCTTCAGACATGAGTGACACATTGAACACAATTCTAACGGCCCTTTCACACCAAATTTAAGGTAAAGAAAAGTTAAACGAATCAGTGGCAGATTGTCTATCCAGACCAAAAACAGAAGGAATATCCATATGGCAGAATGAAAGGAAAATCCATATTGGTACACAAGATGACGCATGTGTCTTTTAGCTGCTCAGCCGTATGAATATCAGAAGCACGAGATGCAGGAGAGGCAAATTCAACACCCTAATTTAAGCAAAAAAAAAAAAAAAAAAACATTAAAAAAAACAGACATAACATAAAAGTAAGTTGCGTTTTTACATGATGGAATTTAAAAGGTAAATTCACCTAAAATTTAAAATTTGGTCATTACTTACTCACCATCATATCGTTCCAAACCCGTAAGGCCTCGTTAAAGTAAAGACATCGTTAAAATAGTCCATGTGACTACAGTGGTTAATGTCATGAAGCAACGAGAATACTTTTTGTGCGCAAAATATAATAACAAAAACAACAACTTTATACAACAATCTCTTCTTGCGTAGTAAACACAGTGCAGCGCTTCCATGTTTTACGTCAGAAGGCTGGCTCATTATTGGCCAGCTCCAGTGGCAGCATCACACGCATGTGTCGTGTGCTCACGTGACCAGCGTCGGCCAATAATAAGTCAGCGTTCTGCTGTAGAACCCTGAAGTTCTGCACTGTGTTTTACTACGTCAACAGCGTAGGAGTCGAACACAGACTCCTTCTCGAAACTGTTGAATAAAGTCGTTATTTTTGTTTTGCGCACAAAATGTATTCTGAACCACTGTAGTCACATGGACTATTTTAACGATGTCTTTACTACCTTCCTGGGCCTTGAAAGTTGCAGTGACGTTGCTGCAAATGGCTGTACCTCTCGGTTTTTGATGAAATACCTCTCAGATTTCATCAAAAATATCTTCATTTGTGTTCTGAAGATGAATAAAGGTCTTACAGGTTTGGAACGACATGAGGGTAAATAAGTAATGACAAAATTTTTGGATGAACTAACACTTTGACCCCAGAATATTTTGTTGAATGGATATCTGAACAGGCAATATATCTAACGAAAGAACAGAGTCTCTGATTTAAAAAAATAAAAAAATAAATCAAAATAATAATAATTATTCTAGCTTCATGTGGGTAAATTTCATTTAAAATCAACATTTTGAACAAAAAGCTGTGAAATTCATGTTTTTTTTTTTGTTTTGTTTTTTCAAAGACTACAACATAAATAAGCAATGCTTTTATCACTTGTTTCTGCTTCTTTTTTTCCTGTGTTTTAATCCGGAGATTCTGTTCTCTTTCAACAGATGTGTAATAGTGCACTGCCACCTACCATATAGCAATGAAAGCCGGAAAATTCCGTCAATGGCAGGAAAAGAGTTAATAATTGAAGGTCAGCAGCAAAAACAATAATATTAAGTAATATTAAGTCCATAAACTCTATTTGATGTATTATTTAATTATTGCAGATTTCATAAAGTTCAAAAATTTGGGATCAGTAAGATTTTCGGTAACTACCTAACTTTGCAACTACATGTCAACTAACTCTCAGTAGAGTATTAGTAGACTGTCTGCTTAATATCTGCTAATATTTTATTTTGATGCTCCCAACAGACATTCTACTGACTATAAGTAACTTTGCAATTACATGTCAACTTATTCTACTAACCCGAACAGTCTAGTAATACTCTTATGAGAGTTTTTTGGCATGTAGCAGCAAAGCTACTTACATAGAGAGTCTAAAGTGGATTATCGAAATCCTTGTGTTTTGAATGTTTTGAATTGTAATAATATTTTACAATATCACAAATTTGACTTTATTTTTGGTCAAACAGCTGCAGCCCTGGTGAACAGACTTCTTAAAAAATATAATTTAAGTCATAGTTATAGGGCAAGCACATAATTAGGCTCATTATAGTGTGTGCTTTATTCACAAAATGCCATGCTCCATGTGAGATATGTCAGATCTGCTGTGCTCTCCACAATACAGCACTGCGGTCCTGAGATCTCAACCGTACTGTGCAAACTGCGTTCAGCACAGATTTTGTGGGTGTGTTTGTGCCGTTGCCTGATCTGCATAATTAATTTAGTGGATCGGGGGCTAAAGCAGCGCAGATAGAACATGCAAATAAACAGCTTTCAGCGGGAGCAGTTCATTCTTAGTAAATTCCCCCATGTGCATTACCTACAATACAAATCATTAAAGCCATCATAATTATTTTAACATGTTTGACAGCCCTATATTTCATAAAAATCTATTTATTGAAAAGTGGAAAAGATGCAAATGTGATATATGTGGTGAAAGAACGTTGATGCAGGTAGGTGTAAATATGTGCAAGAAGCGGGGAAATATTTATGAGGATGAACCATGTGTCATGCAGGGCAAAAGTGTAAATTCGTGCTGAATATTTTATGTAGACACGTTGCTTATCAGAGGTTACGCATCTGTTTCATGGAAACTAAAGAGTTCATGAATTTTATAAGTAATGTTCAGGCTTATACGAAGACAACAGCAGCTACATGTGATTTTGGCTTCAATGCTGGTTTCAGTGCATTAGTGCCAACAAATGCTCTCATATGGGATGTTCACCACAAACAATGTGCATTGTTTCTTTCAATATCTTTTTTTTTTTTTTTTTTTGTGCTGAATATTTGCATTGGTGTGAAAGGACAGAGAAACTCATCTGGTTACATGGCACATTTGGCTGATGTCTCCAGTATTCACAATATATTTGTTATTATTCTACTAGCAATATAAAATTAACCCTCTGGTGCTCTTCACGTGGCGGTCAAAAATGACAGAATTTTTTATTTATTTTTTGTCAATGAAATGAACTTACTATATTTTAGTTTGATAATGTTTTTTTATTTAATATTTTGTATTTTTAGGGGATTTTTTTATACTAAATTATATTTATGCTGTATTTATAATCCATTTCACTTTTTTAGCATAGACAACTTAAACTGTCGTAAATGTTGAATGCTTTAGAGCACAGACTTAAGTTTGATCTCTTTTCAAAGACGACTCTTGATAGATTATTGCTGAGGTGAAAAAAGTTTTAAAAAGCTAACTTAAAAAAAGTAACAGAAATTTATGTGCATTGTTATAAAAAATGCTCAAACATACAATTTAAATTTTTATATGAAATATATATTTTCAAAATCACGTTTTACTCTAAAACTGCAGGAAAATCAAAGCCATAAATCTAAACAAGTTGTGTTCCAAATTTGAGCCTGATATCTATAAAAAAAAATAGCTTTCAGTAAGATTTTGTTTGGATGCAGTACCAAACGCTTCCACTAGATACAATTTGTCTCTCATTAATTTCCAATGCGGTCATTTGTGATTGCGAGGAGTACAAGTGTGACTATTTTTCTACAGGACCATTTAACCTTTTCGAATAATTTTTTTTGTGTGTGTGTTCACATAGCAAGTGCCAAAACCTTTACCAAGTTTTGTACCATTCCAATGAATAAAAAAAAAATAAAAAAATTGGAAACATTTCAGTCAAAAATGACCAACGAGCACCAGAGGCAAGACATTTCAGAACATTTCAGTGTTTAATGATTTTTTATGTGGTGTTTTAAAGACTGTTACGTGGGAGTGTATTTACTTTGTGTTGTTCATGGGGAAGATGTATATTCGTGGTCTAGTTTTCCCTGGCGTGTTTTTCTTTCTCTCTCTCTCTCTCTCTCATTATTCTCACTGTAATGACTCACAGGTGGAGCTGCTAACGAGCGACCTGATTGGTGACTGGAGTGATTGGCGCTGTATTTAAGTCTCCTGAACCATGGATCTACAGCTCCCCGCTCTCATGGCTTCCTTGACTGACAGACGGACGTGTTTCTTATGTAGAATTGTGCCCATAGAGATTGTTAAATGATTGATATGAGACATTTGATGTAAACCACTATCTTCAGCAAAGTTATGATTTTGTTAAGTCCTAATCCTTATCTAAATGGAGCATGGTAGAGAGGTGGGTGCGGGGACTCCAGGGAGCCTGTTGATTGGATCCCTGTTAATTGTTATGAATGGTTGTAATACTCTTTGAGTAGAGATTTGACTTAATTCGTTACAAGACCATGACTTTAGATAAGCTCTCTCCATATATAAAATATTGTAAATGCACTCTAGGTTTCTCGTGGCCAAACACTGATAGGGAGACGTGTTCATATGGTTTCTTTAAAACGAGGACAAACTGCACTAGAATAAACAACATTAGAAGAGAGACATCATCTATAAAACAGCGTCATCAATCAATGAAACAGGTGTGAAAACACTCTCCAAGAAATCAATTTGTTTGGTGCCAAGTGTTTGCTTCCACCAATCTGTTTCCCTCCAAGGCAACCATGGAAGAAAAAAAGACAGACATAAAGGAGTATGAGAGTTTTTGAAAAAAAAATCTGTCAACTCACATCCACTTTACTGGCGCAATCCGGGTACCCAGGATCCTTCGGGACTTCGCACTGGCCCATAACTCCATCTCGGCCTGTAGATGAAAAGGACAGGCAGTCACAGTCTGATAACACTCTTCCACAGAACAGTAGCTTCGGTGGTGAACACCAGTGGGATCCGAACGCTCTCGGCTTTAATGAGGCTTTGGGAGAGTCCTCCTTATCTTCTTCCATCTCCTCAACTTTCTCTAAGCTTGCTTTATTAGGTATTATGAAAGTGAACTCTTGGCCTCATATCTCGTACTTGTCTGAGTAAGGCTTGCTCTGGGCTTTGTTAAGAGCTCTGTACTGCTTTCTCTTCACTAGGGTAGAAAATTGCAAACATCCCCCTCTCCTTGATTAATAAACTCCCATGTCTCACTGGTAGCCGGTCCCAGTCAGCCTAATTAACTTAGAAAGATGTTGTTCTTTGTGAAACAGGCTACTTCACATCCATCAAGCAGCGTACAGAGAAAGGAATTATGGGCTATTCTGCTTGATTATGAAAATATATCCTTGAACCCTTAAATCAAAGGACGTCCACTGGCTCTTGTATTCTGTACCCATGGAATATGAATTTAGGAGATTCACTCCATCGTCCTGCGTTTGATACTCCCCAAACTTTGTAGAGATCCCTATTGAAGTCTCTTTGATTGCAGACTCTGATATTTTGGAAACCAACAAAGAAACGGTCGAAATTTCTATTGAAATGAGATCTCAATGCCGTCTAGGAGAAATATCTGAAGTATTAAAGTGGTCTTAAATTTATGACTTTACTTTTGTATGGGCATATCTATAAGAAAATAGCTATTTTCTGAGGGAAGTCACCAATGCTATATTTATTTGATAAAAAATACACTAAAACTTTAACATTGTGAAATGTTATTATAATTTTAAAGATCAGTTTTCAGTTTTCAGTGTCACGTGACCCTCTTTATAATCTTCATATAATATAATATGATGTTATTGGTGCTCCATTATCAATAACTCATCAATTAATGTTCCATGTTATTACAATAATTCTAATAATATTTCACAATATTATGTTTTTACAGTATTTTTGATCAAATAAATGCAGCCTTGGTGGACATAAGAGACTTCTTTCAAAATCATTAATAAATCTAGTAACACTTCATTTCGATTGTCCACTTTAAAAATTCGACTAACTATAAGTAACTTTTCAACTACATGTTAACTAGCCGTTAACCCATTTGTGCCCAAATTTTTCTGAATGGTTTCATGCATATAATCCTGTTAATAGTGTCCTATGTGAACATGTTCTGCATTTATTTTCCCCAGGTTTTTTTTTTCTTTCTTGAAAATCATATTTGAATGTGCGGCAACTATAGTTGCCGGTGGGCAAATATGTTGTATGCACCCCTTCAATGTAAAATATGGATAGGAGGAGAACATTTGGCATTTATCTCAAAATAACTGCTTTCAACAGATCAATCTTTATTCATAAACAAATTTATTATGTATAAAAGTCGAAGAACATTTGATGCAGACCCCAAAAAACTGCATCTAGCTTATAATCTCTTGAATATGAAAACACAACAAACAACAAATCCATTTGCCTTAACCATTGTGCGCTGTTCAGGGTCTTTTTCACCCACATTTCTGACTTTCATTCATGGGGATAACATGGATAATTTGACATGGTTTAGTGCAAGATTTTTGCCCATCTTTTGGAAAATGCTGTTTTAAAAGTAACAAATGATAACCAGTAGATGGCTGCAGAGCACCACTATTTGCTATTTGCTTTTTGACTAACTGAAAGACATCTTTTCACAAGTTTTTCCAGTTGTACTCATATCTACATAAAATGAAATCACAATTATAACAATAAAAGTTTCTTTTTGTCAAAGTTTAGGCACTTTTTGTACTGAAAAAAAAAATCTGTTTTTCAGTAATGTTATATTATGATTAGAAACAACACAGAACACACATAGAAATGTATTGGCACACTTTAAATTTGTAGAATTATATGAAAAACAGATGTTTGAAATAAATGATAAACTCTAAAAACTCCAACTTTTCTCTTTGTAACATCCTGATCAGGTTTGATTCTAATCATAATGTAAAAAAAATTAAAAACTGAATTTTTTTTTTTCAGTACAAAAACTGCCAAACTTTGACAAAAAGTTACTTTTATTGTTATAATTGTGATTTCATTATATGTAGATATGAATCTAACTGGAAAAACTTGTGAAAAGATGTCTTTTAGTTTGAAACTTTTAGTACTTTTAGAGCTCTGCAGCCATCTACTGGTTAAAGTGATTTTTATTTATTTTTTTACTTTTAAAACGGCATTTTCCAAGATTTGGCCAAAAATCTTACACTAAACCATGTCAAATTATCCATGTTATCCCCATGAATGAAAGTTAGAAAGTTGTGGAACATAGTGCAGAACAAAGTGCAGCCATAACAGGGCATTGTGTATCAAAAAGTTAAATGAAAATAAATAAATACAAATAAATAGAATGAAGAAAAGAAAAAAAATCTATATAGAGATGTCATTTAAAGGGTTAAGTTATGTTTATGCACTAAACAAGACCAATAAACTTGATTTATTAACCTATTAACACAGTATACCCCATTTTCCCATGATATATGTACTTACAAGGCATTTGCCCACCGGCAACTATAGTTGCCGCTTGGACTTTTGACTAAGTATACAAAAAACTATAGATCTCTTGTAAAATTTGTTTTATTTGGATGATTCTAGAGACCTTCATGATTATGTAGATATATATATGTCAACAAAAAATACTTATTAGTAACACTAAAATGACCTTTCTTTGGGAGGGTTTGCCTTCGCCATGCTTCCTGGAAGTAGGGGTAGGAAGTTGACAGCCTCATGTGACAGGGAGGAAGTGAATACCTTTTTTTTTTTTCTTGAAATCCTTTATTTGGTTGTTTGCTTGCATGTCATTGAGAAATAAAACATGGACAACATCTAGAAAAATATTTACAAAAGGAAAATGACAACTATGCACTGCGGCAACTATAGTTGCCGGTGGGCTTAAGGATGAGTAGCCTGTCAGTTTCATTTCTGCTAACACTTTATTTTGATGCTCATCAAAAATACATTCTACTGACTTCTGTCACGGGTGGTTGCAGGCAAACAGAAGAAGAAGAAGAAGAAGAAATATGGAGTTTCCTTTGTGTCTGTTTTATTCAATCAATCAAACATACAAGGTTTGAGAGTAAAACTAATTATTTTGTAATTATAAGAAATAAAAGATTGCAAAAAAGTCTTCTTAAGGCTCAAAAATAAAGATGTTGATAACAAAAATATTTGCAGTGCGTGTACATCTTTGAAACCCTTTATTTTTCTTTGTGCATTTCGAACACTTTTTCATCACAAACGCACAAATTTTGCTCTCTTTTCTGCTGACTTTTTTGCGGGTCTGAATCTTTTGCTTGAATGAAGCCGTTTCTCAGTGGACGGTCTCTATCAACTAGGGATGCGTTTCCCAAAAGCATCGTAAGCCTAAGTAGATCGTAAATACGATCAAACGACTGATCTTAATATTACGATCTGTTTCCCAAAAGCATCGTAACTTAAGTAGCACTTGAAAATCATCGTAGATCTACGAGTGCTCTGGAGCAGGGGTTCCCAACCTTTTTTGTGCCAGGGACCAGCATATTCATAAAAAAAATTCCAGGGACCAGTTGTCAATTTTAACATGCATCGTTTGGAACATATCACTGTGTAAAACAGTAACAGCCTATCATTTATTTGCATATAATGAACTAGATGGCAACAAAGGCTACTTGTATGAATATACCAATCTTTTTAAACTTTCAGACCGGTTCACAAAATGTTTCCCTTTTCTGCCATACAATTAGGTCTACTTCAAAAGCAACTCACACAGCACTCACTCACTAGCAGGTGGCAGTAATGGCAAATTGTATGAAAATACCAGTCCATTTCACCTGTCAAATCTCTCCAGAACCACTAAAGACAATCACTTCAACAGCAACTTAGTGTTTTCACACACCAACAGGTGACAACAAAGGCTAATTGTATGAAAATAAGAGCCAGTTTCAACAGTCAGACAGTTTCAGAATACAATAGCAAACACATAACTTAGTGATTTCAGCCAATCATTTTTAAAAGTATAAAATTAGAGATTAAGCTTTAACCTTTAACAAAAAATACCAGATCAGACCAATGAGAACAAAACTATTTTAATGTGAGCATGAACTGCTTATTGATATTACTATATTTGTAGCTGTGCACAAGACAAGCTGTTCTTCCTGAGCATCCATAAAAAACATATCCAAAACAATGCACACAAATTCCAGGATACAATAAAACGAAATTTAAAAAGGTCTGCTTCACAAATATGAACGAAAACCAGCTTACAGTTTTTCACCACAAATAACACACAACGGATTTGGCGCCACGGAATTGCCTGTTGTCGTATATCCATACCTAATGTATGAGGTATTGTATTTATGAAGCTTGACTTTCTCTCTCTCTCTCTCTCTCTCTCTCTCTCTCTCTCTCTCTCTCTCTCTCTCTCTCTCTCTCTCTCTCTCTCTCTCTCTCTCTCTCTCTCTCTCTCTCTCTCTCTCTCTCTCTCTCTCTCTCTCTATTTTCGAGTTGGTCATCGCCTTTCCTTTTACCAGAACTGTCCGCAATGAAATTAGTCATTGAAAAAAAAATATCGCGGCCCGCTCATCTCTCCACTTCCCTGTCACTTCAGGTGCAGCGCACTTTTTTGCAGTCCGTTCAGATATGACGCGTTGCTAAGCAATCGCAAGGCGCTCAAAGAAACACATTTTAATCTATTTATTGTTTAGGTTTTGGATTAAATAACATGACGTCATAGCACTTAAAAAAGCATTTAAAAAAGACTATTATTATTATTATAAAAAAAAGAAAAAAAGAAACATTATTCTGGGAATATTTCAAGGCCCGGTACTAAAGGGTCCACGGACCGGCACCGGTCCGGGGACCGGGGGTTGGGAATCACTGCTCTGGAGTAATCGGAAATCCCCAAGTGCATCGTGACACCTGCAGGACAACCGGCAGATTACACCTTTAACTTTATTCAAGTGCAATGTGATTATAATATAAGGTTTTGATTGTACTTTATTGTACACTTTATTACTCATTTTTTGTTTAAATGCATGTATGAAATAATTAAAAAGGGCAGAATAAAAAAAAATTGAAATAATTTAATTTAATAATTTTAATCTAAGGGTGTATTCACACCAGGAAAGGCCGCTAGTTCACTTGCTTTGGTACGGAGCAAATACAATGTTGATTTTTTTTTGTTTTTTGTTTGGTGTGGTTCGCTTTCACACTGCCGTTTTTGCAAGTGAACCAAAAATTGTAAACAAAACCACACATGTGCTAAGGTCATCCATTCATTGGACAGAAATGATCAAGCAAGGAAAAGCAGGAAGTGCAAAAACAATTTTGGAGATCTTTCATAGTGCAATTTTTATTCTTTTACTGATTTGGTGTTATCAGCTACTAACGCAATATGAAGAAACTTATAAGCATCATATGATACATTGTCATCTATACGATGTTGTACTTAGCATTTTGCGAAGACGAAGATGTGCTGCAAGACGGTTGTGGCGGAGAGAGAACTGATTTAGTTCAAACATTATTAAAAACAAGTGAACAGTCAGTAATACAATAAGAACAGATACACAAATTACAAGCAGGGATGAATACTAAATAACAAAGTTACAAAGTCTAACAGTAGTATCCAGGTAGCCTACAGAAATTAATAATTAAGCCTAAATGTAAAATAACACTATTTGTTCACTGTAGAAATTAAATATAGTTTAATCTTTGTTAAAGCTTTTTTATTTTCTTTATTAACATTAATGACACAGACAACAGTAGGAATATTGGGTGTCTGCTGTCACTTTAAGACCGAATGCACGGACGAAAAAAAAAAAATTCTTTTTATTGTTTCTTTCTCAACTATGACACAACCTAGCCGAGACGGGTATTTAGACGAGTTTAACATAATTTTGGATGTATGTGTCCGCAGGAATCAATTCGGTGTTCGAGCGCTATCTGAAAAGCGCTAAAAAATATGACCCAGTAAAAATAGGCGCCGGGCGAAAAAGGTCTCGGTGAATTGGCTCAATTCAATTGAACCAAACAAGACGTGTGAATACACCCTAAATTAAATGAATAATAATAATAAAAAAGAAAAAAATGTAATATGATCCAAAGACTGGGAAAAATAGGGATTCAAAAAAAAAAAAAAATGTCAATGACTTTCTGACATGCACGAAAACCAGCCATGTATTGGCCAAGTATTGACAAGGCCTTTTCTTCCTCTGCTGTGAGAAGGGAAGACTCACTGGTCCCACCACCTGTTTTATTAAATGTGGTCCTCTGCAGAGCCCTTTTCCTTTTAGCAAGGCTGGCAGAGTCCTGCACTTCTTCCTGACCTCCTTCCCTGATCTTTTAATTCCCCTACTTGCAGTCCGTTCTGTAGCAATATCCTCTCAGATTTTTTGTTTCTGTTTATTTGTATGACTGTCCTTAAACCTCTGAAAATAATATGTTTGTATAGCTCCACCTCCACTAAAATGACATTAATCTCCTCTTTTTGAAAAAAAAAAAAAGATTAATGACATTAATCTCCTCTTTTCTTTGTTTTTTTGGTTCGGCCATTTTGCTGGTGTCTCCACCCGTAGGTTTGTGCTTTTATAGATAATTGGCCTCATAGAAAATGCACAAACATCTCAAAATAGAAACGTGTGCTACAATTACCAGCCATTCTACAAGGTGACATTTCAGCACTTGGCAAACGGACAGCGACTCTTAAGTAGCACTTAAAGCACAGCTGCGTGAGATTGTGCTAAGTGCGTTTTTTTTTGTGAAACGCACGTGAAATGAACACGAACGTTCGTAAAGTTGCTCGTAGAAAATCCTTGTAAGTGCTAAGATCCATTGTTATCTGGAAACGCAGCCCAGGATGAGAGGCCCTTTTCTATTGGTCACCCTGGATTGAAGTGACAGGTTGGCCACGCCCACTACGTTTTCCCGCTGCTGGCACGCAGTGTGTCTGTGAGAAGAGCGAGAGAACTTGTAACATGTCGAGCAACAGGTCGTTTACTGAGTAAGATAACTAATTTAATATCATAAACTCAGTGACAAGTGAACTGAATATTTATCTTCTTATGCTCTCCCATTTAGATACTCAACCAGTATGCTAAACCAGTGAAGTCGGGCCTGAAGGGTCTGGTTTAGGTTATCATATGTCTGTCATAAATTCTAGGTCATTTCATTACTGGAACTGTGATTGTGCAAGCAGGAGAGACGTTACATTGAGTTTTAACAATATTAGGCTTACAAATTATGATGATAATATAGGTACATAAAATACGTAATATAAATTAGGTTTTATAAATTATTTTACATGTTTTCTTTCATATACATACATACATATATATATATATATATATATATATATATATATATATATATATATATATATATATATGGATGGATGGATGGATGGATGGATGGATGGATGGATGGATGGATGGATGGATGGATGGATGGATGGATGGATGGATGGATGGATGGATGGATAGATAGATAGATAGATAGATAGATAGATTCAATTGTATAACATGCACTTATCTAGAAAGACAGGTTTTTATAGAATAGATATTTTTCCAAGCAGTTTTTAACTTTTTGCTGTTATGTAAGAGCATTTTCATATTCATATTTATTCATATTTAATCTTAAGTAGAGATATCGCTGACTGTCAGAAAAGAATCCGGCTGTCGCAGTGTGACTTGCTACTGTTATGTCTCTAGAGCACCAAAAGTTAAATAGTGCACAGTGATTATAATTCATGATCAATGTGACAGGATGCCCACTGAAGCTAAGCAGGGCTGAGCCTGGTTAGTACCTGGATAGGAGACCTCCTGTTAGTGAGGCCAGTAGGGGGCGCTCACCCTGTGGTCTGTGTGGGTCCTAACGCCCCAGTATAGTGATGGGGACACTATACTGTAACAAGCACCGTATTTCAGATGAGATGTAAAACCAAGGTCCTGACTCTCTGTGGTCATTAAAAATCCCATGGCACTTCTCGTAAAGAGTAGGGGTGTAACCCCGGTGTCCTGGACACATTCCCTCCATCGGCCCTTGCCAATCATGGCCTCCTAATAATCCTCATCCACTGAATTGGCTCTATCACTCTCTCTCTCTCCACCTATAGATGGTGTGTGTGAGCGCACTGGCGCCGTTGTACTGTGGCTGCCATCGCTTCATCCAGGTGGATGCTCACACTGGTGGTGGTTGAGGAGAGACCCCTGGTATGATTGTAAAGCGCTTTGGTTGTACAGTAGTACATATGAAAAGCGCTATATAAATACCTCATTCATTCATCTGAATTTGTATTATACAGTTACATATAAATGCTTCTGAATGTTATATATTTGTTACATCAGCAAATTTTGGAATGTTTGGAAATGTCAACTGATATTTTCTACTGACACACTACAGCAAAAAATCTAAATAACTGGCTTAAAACCAATTTTTGTATACTATTGGTGGCTCTGGCTGCTAGCTATTGCTGTTGTGTTGGATAATAAGATCTATTCCGTGGTAAAACTAACTGAAGACTTCAGATGCAAAAGCCTCTAAGTGCAATCTGAAATTTTCTTCTAGAATGATCATTTTTATCAAGCTTGTATGTTTATTTTCACTTATTTCACTTAAATTGCAATGAAAATTACCTATTAATTGTCATTAAAGTGAAATTACTGAACTTAAATAAAGCTTGATAAAAATACTAATTTTTACTAATCAGAAGAAAATTTCAGATGGCACTTAGAGGCTTTTGCATCTGAAGTCTTCATCTACAGACTGGTTTAGCCAACGTTAAGTATTTAAATGGGAGAGCATAAGAAGAGAATAATTCAGTTCACTTGTCACTGAGTTTATGATATTAAATGATCTTACTCAGTAAACGACCTGTTGCTCGACATGTTACAAGTTCTCTCGCTCTTCTCACAGACACACTGCGCGGCAGCAGCCGGAAAACGTAGTGGGCGTGGCCAAACTGTCACTTGAATCCAGGGTGACCAATAGAAAAGGGCCTTTCATTCCTGGTTGATAGAGACCGCCGACTGAGACACGGCTTCATCCGCAAGCAAAACTCGCAAGCAAAAGATTCAGACCCGCAAAAAAGACAGCAGAAAAGAGAGCAAAATGTGTGCGTTTGTGATGAAAAAGTGTTCGAAATGCACAAAGAAAAATAAAGGTTTTCACAGATTTACACACACTGCAAATCATTTTATCAACAACTTTATTTTTGAGCCTTAAAAAGACTTTTTTGCAATTTAAAAAAAAATATATATATTACAAAACCATTAGTTCTCTGCGTACAGACGTCACCATTGTCAAAACGATCCCCATTCACACGGATCCGTGAAAACGACTAAAAACGCTGTATTCTGCTGCCAGGACATTAGATGGCGATGAAACACTATATTGAACATGTAATACACATGTGCATGATGTCATTGTTTTCAGAGATTTGCATTTCTATTGTTTACACAGAGACCGTTTTCCAAAACTTGCACTTTGAAACCCATTTATAAAGTTAGCAATTTCAGGCACCCAAAATGCCGTTGTCGTCTAAATGAACGACCAAAATGCATAAAACGTTTTTAGTTGAAACCGGTGTCGTGTAAACAGCCCCTTAATGTAAGAGTGACTGGACAACAAACAGAGGAAAAGGAGGAACTTAAATACTGGCACAATTAAAGGTAATTAACGATACACAGCTGAAACAAACAAACTCATAATGACGTGACCTTGGTAACAAAAGAGTGGCGGGAAAATCAAATGAAGTGTGACTAATGAAAACAAACTGAATTAAAGTTAAAACTGAATGACCATGAAAACTAAAACAGACTGAACATAACTGTGACAACTATAAGTATATTTCTAAGTACATGTTAACTTATTCTGTTAACCTTATACTAACAGGCTACTAATACACTAAATGAGAGTTAGTCGACATGTAGCTGCAAAGTTACTTTACTAGTTTACTAGAATGTCTAAAGTGGACCATCAAAATAAAGTGTAACCAAAAATCGTAATTATTCCAAACTTTGGACATGAATATACAGTATATTCTGACTGATTGTCACGTTGTGTCACATTTTCACATTCATTGTGAACAGGCACAGCCACTGGAAACTGAGAACACAGCGAGTGTATGACTTTAGATCAAAAGATATTTAGAATTGTCAAGTCAAAACTGAAATATTGCAATCAGAAATGTCTAAAAAGTCATTAAAAACAATTTCAGTAGCACACTGAGGTGCTAATTTTCAAAAAGAAAAGTTTTCTTAAAGTAAGCAGAGTTTGAGAAGAATCATTGTACTTTCTGTCCAAATGGCAGAGCAGAAGTATGAATTATGTTTGTCTTGAATTAGTAGTTTAAATAAACCTCCCACACATCTTGCACATATGCTCGCTAAAAACCAGCTGGAAATCGACCAAACTCTGTTGGCAAACTTTAGAGATATCTAAACCTACAGAGGGCCTCGCTGAACAAATAGCGGCAAGAGATGACTGGCATTATTGCGATGGAGTTCAATCAAGTTGCATTAAATAATAAATAGCAAATGTGTTGTCCTGCAAAATGGCATTGAGCCCAGACCTCTTCATGACTAATTTTAAACAGCATTTTTAATATGATTTTGGCTCACTATAAAGAGACTAAGACGAGAGTTTTTGGTGAGTTTATCAATCTTGTTTGATGTTTTATGTAATCAGGCTTAATTTATACTTCATTTAAGTATAGACACAATGAGACTTGTTTTATAGTATAATATACAGTATATATTATTTTCTGTTTCTTTGAAGGGGAGAGTACTATAAAAATCATTAACGTGTCATAATGCCAATGTGTGTGTGTGTGTGTGTGTGTGTGTCACGGTTCATAAATTCATTGTTTCCTTCTTGTCTCGTGTAACTGTTGTTCTGTGTGTGTGTGTGTGTGTGTGTGAGTGGGCGTGGCACTCATTCCGGATGATCAGCGATCCAGCTGATCTCATTCAACACTCCAGCTGCAGCTCATTCTAACACCTATAAAACCTCACCGCACTTTTCTCTCATTGTCAGATCGTTGGTTGATGTCTCCCGTGTGTTATCCCAGTTTTGTCGACGTTCCTGTTTCGTGTTCCAGTTCCTGTTCCTCGTTCCTCGGATTTCGTCTTCACCTGGGTTTCACGGTTTCAGCACTTCACCACGGACATCTCGCTGACCATCCAGTCCCTGTGTTACCAGCTACTCACTCATCACCGGACTTTCACTTACATGTATAAGAATAAACTGAGTTACCTGCATATTTGCTTCTGTCTTTTGTTCACCATGACAGAACGATCTGACCATGCTATGGAAGCAGCAGGTAAACCATCTTCATTCGAGACTTTTGTCAACACCAGTATACAACGTATGGATCATCAGGAAAGGAATATCAACGACTCAGCTCGAGCAGTTCAAGCGCTGGTGACACAGGTGTCCGAGCTCACCCAGCAATTACTACTCCTGCGAAATCCCACTGCGCCACCCACACCGTCCGTTCCCCCCACACCACCGGAGAATGCTTTCCAGTCTGAGCCACGCCTTCCTGTACCTGAGACCTATGCAGGTGAGCCTAGTTTTTGCAGAGCGTTTTTGACTCGCTGTTCGATGCATTTCTCCCTGCAGCCAAGAACATTCTCCAGCGAATCGGCCAAGGTGGCTTTCGCTCTCACGCTCTTGACTGGGAAGGCAGCACTCTGGGGAACGGCGGTGTGGGAGAATCAAGATCCATGCTGCACCTCGTTCCAGACACTCTCCGCCGAAATGAAGAGGGTCTTCGACCGCGCCAGCACCGGGAGAGAGGCGGCCCGCATCCTAGCAGAGCTCAAGCAGGGAGAGAGGTCAGTCTCTGACTATTCGATTGAGTTCAGAACCCTGGCGGTAGAGTGTCATTGGAACGAGGAGGCGCAGTGGGACATGTTCCTGCATGGGCTGGCTGACCGCATCCAGAAGGAAATCTACCCCCTGGACCTGCCCACATCCCTTAATGGACTTATTGAACTGGCACTTCGAGTAGATGCTCGTTTATCCCGTGTTGAACGAGGGAGGTTGCCTGGTCGAATGGCGGAAAGAGCCGGGGTTCAACGGTCCAGCGGTGGGGATGCGGTCAGCCCCGTCTACGATCACGAGCCCATGCAGGTTGGGCGGGCTCGGCTTACTCGGGAGGAGAAGGAAAGGCGGAGATCCCAAGGACTCTGCCTGTACTGCGGGGCATCAGGACACTTCGCTTTCGGCTGTCCCGTTAAAGGGGCAGGCCCGGCAGTAATTCTGAGGCGACTGTCGGGTGGGATCTCCGCCGAGAAGACCTCATCAACATCGACGCTCCTCCCAGTAAGACTGAGATGGTCAGCTCACGAGCACGACGGACAAGCACTGGTGGATTCCGGGGCCGAGGGTAATTTTATGGACTACACGTTTGCACACAAGTTTCAAATTCCTCTCTTACCACTCACCCGCAAGATTGAAGTCCGCGCACTCAATGGCCAAGATCTACCTAACATTTCACTCACCACCGGACCCGTCACGCTCATCACATCTGGCAACCACACTGAGACCCTGTCATTTTACATACTGGACTCCCCTCTCGCACCCATAGTCCTAGGACATCCCTGGCTCATCGAACACAACCCCAAAATAGACTGGCAGCAGTGCACGGTGTTTGAATGGAGTACTAAGTGTCATGAGTCCTGTCTTGTCTCTGCCTGTCCGTCTGTTTCTGTCTCTGTGTTTCAGGAGGAGGCAGGGGATTTATCTAACGTGCCCACGGAGTACCTGGACCTGAAGGAAGTGTTCAGTAAGTCTCGGGCTGCTTCTCTTCCTCCGCATCGTCCCTATGACTGTGCAATAGACTTACTGCCAGGTAAATCTCCGCCTAAGGGCAAGTTATATTCGCTTTCTGTTCCAGAGAGGGGGGCCATGGAGAAATATATTTCTGATTCTCTAGCAACGGGGTTCATCCGTCCTTCCTCTTCTCCAGCGGGGGCGGGGTTCTTTTTTGTGGGGAAGAAGGATGGTTCTCTGCGACCTTGCATTGATTACCGAGGGCTGAACAGCATCACGGTAAAGAATACCTATCCTTTGCCGTTGATGTCTTCAGCCTTCGAGAGGTTGCAGGGAGCGTCCGTCTTCACTAAATTGGACTTACGTAATGCTTATCATTTGGTCCGCATCAGGAAGGGGGATGAGTGGAAGACTGCTTTTAACACCCCCAGGGGGCACTTTGAATACTTGGTCATGCCCTTCGGGCTGTCCAACTCCCCAGCAGTCTTCCAAGCACTCGTCAATGACGTGCTGCGAGATATGGTCGAACAGTTTCTATATGTCTACCTGGATGACATATTGATTTTTTCATCTTCTCTCCAGGAACACGTGCAGCACGTCCGATGAGTGCTTCAGAGGTTGTTAGAGAATGGGCTTTTTGTCAAGGCGGAGAAATGCGATTTTCATGCACAGTCTGTTTCTTTTCTAGGGTACATTGTGTCGGCTGAGGGAATTCGGATGGATCCGGAGAAGGTTAAGGCTGTGGTGGAATGGCCAACTCCAGATTCCCGTAAGGCCCTACAGCGGTTTCTGGGGTTCGCCAATTTCTACCGGCGGTTCATTCGCAACTTCAGCCAACTAGCCTCGCCTCTGACTGCCTTGACCTCCCCCAGAACTACGTTCAGGTGGTCAGACGCAGCTAAGGCTGCGTTTGCCAAACTCAAGAGTCGCTTTGTTTCGGCTCCCATCTTGATTACCCCTGATCCATCACGTCAGTTCGTGGTGGAGGTTGATGCGTCAGAGGTGGGGGTAGGTGCAGTGATCTCTCAGCGTTCTCCCTCAGACGATAGAATGCACCCATGCGCGTTTTTGTCCCATCGTTTGTCTCCTGCCGAATGCAATTATGACATTGGTAACAGAGAATTGTTGGCGGTCAAGTTAGCATTGGAAGAATGGCGTCACTGGTTAGAAGGGTCGGGGGTACCTTTTATCGTCTGGACAGACCATAAGAATTTGGAATACATTAAGACTGCCAAAAGATTGAACTCCAGGCAGGCTCGGTGGGCACTTTTTTTCGGACGTTTTGATTTTACACTCTCGTACCGCCCGGGTTCCAAAAACATCAAACCCGATTCTTTATCGCGAATTTTTGATCGTTCCGAACGCCCGTCTACTCCCGAGTGCATTTTACCCGAGAATCTATTTGTCTCCACACTCGTATGGGAGGTCGAATCGAAGGTCAAGAGAGCCTTAGAAGGGGTAACGCCCCCGGCCGGTTGCCCACCGAACCGCTTATTTGTACCGGAGGGATTACGGTCCGACGTTATTCAGTGGGGGCATTGTTCCAATGTGGCTTGTCATCCAGGAGTTAATCGTACCAAGTTTTTGGTCAAGCAACGATTCTGGTGGCCACTCATGGCTCGTGATGTTCACAGTTTTGTTTTGGCTTGCTCAGTTTGCGCCACTGGTAAGACTTCCAATCGTTCCCCAGATGGGTTACTCCAACCGCTGCCTGTCCCTTCGAGACCCTGGTCCCATATTTCGCTAGATTTTATCACCGCCCTCCCACCCTCTCGGGGTAACACGGTAGTTTTGACCGTGGTGGACCGGTTCTCGAAGGCGGCCCATTTTATTCCCTTGCCCAAATTACCCACAGCCAAGGAGACAGCGTTGACCGTCGTTAATCACGTCTTTCGCTTACATGGCCTCCCGACAGACGTGGTTTCCGACAGAGGACCTCAATTTGTGTCCAAATTTTGGCGAGAGTTTTGTAGATTATTAGGGGCGACTGTAAGTCTGTCCTCAGGGTTTCATCCCCAGAGCAATGGGCAAACTGAGAGAGCCAACCAAGATCTGGAGAGAACGTTGCGATGTCTGGTTTCCAAGAATCCTTCCTCGTGGAGTCAGCAATTGTCTATGGTGGAGTACGCACACAATACGTTGCCAGTGTCATCTACGGGCCTATCTCCGTTTGAGTGTAGTGTAGGTTACCAGCCACCAATGTTTCCTAGTCTGGAGTCCGAAGTCGCGGTTCCCTCTGCCCACGCATTTGTCCAGAGGTGTCGTCGCACCTGGACTAGAGCCCGCGAGACTCTACTCCAGGTGGGAGCGCGCACCAAGGCCAAAGCCGATCGCCACCGGTCTAGGCCTCCCGTATACGTCGTTGGTCAAAAAGTGTGGCTTTCTACCAGGAACATTCCGCTCCGCTCCGTTTCTAATAAACTTGCTCCTAAATTTATCGGCCCGTTCACTGTCACCAAGATCATTAGTCCGGTGGCAGTCCGCCTCAACCTCCCTCCAGTGTACAGGAGGATTCATCCCGTGTTTCATGTATCCAAAATTAAACCCGTGTTTTATTCCCGTATTAATCCGCCAGCCCCGGTTCCCCCACCGCCGCGTCTCGTAGACGGGGAACCAACCTATTCGGTAAATCGTATTCTGGACATGAGGCGGAGGGGACGCGGAGTCCAGTACTTGGTGGACTGGGAAGGTTACGGTCCGGAGGCGAGAAGTTGGGTACCTGCCAGAGACATTCTGGATCACTCCCTTATTGATGATTACAATCGACAGGTAAGGGAGCCTAGGGACGCCAGGAGGCGTTCCTAGGGGGGGGGGTACTGTCACGGTTCATAAATTCATTGTTTCCTTCTTGTCTCGTGTAACTGTTGTTCTGTGTGTGTGTGTGTGTGTGTGTGTGTGTGTGTGAGTGGGCGTGGCACTCATTCCGGATGATCAGCGATCCAGCTGATCTCATTCAACACTCCAGCTGCAGCTCATTCTAACACCTATAAAACCTCACCGCACTTTTCTCTCATTGTCAGATCGTTGGTTGATGTCTCCCGTGTGTTATCCCAGTTTTGTCGACGTTCCTGTTTCGTGTTCCAGTTCCTGTTCCTCGTTCCTCGGATTTCGTCTTCACCTGGGTTTCACGGTTTCAGCACTTCACCACGGACATCTCGCTGACCATCCAGTCCCTGTGTTACCAGCTACTCACTCATCACCGGACTTTCACTTACATGTATAAGAATAAACTGAGTTACCTGCATATTTGCTTCTGTCTTTTGTTCACCATGACAGTGTGTGTGTGTGTGTGTGTGTGTGTGTGTGTGTGTGTGTGTGTGTGTGTGTGTGTGTGTGTGTGTGTGTGTGTGTGTGTGTGTGTGTGTGTGTGTGTGTGTGTGTGTGTGTGTGTGTGTGTGTGTGTGTGTGTGTGTGTGTGTGTGTGTGTGTGTGTGTGTGTGTGTGTGTGTGTGTGTGTGTGTGTAATGCATTTGTAAACATTTTAAGGAACACTGAATATCAATGCAATTAATCTCTAATAAAGGTTGGTTTAAAGCACTTAATTTATGACATTTTCCCATTTTGTGTGACCAAATCTAAAAGGAGAATTACATACTAATAACCAATTAACAATTCCTTTACTAGGTAATTACATAATAATAACTGTTGATTACAGTGACAATGAATGAAGAACTCATTATATATAGCCTATTATTACATGGCTCTGTGAAATACTTGATTCTGATTGGTCAATCACGCCATCCAGCGGTATGTTATCCCCGGTAACAACCGCTAAAAATAGATAACACGGGCTCATCCGAAATGAAAAAAACAAACAAACACTTTTTAAAAATAATTAAAAACCACATTGTCAAAAGTTGAAGTCTCATCCTCATCTAATTAAGTAACTTCTGTTATGTCACTTGTCAGATGTGATGCAGGGAAGCTTTGTCATTAATGTTAGTTTTTATTTAATCTATGCAGTGCTGCTTTTTAAAGTTTTCTTCGTCACATCAAGCAATCCTGTTATGCAGAAGACATCTTGAATGCATTCAGTGTGTTTCCTTATCTAAAATAAGGTATTTTCACCAAATCTCCTGTGCTGGAATTGATTTGTTAATAAAGTGATGTGATAAAATGTCAACCCTGTTGTCTGTGTTCTGTATTTTGCTTAATGTATTTATGTTTTTCATACATATTTTCTTTTGGAACAGTGAGAAATAATCAATTGCTTCTACAGAGTACAATTTTCAATTGGACCAACGACACGGTTTGATAAACTTAATTTTTCCATTGGCTCAACATATTATTTCTGAGCCCATGTTAACAGACTATTGCCACAATTGCTAAAATTCAATTCACAGAAATTGAATTAGGCCAATTGAAAAATTCTTATATGTTTGGTTGCCACCCCAACAGCAACAAAATGGAACCTATTTGTACAGTGTTGATAATATTTTGATATTAAAAGTATCCAATTTGTGGGTTTTTTTTTTTCTTCCTAAAACAACCCTTACAATAAGAAAATCCTCAATCACCTCTGCCTGGGATGTTAGTCTTCTTGAGAATCTGCTCCATTCGTATAGCCATGTCAGACACGTTCTGGGCGATGGCCTGGATTCGCTCCACCAGACCAACCGGCTGAAATCTGGAGAAGTGAACAGAAGTGAGAGAGAGAAATGATGCCCAGCTGTTAAAGAAACAGTTCACCCAAAATGAGTCTACTTTGATAATTTATATATATATATATATATATATATATATATATATATATATATTAGGGCTGTCAAAAGATTAATCGTGATTAATCGCATCCAAAATAAAAGTTTGTGTTTAAATAATATATGTGTGTGTACTGTGTATAATTAAATTTGTATATATAAATACACACACATGCTTGTATATATTTAAGAAAAATGTGTAATTTATATATACATTTTTTTTATTTATATATAATATAAATTATATATAAATATATACAATATATGTATGCAAATATTTCTTAAATATATACATGTATGTGTGTGTATTTATATATACAAAATAATTATACACAGTACACACACATATATTATGTAAACACAAACTTTTATTTTGGATGCGATTAATCGTGATTAATCTTTTGACAGCCCTAATATATATATATATATATATATATATATATATATATATATATATATATATTTTTTTTTTTTTTTTTAAGCATGACAGTATAAATCACAATCCCCTTTGTTGTCTGCAATGACCAGCTCAGACAACGTCTCATTTAAAGTTCCACAGAATAAAATAAAAAGACTTTGGAATGACATGAGGGTGAGAAAAGATGAGTTTAAATATGCATTATGGAAATGAGGCACATCTTACAGTGTCTGTGACTAATAAATATAAGAAATGAGAAGACACACGGTCTAAAGATGTATCCTTTTGCCTTGACTGAAGCAGACGTGTCTTTATTTATTGTGGAACTGAATTGCAACATCCTTGAATGGTGCGATTATCCATTGGACATGCTAATTGCTTGAAATATGCTCGGAGCATGAAATAGCGATGCTTCTGCACTGACACCATTTACATAGATAGATAATGAAAATGACACACGGCATGTTTAGGCCTGGCCCTGAGAGAAAAACATGTTACAGCAATTAAGCCAGTAACTTAATTCCCTTGTTGTTGAAGCCTAGAAACGATCCGTGAGATTAAAACAACTGGGTTCAAATGAAAGGGAAACGTTGCATCATTTAATTGTTCCAGAGGTGGATTTTTAGAAGATTTCACCACTTTTTGTTAAATAAAGCTAACATTGAAACAGCCTTGGAATGTTTTAAGTATGCGGTCATTATTTTCAAATGCCTTCTATGTGTCATTATGTATTTATAATAAAAACAATTTTTTTTTTTTTTTTTTAAATGAATGATAATTGACAAAATAGTAAAATAATCATAAAACATTTCAGTACAGTAAGGTTTCTTTTGTAACATTAGTTAATAAATACTGTATAAACAAATGTATTGCTCATTGTTAGTTAACGTTAGTTAGGCTAATGCATTAACAAATGTTAACTAACGGGACCTTACTGTGGACCGCATAGTTCACCCAAAAATGAAAATTCTGTCATAATTTACTCACCAATCTCCAACAACTTTTTGGTTTCCAACATTCTTCACAATATCATCTTCTGTGTCCAGCAGAAGAAAGACATTCATACAGGTTTGGAGCGACTTGAGGGTGATTAAATGATGACAGAATCTTTGGGTGGACTATCCCTTTAACTGTTACCAACATTTCAATTTTTATTAAGTAAAAATTGTAATGTAAATTTTGTATGTTAGTGATGGGATACACAGTTGAAGGGTCACCTACTTCTGAATTCTCTCGAGTACAAGCTCAGATCTTTAACCATTATGCTTCCACCGCCCCATAATGCTTAAAGACATGAAATGAGTCTTAAAAATGGAGTATCAAATAACAAAATAATAGATATATTTGTATTTTTGACCAAATAAAACATCCAAATAGTGGCCCTGAAAAATATGGATATAATAAAATGATCAAAAGTGTTGCATGTATGGCCGAATATACAAATTGAGCTGCCGACAATGGCAAAGTGTTAGATCAGATGGATCTCCATGTCAGAAATATCAGATATATTAGACATGTCCCAAATCACTGCCAGAAGATGTCAGTCTTAAAAAAAGCCAGGGAGGAGCAGAAGCAGGAGACGAAGTGATGATAGTAAAAAGAGTCTTTCAGCAAGCTCGGGGAGTGCATTGTCATCTTTGTTTCACACCAAGTGTTTGATTTCTTCATAATACAGCTCGCATGAACCGCCTGCAACCTCGTGCCCTGCAGCTACAGTACATCAGCAACACGCCGAAGCAAACAGCCCCCCTTCTGTGAGCAACTGTCACTCGCAATAAATGTCACCTCTGCACAGCACAGGACTGAACGCTCACAGAACCACGCCATCTGAACCCTGACCTTTCTGACTTCACACCCGAAGACAATAAAGCGTTTAGGCGGAGCTGTCACATGCATGTTTGACTTCTGCATCCTCTGCACTTCGGAGATTTCTTTTTTTAGATCCTGTCAGAGCTTTTTACCTTCTGTAGTCTTGAATCCACACCAATCAAATCAGTTTTATAAAAGAACGTCAGTGTTGATTTTTCAGTCCAACAGACACATTTCGAAAACACAAGGTAAAGGCTCTGAGGCTTTGCTTATGCTGCACCCAATTCAATCTGTACTGTATCTGCAATCAATTTTAGGGCTGACTTTCACATTTTGCGAGTGATGACTTTGGATCCGTTTGTTCAGTCAGTGTAGTCTATATACGTTATTTCTACATCGGTTGTTGCAATAATTACTTCTGCTACAACAAGGTGCCCTAAGACTTTTGTCTACAGCAACAAAGAGTACAGTAGCATAGAAAGTGGTGAGCTCATCAGATAATATAAGCATCAGAGGCATGACAGTATTTTTAACAATCATTTACATGTTCACTCATTCACTATTTACTATATAGCAAATGTAGTTACATAGTTACAACGAGTCGTATTATAGAGAGTGAACACAAATTTGTTCTGGCATGATTGTAGACTGCATTGTGTATCTAAAGCTTCAAATTGGAATATCGCATAAAACATTTGCGAAGGAAGCAGCATTTCCTAAAACTCTATTTTACAGAAATCTAAGTCATAAGTATCAAAAAATCATTAACTCTAAATGAAGGCTCTTTTCATAACTAAAAATTATTTAATGTTTGTAAAACTTAATTGTAAAAATCTAGTAATCCGTACTGTTCACATACTATGCCTTTGTTACTCAGAACACCCAAGTTAAAGGGATAGTTCACCCAGAAATTAAAATTAGCCCATGATTTACTCACCCTAATACATGATTTACGCATTAATATTGAGAGACTTTTTTGTATTATTATTTAAAGACAGACATAGTTTGTTCAGTAAACCACTGTTTAATATATATATATATATATATATATATATATATATATATATATATATATATATATATATATATATATATATATATATATATATATATATATATATATATATATAAACTTTTTTTTTTTGGTTCAGCAGGGAAAATTAAAATAGTTTTATTTTTCCTGCTGAACCAAATAAATAAATAAATAAATAAATAAATAAATAAATATATATATATATATATATATATATATATATATATATATATATATATATATGGCTTCAAACCTGAGATAAGTAACAAACTGTCATAATACCGTTACACCCCTAATATTATTGTGAGGCGCCTCTCATTTTTAAAAGAAAAAATGCATTCTGTGATCATCCCTTTACGCCTGTCACAATTTATTTATTTTTTTTACTTCTGAGTCAGACTGGACAGATAGTGAAACTAAGGACGACGGAACAGCTTTTAAAGCTATTTTTTGTTGATTGATATGACAGACAGAGTTAAGGGTATTTTGGTTTTGATGTGTGAATTGTAATGTGGACTCAAGCATTTTCTGTAAAGCTGCTTTGAAATTATGTGTATTGTGAAAAGCGCTATACAAATAAATGTGAATTGAACTGAATTGAATGGTATCTTACCGGTAAAAAGACGAAACACATCTGCTTGTGTTAATATTTGTGTATTTACCAGAAATATCAATCTGGTAATTTTACGGTAATTTACCAGGCTTGTTGTGTAAAAGCACAGAGTTTGAAATCATTGATTATTTTTGCAGTTCCATTGGTGATACTAGATGAGCAGAAATGACACACTTCAGCTTTAAACTATCACTTCACTAATTACTTTTCAGTGACACAGAAGAAACAGAAAGTTGACAACTTTGATGTACATCAAAGATTGTATAGCTGTGGTATGTGGGTGTGTTTATCCTCTAAGATTAGATGATGTCTGAAGATATCACACGGAAAGCCAAGGCACAAGTAACTATTTGAACTTCTAATGTGACAGACATATGTTTCCATGGAGACAGGTGAACTTGACTAACTCATCAGCAAGTGGTTGACTGTCTGAAACATTCAGACTTGCTGCTGCCTTCAAGATTATTGGGAACTTCCTACTTGCAAACTCTGAAATTGTCACTATGGTGTGATGTGTGTTCACAGAAAATGATGGCAGATGTGTTTTGATTTTGCTGGCCAGTTGCCTCATTAACCAACAGCTACACTCGTGTTTTTGGAAAGCTTTTTTCAAGCTATTGCTCATTATATATACAAAATGTATGTAATCCAGTGTTCACATTAACTCCTGGATGTGGACAAGGGGTTAAAAATGCACATGTAAAAAAGCAAATCAGTTTCCCTTTCAAGGAAACTCACGCTGCGTCGACTGTCGCTGTAGGAAAGCTCTGCGTGATTAAGTCGTGAAGCGTGTGTGAAATCAGTCCAATGGTGTGGCGGAACGTCAGAGGCGGGGGACGTCTCAAATCAGGAAACTATAAAGCCAGTCCAAACAAAGCAGCGCTAGCTTCTGAGTCTTCAGTAAGCGCTCTCTGTGAAATCGTTTGTCATATTTGGTGTTGGACTGATTTCACATGTGCTTCAAGACGTAATCACGCAGTGTTCACACTACACACAGCGGGAACCGAGGTTACAGTCGTAACCAAGGCGTTTGTCTTCAATGTAGTGTATCAAATAAAAGTCTTCAAATTAAAACTTCTTTAGCAGCTGCAAAATCTTCTGCTTCACGCTTCATCCCACTCCTTTTTGGACATATCTTAATCATTGTTTAGAACACTTTATAGATATTGTTTTTTTTCCTTCGGTATGTTGCAACGCACTTAATGTACTTTTATATTTTATTTTATTTGTATTCTTTTGTTCGAAATAAAAGACAGGAAGAAAGAAATCTCATTTGGTTCCTTTTTAGTTGATAATTTCACTGACTCGATTAACTCGTACTCAAGCCGCAATGAACTACATTTTCAGTTAAACTATGCACTAACTGCTACTGTTCACTTCACCCAGCACACAGATAAACAAGTAGATAACTGGTAATTACAACATTGTGGTGCCATTCATGTGTGCTCATCTCGTAAATACAATTATCTCCACACGACGTGAAGGCAGTAAGTGACACCTGAATTCAAGAATGTTACTGAAAATGTTATTGCTGTGTTGTAATCATGAATGTGAAGTTGCACCTGTGGAGAGCGGAGCTCAGCTCCTCCAGTTTGTGGGACTCGCTGTTGTTGCTCATTTTCGACAGCGTGTCGATCCTCTTCATGATTATCTCCAACATATCGCTGATCTTTCTCAGGACCCCACGAGACTCGAGACCGCCCATCACTGTGACACAAAACAATGAGTACATGTAAATTCGGACAGTTACAATAAGTAGCCACACTGTAAAAAATGATTGATGCAAAAAGTTGTACAAATGAGGAAATACAAGTTGGCTCAACATAATGGTTGTGTCAAAAAAGAAAAATATGTTTGGTCAATGATTGCATGATTTCCATGACTGTACTACAAAATGTTCATCAAGAGAAAATAAATAATTGTGTTCACAGAACTTTTAACGTTGCACAAAAAATATTATGTTGGCCGAGCAAGAGGGAACAGCGTCAATCGTCTGAGCATGCACAAAGGAGTTCTACCAGGCTCCTGTACTGCCTAGAGACCCTGCTGAAAAGACCAGAATGTCAAGTTTCAGAATCGGGTTAAAGGTAGGGTATGGGATTTGTGCTCAAATGGTCCTACCTTCTTTCCTCCAATGCTGGCCCTGACTCCACCCATTCATGTGGAGGGAGGAGGATGGGGGAAGGGGGGGATGTACGACCGTTTGATTGACGAACTTACTGTCCAATGATTCTAGGTGGTCTTGGAAATGATTGGCTAGTTTTTCGAGTCATGCCCGTTCCACAGACGATTAAATTGCTTAATTTTCATTTAAGTGCTTCTAACTCAGTGGCTGTAAGTGGGTTAGGAATAGGATTTCATGTGATTTTGAAAAAATGGAAAAAAAAGAGAATCACATACCCCACCTTTAAATTGATCCTTCAGAAATCATTCTAACATGCTGATTTGATACTCAATATACATTTCTGATTATTATCAATGTTGATATATGCTGTTCATATTTTTATTTTTAAAAAAAAGCAAGATTCTTTGATGAAATAGTAAGTTCAAAAGCTTATATATTACAGCTTATATTTAAAATATATTCAGTTGTACAGTGTGCAATGATTGCCTTAAATTCCTCAAGCATGTTTTACTCAGTCATAAGTCATTAATGCAAAAACATACAAAACAGTGTTGGGACAACGATAGACCATTTTGTGTGAAGTCACCATTATGGTGATCAGTATTATATGGTGATCATTATGGTGATCTTTAATCTTTAGTACTTTTTTTTCTTTCTTTTTTTTTTCTGGCTGCTGTAACTGTGTGTTTGTATAGTACATTTTCTATGGCAAAGAAAGCCAAGACAGATTTGGGGGATGATCTGTTGGTTATTTACTAATCATCATTTAGCCTAAATCACAGATCTTATACCAAGGATTATCACTGAAAGAGTTCTAGATTTTAAATACTTTTAAATATTGCAATATCCACCCTGAAACATAACTGAATTGAGTGAAAGTAACTTACGTGAATACACATTTGTGTAACATAGTAAACATATTTTTGCTAATAGGTTTTGTCCAAATGTGTAAGCACTTCAAATCTCTTCCCCGACTACAACAGCCACATAAACTGCAGCAGGCTGCAGCAATATTGACAGACAATTTTATTATTATTATTATTTAAAGACAGACATCGTTTATTCAGTAAACCACTGTTTAATAAAAATAAATAAATAAATAAATAAAATAATATTTAATAAATAAAGCAATTCCTTATGCATTATTAAATACACTGTAAAGTAGTGAAAAATAAACTAAAATGTGTTTGAAATACATTTATTTTATGCTAAGTATACTACAAATACATTTACATATTTATGTACTTACCTTATATAAATACCTGGCAATTGTACTTTTTTGTATCCTAAATAGGTATACTTAAACCCTGCTAAATTGGAACAACTAATTGTGTACTTAATGTGCTTTAGTAATCCGGAAGTAGTGCTTAGATCTATCAAAATATATACATATGTATATTTGATTGTGCTAAACTGGAACTATTTAAGTATACTTAAATATGCTTTAGGTACACTTAAAATATCTTGCATTTAACGACTGATATTATACAGGGATCATACTATCCTTACTAATAGTGATATTAAAACACATTTTAGGCCAAATAAGGTTTAATTATAACCTTTATATCAGTCCTTCTTAAGCAATATGTCAGTAAATATGTTAATGGATTTGTAGTTAGGATGAAATAATTGTATTTTACAGTTTTGTTTTTCCCCAAGGGAATATATTAACACAATATATTATTTCATATATTTATCAATACATTTAAACCATTTACTGTAATATACTGATCATAAATATATGTAAATATATTTTCTTTCTGTAAGACCAAGCACTAATTCAACATGGAAATGTATGTTGGCCTAAGCCAGTCTGTTTAGCATTGGAGAAACACAATACAGATATAAAGATTCTCTAGGGCTGCACTCTCTTCCGAGAAAGGCTCGAAAACAAAGTCATGGCAAAACAAAGAGCCTGAATGGAGACTGAACTCAAATTCACTGGCATATTAGTTGTATTTACTCATAATACCAACAACAGGCTGAGGGTTTTATTCAACAACATTTCAAAAGCTTCTCATTAGCACAGCCTCTCTCGCTCTCTCTCTCCAGAGCATCAGTGATGAGGCAACCTACTTCAACTCTCATAACTGAAGAAAGGACACAAACAGCACAATACAGGAAGGGGACCAATTAGGCTGACAGTCGAGTTTAATTTCAGAGCTTTTAGAGCTCCTGCTGTCTGTTTCCCGGGAAGCTGGTGTGAGTGAGTGGATGCCTCTCACCTGGCCAATTAAACAGAACACATCTACAGCTGTGAGGTCAGTAGGCCTCCAGAACACTTCGCTCTGACATTCTCTGTTATAGAGATCATCCTGAACTGAATGCATCCTTCTAATGATGAAGGCTACAGGAACATTACAGCCGAGTTTCTTCTAAAGTGCCCCAGATTAAGGTCTCTGTGGCTGATCTTCCTCAGAGCTAGACTACTTTCTTTTGGGGTCAAACAATTCTCACAGCTGGATATTTGAACTTTCATTGCAAGTAGCATGCTCACACTTTTATAATGATGGTAAACATGCAGGATTCATTTGTTATTATGAAATTCTGTGATGGTTTACTCACCCTAATGACATTTTAAACCTGCACGCATACGTGGAAGCTATTTTGAAGAATGTTGGAGTCCAAACAACATTGGACCCCATGGGAAAACAACCAAAAAAAAAAAAAAAACTAAACAAAAAACACTAAATCGGAATAAGGAAGTTTGTATAATTAGTCAGGTTTCATTTTCACTTGACTGTGACTCGTTTCTTATTGGGCGTTAAGACATGTACATAAGACATCCCTTACGAAAAAAGAAGTTTATTCGAGTGTGCTATTAGTATACTTCTTTTAACCTAAAAATAAGAATGTATACTTTCAGTCTTTTTATGTACTTCTCAGAAATGTACTTAAAATTGCACTTAAGTGTACTTGACCTTTAGTTGTACACAATATTTTTATCGAGATATACTTAAAAGTATTATTAAGTATTCTAAGCATACTTGGCTTGTAGTTGTGTTTCCTCTTTTGTTTGAAAATTTTGACACATAAAGAAAACAGATATGTTCCTAATTCTGAGTATCTGAATTTTTGTGTAGGCTAGTTCACTGGTAGTGTACAGAGCAATTTACTTCAAATCTACTTTACTCTTTCCCTGCCATTGATGGAATTTTTCGGCTATACATGTGTTCACTGTTATACAGTAGGGGACTCCGGATCAAAACACAGTTAAAATTGAAGCAGAAACAAGTGAAGATTGTTAACAACGTGATCATCAATCATCAAACATTAAACAGCATATAAATCAAAACTGCCTAACGGTACAGAATTAAATGTTGAACCCATGAAGAGGAAATCACTTTGGGGGTGTTAATGGACTTGATCTACTCCATCCATGTTTTGGTCATTGTTCTAAATCTGATCTGGACGAAGTCTTTGACAAAGACTAAGACTGGCAAAGACTTCACTTGTAGTACAGTTGCAGTACAAACCCAAAAAAAAATGTAAACACTAAAAAGTTGGCCAATTTAGTCTCAAGTAGTATTGAAACAATACACTTATAAATATACTTCTATCACATTGCTAAAGTATACTTCATAAAATGACCTTGAAGTATACTTATTGTTTGTAAGGGACTGTAAAGTCTTGATGTAATGGATGAAACAACAAATATTTCCTTTTGTATTGTGATGTACATCCAAGTGAAACGAGTGGTAACACTTTATTTTAATATTCCACTTAGACATATATTAGACATTCTACTAACTATAAGTAACTTTGCAACTACATGTCAGTTTATTCTACTAACCTGAACTCTAGCACATAACCCTAACCTAACAGTCTACTAACAATCTAATGAGAGTTAGTTGACATGTAGTCGCAAAGTTACTTATAGTTAGTAGAATGTCTAAAGTGGACCATTGAAATATAGTGTAACCAAATGATTTATTGAAGAAAAAATATATGGCAGGGAATTGGTTCTATCCATCTGGGCCCGGTTTCCCGATAACGCTCACTCTTAGCCTGCTAAGAAGACTCGAAAGATATATCTTACCAAATTTGATTATTTTCCTAAGTGTGTTCCCCGAACTATACCTTAGAAAGCTGCTTAAGATATACCTTCTTATGTGCGACGTGACCCGGCGCTGTCCGTGGCGATGGTGCTGAATTGTTTGAAATCGATGGCTCGAGGATCAATTATTCTTTCGTGCAGGGGCTGTTTATGTGAAAAAGCGGTCATCTTTATAAAAGAAGCACTTCAGAAATAGTTGAAATTGCAATTTATTATGATTATTGGATATTATAAAAAATAATCCAAACTATAAATAGCCTATAATAGCCTATCCTACATATTTTAAAATTGTATCATAGCCTATTGCTGCCACAATAACCTTTTCAAAAATTTACATGCCGCCTTTTCTTTCCCATTTTTGTTCGCTGAGGTGGAGCTGCGATGAAATATTGTTCTTGTGTAAATACTTTCCAGCATTTCAGTAATAAAAGTTTACATCTTGCGTACGGTGCTCGGCAGTGATCAAAAAGGATTTAAACCGTGAATTTTGAATCTCTTGTAAACTCAGAGATGTGGATTCAGACGGCAATTAAATTACCACACGACCTGTTTGTCACAAAAACAGAAGGTACTAATTTGGCCAGGGATTTTTACGCGGGTTGGGTGAGAAAAACACTGATATTATGGATTCGGACGGCAATAAAATCACCGACTTACCCCTGTAAATGTTTAAAATACCGGACGAGCCCATGAGAAACAATATTAGCGTCCGAGTAGGACTTAACTGACAATAGCCTATGCTTTCACTGGCCTTTAAAAGAGCGTTTTAATTCAATTCATAATATTGTATAATAATATAATGAAAAATCTAACAACAATCAGTGTAATGACAATTTTATTCTTTGCATGAAAACACTTGAATTAGCCTAATTTAATACTGTCTGGGTGTATTAAAACTTCAGAATTATATTCATTTAGACCTGCAACAACGCTAAGAGAGAGCTACGAATGGTCCAGACCAACCTTACGAAAGTGTGACTTACAGAAGATATACTTAGCGTACGAACGTTTCGGGAACCGTCCCATAAGGTTAAGAGAGAGGTTAAGGAATAGGTTAAGAACTACTTAGAGATAAGAACGCTTTGGGAAACCGGGCCCTGGTTTGTTGATTGGATGAAGGCAGATCTAAAAGATCCAGATTTTAGGAGGAAATTAAAAAAAAAGAACATGCATGGATGAATTGTTCACAATAAGGTCAATAGCTTGCACTTAGGAAATAGATTTAGGAAATAGATTAGGTGCATTTTAATTTCATGCTGACTTTAGGTTGACATGGCATCTTAAAAATGCAACACTCTTTAAAAACTTTTGAAGGACTTTAATATTGTGACCCACCTTTAGTTGATGCCAAAAAATTTCATCAGAAGATCTGGCTCAAAAGCAAACATGACTTTATATCAAACTTCAAATATGTGAGCCAAATGAGTGATTTCTAGAGTAATATCTAGTACCTGGGAAACTACTGTATAGTTTAAAAACATTCTGGTCAAGATGTTAACTTCAGTACGCTAACTGGATGATCACTGAGTGCTTTTGATCTCTGAGATTTGTGCAGCGAGCGCTCTCATTCATCCAAATCAATTGGAGGACTGTGTAAAAACTAGATGAGTAATGATTATGTTGAGAATGATCTACAGTATAGACAATCTCAAACACTGTTCTGTATTTTAACTTGAACAACAACAACAAAAAAAGTAAAGTAAAGAAATACTGGTTTTGGTTCAACATCCTTCAGATTCTAAAAACAAATGTGAAATTCAGTGACACTGTAAGTAGTGGGAATTCAAGCAGTTGTTTGATGTTCTGCGAAGGTTTAAAAGCAGAATTTTTACGCTCTTTTTTTCTCTCAAAGCACTGAACTGGAATCTTGTTTGTTACTTAAGCAACATTGGTGGTTGTGAAAGTACATGTTGAGTAAGTAATGAGTATTATGACATCATAAAATTATGTTTTGATTCCTCAGACTCCCTTTTCACTTACTGTCTGTATCTGAATGCAAGCATAAGTAGTGTAATTATTTCATTGCTACTTCAATCTCACATTACTCCACTTACTCATACAGCTTCACAAACTCCTCTTTATAAGGTTGTAGGCAATCCCAACTAAAAAAAAACTGGAAAAAGACTGCCTATGGTTTAATCTGTTTTAGCTCATGTTCATTTGCCCAAAACCATCACCAGACCAGCTTGAACAGTAGATATCAACCAGCATTGAGGCAGGTTAACACTAGAAAACCACATTAGGCTTATTATTCAGCCTTAACCGAAAAAGCCTGCTCAGATGCACACTTCAAAAATCCATTGAAATAGTGCACCATCTGGGCATCTTTGAAATACTATTTTCAGCATAGGTCTACTGTTATTTGGGATGCAAATTTGAATCATGCATACAATCATGCAGACAGATTGTATGCAAATTAGGATGAAGTGAGTGATTGTTGAATAGTTGCTTTTATTTCCCTTGCACTAGATAAAAGCAAAACAAAACCAAAAAAATCTTGGTAAACAACCACCGATTTAGATGCTAGCATGCAATTTTACACTTTTAAAGTGTGACAGTTCATACATTTATCCATTCATTTTTTTCACTGAAGGGTAAGTTGAAATTTCTGTCAGAGGTTACTGACAGCTGCTTAGTGAAACATAACCTGGAATATTCCTTTAAGAAATTCCTTAATTTCATTCAAATGACATAATACAAGGAGCCTAGCAGTAAGGTATCAGAAGGCATTATGACTCGAAACTTTTTTTTACTAACTCCTTAATCAACCCTATTATGTAGGCAGAACAGTGCAGATAGCAAAACCAGCAGCACAGTTCAGTCATTACTGTCCATGAGAAAGTCACCAACATTAGCTTAAATACAAGATACGTGGTTTTATTGGGGGTTTAATCTGGTGAGATTAAGTTCTGCTTTTGAAAAGTGGAGGTGGACTCCATAGTGTATGAACTATGAAGTATGGAATACTAATGTCTTTGAGAATCCCTGCTGAAAATAACAGCATAGCTAGAAGCAAGCATGCTAAGTTTGGTTGTTGATATGTTGGTTTTTCAACAAGTCATCTTGACTATCTTATCCAGCAAGACTGACTTGGTCAACCATCCAGTGTTGTAATACTTGAGACCAGACTTGGTCTTGAGTCTGCCTTGAGTCCAAGGCCATATTTTCACAGTCTTGGTCTTGTCATGGACTCAGGAGCATTTGGACTCAGTCTAGACTGGACTCAACTACCATGACACCAAGGCTACGTTTTGTGGTTTGTGCAGGCTTACAAATATGATCCACTCTGTGCTACAGTGTCTCTGGACCACTGTGGGTGTGCTGTTGAGATTTATGTGAGTGAGTGTTCATCCCAAAGGGAAGCACAATCATACAGCCTAAATTGCTCAGACCTCTTTAGGTCTGTGTCTTGATTTGACCCTCTATGGTTTTGGTCTTGTCTCGAAGACAACTTGAAGACCATGCCGATGTTGGTCCACAAGCTAGGCCAGAATTAACCCAGCACTATAACCAGCCTAGACAAGCATGCAAATTCCTTCTGGTCTTGTTCCAGGTCTAGTTTTATTGGACAAGACCTTGGAGTCTCCAGATTAGCAAAAGGTATCTATAGGAATTAGTACATGTTTCAAAACTATGTTCACGATACCACAGTCAAATCCCAGCTGAGACGTAAAATCATTATCCCCGATTCCCAAAACCCTCTTGAACCTTAAGCGATACATTTGATCTTTGTGCTGTTTTAAGTTTGACTTTAATGCGGACACCATTTTCAAAGCTCTGGATCAGTGAGGGATGCGAGCAGTGTGTGCCTGCTAATCCTACTAACGTATGCTGCCTCAGCTTCCTGATGTATTTATTAGCTTGCTGAAAAGCCACCATTTGTTAAGCAGTGAGGGCTGATAAAGTGATTCACGACTCCCACATGCGGCTGTGTACTGCTGACTGGAGCCCGATCTGCTTGCGTGTGCATGCATGCAGGTGTCTGTGTTAGAGATCCTTAAGGCCATTATACTGTATGTGTGTTATGTGTGGGTGAAGGGGTGAAGGGTGATACAGTAATACTGTATCTTGCATTCTCTATGAGACATTTATTTACTGCTTTTTGCTTTGTAGATTAAAGCTGAAAAGAGTCTCAAGATTCTTGCTTCGGGATTTGGGAGTCAGTTTCAGTCCATTAGAGGATGGCTTTATGAATGACCATGTCTTTATCTGAATGAACATTAGTACTGAACAAATCCATGTGCCTGTATCTAAATACCTGATTGACCAATCTCACGTACAGTATTGTAGACCCTTTAATGGGACTGTGCTATGTTGGGTCTACTATGATAAGCGTTTCTAACCTTTCAGTAGTACTGGGGCTCAGGCCCCTGATCAAAAAAGTGTCCTCATATGTTGACACTGCTTTAGATATACAGTATGGATATAAATTGTCTTTACAATAAGTAGCAACAGAGTTGTTCACGAACTACATGTGCAATAAACAGCTTCATTGCCGACAAACTGAAAAAATCTGATCCCTACAATAGTAAATATGTACTCTCTCTAGCACCTCCTTTTTGTTTTCTGACTTACAAATGATCCCGTTACGCTGTGAGAAACCAGTGCATGAGTGAACTGTCCAAATGTAAATCTTTTTTTGCAAACTGATTAGCTTGTTTGACTGATTAGATCAAAAGAGGGACCCATTCGCAATCTGGCATTGCTAAGTCTGATGCACACATGTAATGATTGCTGAAATACTATCAGAGGAAATTAATCTCAGGTCGTTATATGGTAATCTCCACCATCAGACAAAGATTTAACAGTTATAATTTACTGGGGCACAGAGTTATTTCACTGGGGCTCATGCCCCAGTAAAACGAGTCTAGCGATGCCAATGTCTGATACCCAACAGTCTATGCAACAGTTTGTCACCAAATTGTGGACTCTAAGGAGTACCACAGGGGTTGAGCATGACATTTGGAATGGGGCCTTAGTTCAAATCAGACCAGGCCAAGATGCTGGATAATGAATAGGGGTTGATTTGCAAGAGTTGGCAGTCATGTCCTTGCTGACAAATCCAGCATTCGCCAGCTCTGTTTTGGTTGTGAACAACGTAACAATGCAGGTCCACCTAGACCAGCACTGACCAACATAAACCAGCCTGGATCAGTGTGAAATTTGTGCTGGATTGTGCATGAGATGTGCTCATGGTTGTGATGCTAATACTGTGATGATATGTAAATCTATATGAGGTTTTCACAGCATAAATTCAGTAAGTGAACCCAATCGCGTGCCTCATGTTCTTGTTCTTTGGACAGTCACAGAAACACCATGCTTTGGGAGTTGTGGGTTGGTGGTCAAGTGGTGATGGAAAACCATATCTTACCATACCTAACCATAAATAATACAAGGACGCACAATGCTAGAGCATTTAGGTAAAAAGATTCAAAAAATGAAACTGAAACCGCAAATGTGCAAATAAGATTATGTTTGCAGAGGGTTTAGGAATATACAATGTGAAACAGCAGCTTATTAATGTACAAGAATAAATAATAACCCCGGGTAAGTTATGAGAAGTGCGAAATGATCCAAGGTTAACTGTCTCAAGTGTGAAAAGCCCTAATGTGTGTATACATTGACTTTTGCCAAGTTACAGATGTTCTTTTGTTTATGAACAATAAAGTACCATAAATTGCACATGCAGTACTTCATACGGCAAGCCACTGGCAACACTTAAAACAACTTTCACAGTTGTGATATAACACTTAAATTAACCTTCAGCAAAGACAGAGTCTATTGCATCTTTTTGAGACTCTAAGATAAGAGTCAAGCAGCAGCCTGATAGGTAAACACTCTGAGTCAGCGCAGGCTGAGGGTAAACATTCACTGCTGGCTGCGAGCTCCAGAATATGGAGAAGTGTACCGCTGCGATTGACTGAAGCTTGGTGTTGTAGCATGATGTAAGCCCTGTTGGCTTACTGCATTAGACATAGGCCATTGAAACTAGGGATTGTGGGTTTCAGTCCCATCTGGGCTGAGTTTAGCCAGAGTGAGGCAGTAGATGCCTAAAGGTCAACGGATAGAAACCATCCTCTGCTAAGACTGCTCATTACTCCTGAATTTCCCCTCAGGGATCAATACAGTGCATCTGTCTTCTAAGAGCTGAGAGTCTTCTGTACTGAACAGCTGGAGGAAATGTTTCCAGCAGTGCGAGTGCAGTGTGATGGGCTTCCTCCTGCAGAATATACAGATGTGTTGTCACTAATTGGCAGAAGAATAAAGTCACGTTATGCTCTACGTAAAGTGGGTAAAATGTTTGCCTCTAGATTTAAGAGGAAAATAATGTTCATATCATGTAGTTAGCTTTGAAAATCAAGCTTGCATTGATAATTGCTAAACATTTTTTAGTTGCCTTGACAAGATTTTTTTTATTTTTTATGTTCAAAGCACAACCTGTTACTCATTTAAAGTTGACTTTAACTGGAGATAATTAGTTGAGTGTGATGGCGTGATGTGGATCTAGAATTCTGTAGCAGCTCTGATCTAGCAATGAAACCTTTGTCGAGACTTGGAATTTTGGCAAAGCCTTTTGAAAATAGTGTTATAGAATGGTGCCAGGGTTTGCGGAGTGGTTGATAATGTGTTAAAAAGAGGCTGCTAGGGTGTTCAGAGTGGTTGCTAGGGCTTGCATGTTCCAGGGTGGTTGCTCGATTGCTCTAGGTATCTTTGGGGGTGTTGTGGTTATTAAATAGCTTGTTCAGTACAACATAAGATCAATCAACAGCATTTGTTATTTGGATTACCACAAAACTGATCCTCCTCTAAAGGGTTAGTTTACCCAATAATTGAAATTCTGTCATTATTTACTCACCCTCATGTCATTCCTAACCTGTATGACTTAAAAAAAAAAAAAAAAAAAAAAAAAAAAATCTCAATAAAGATATTTAGAAGAATGTTGGTAACAAACCAGTTTTGGTGGCCACTCACTTCCATTGTATAAAAAACAAAACAAAAAAAAACAACAACAACACATTTCTCAAATATCTTCTTTTGCATTTCAAAAATAAAGAAAAACATTTTCTAGGGTGAGCACATGATGATGGAATTTTCTTTTCTTTTTCTTTTTTCTTTTTTGGGTGAACTGACATTGTTTGGTGAATATGTCATTGTTAGTTATTTCATAGAAAGCACACCCATAACATGCATGGCTATGGATTAGACTGAAGCGTGTGTGTGTGTGTGTGTTATTGATGTGCTTATTATAACATTTTAATTTAGTAAATGCAAACAGGTAGCTTGACATAATTGGATCGCATAGTTTTTCTTTCTCCAAAAATACACAAGCAATAATCGAAATTCTGCACCATACCTCTCCAAAATCATTAGTGATGATTAGTCGCAGTGAATGCCCACTTTATGAGTGCAGGTGTGGGTATATTCCACACGTCAAAACAAAAAAACTACTTAAGTCTTCCCCAACCAAATGAACTGCCATATCAATGAAACTGAAACTAGCTTTGCATAGTACCGTTTGATGAAGTCACTTGAGAGATAACAATGAAATAAGGAGGTACACTCAAGACAGAATAAAAAAAGTAATGAATTCTCAATTTTATCTTTAAAATATAATCCCTTGCTTTCAGCATTCTGAAATGAGAACTATATAAATAAATATAAATAACCATATCCTGTTGTTTTTTGTTTGTTTGTTTTTACACATGCTCTGCTCCACACTTCACAATCTCGTAGAGAAGACACGCTCTGCCCTGTCTTACTGTGGCTCATCTGTGTCTCAGGGATGAAAGTGTGTTTAATTCATGCCACGCAAGTGTGTTTGTGTGTGTGTGTGTGTGTGCGTGTGTGTGTGTGTGTGCGTGTGTGTGTGTGTGTGTGTGTGTGTGTGTGTGTGCTTCAATTAGCAAACGTTCGCTCAGGGATTTGAAACTGAAGTAAATAGTCTTGCGGGAGGGATTAAAAAGCATGTGACAGAAAAGGCAAAAAGAGCAGTAGAACGATTAGGAATATTAAAGCCGGGTGCAGGAATATATTTCCACTGAAACGGAGAGAGAGGGAATGACTCAAGCTGCAGCTCTTCATCACACACTCCACTGCTCTTACGCTTTAAACAATGACCACTGCCATCCAGAAGAGTGTGAGTGGCTCTCAACGTGCCACCATCCCAATATCGCTTTCAGCCGTAGGAAAACAAAAGCTCTGTTTCAAAAGCTAGTGCACTACAGTAGCACACCTAGGAAACATTTTAGTTTTTAGAGATGCACTCCTGACAACACAAGTGTAGCTATTGCTAATGCTATACAGGATTAGTTGAAAATTCCAAACCCATGATTTTGGAACAAGAATTATCAATGGAGACAGAGGCTTTTAAGATTCAAAAATGATGCAAAAGCTGACAAAAAAAAGTGTTCCATATGACTTGTGCACTATATTCCAAATTGATGTGAATATAAATTTAAGACACTGAGCTGATAATCGATGTGACCAGACCATTAAAGCCAAGTTCACATTGCACGATTGTAAAGCTTATGTGTAATAATGATATTCTGGTCTATAACTCTATTGTCCTGTATCTTGCTCTCTCATTGGCTGTAGGTCATCGCCGATGTGGTTTTCAGTCAGAACACATTCACACAGCAGGATTTTGAACCGTCCACAGGTCCAGATATTTAGCATGCCAAATATACCACAGGTGTCGGCGACGCATCGTTGATTCTCTCAAATCGCATCTTTGATAATTCACATTCGCGTGATTGTCACTCGCATGATCGAGCACCGATTTGTCTCCGATTTCGGGCATTTGTCTGCGATTTAGCAGAATCTGTCGGCGAGTGAAAATCAAGGCTAAAATCATGCATCATGTTAGTTACAACAACAACAAAAAAATGCAGATTAGTCTAATTTAAATCTGAAAAGTATGACTGATTACACCTTAGCTATCTGCTAGTTGGTCAGACTAGTTCTTACAACACAGTCTAATAGGGATAGTTTCACCCAAAAATGAAAATGTAGTCATCGTTTACTCACCCTCAAGCTGTTCCAAACCTGTATGAGTTTCTTTCTTCTGTTTCTTTTGAACACAAAAGAAGATATTATAAAGAATGTTGGTAAGCGGAAAGTTGACGGTAGCCGTTGACTTCCAAAGTAGAAAAAAATACTCAATGGCTACCGTCAACTTTCTGGTTACCAACATTCTTTATAATATCTTCTTTTGTGTTCAACAGAAGACAGAAACTCATACAGGTTTGGAACAAGTTGAGGGTGAGTAAATGATGACAACATTAACATTTTTGGGTGAACTATCCCTTCAACAAACTGGCTGTGCTTATCAGTGTTGGGAGTAACGCGTTACAAAAGTAATTAATTACTGTAATGCATTGCTTTTTGCTGTAACGCGGTAATGTAAGGCATTACAGGGGGGAAAAAAGTAATATTTTACTCGGTACAAATGTCAGTAACATTCTGTACGGCAGAATGTACCATGGATGGTTATATCTGAGGTACTAGGGCATGTACCATGGTAAATCTGAGGTACCATACTATGTACCATAGTAACATACTGTACAGTATAGTACTTCAGATATTATCATGGTACCATGATAATATCTGAAGTACTATAAAGTATTTACCATGGTTATATCTGAGGTACTATGGTAAATCTGAGGTACCATACTATGTACCATAGTAACATCTACAGTACCATGCAATGTACCATGGTACCATGATAATATCTGAAGTACTATATAGTATGTACCATGGTTAGATTTAAGGTACCATGGTACTACCATGGTACTACTATGGTATACCATGGTATGTACTATAGTACATCATGGTAAAATTTCTTATGGGTCCAAGCTCAGTCGGATACCACATCACCTTCTACTGGATGTGTAATGAGCTAATTGAGCATCATACGCTACATTTAGATTGCCAAATCCATATTTGCAGTTATTTTGGTGAGAGTAACTTAAAAGTAATGCAATAGTAGTGTAATGCCTTACATTTTAAATACAGTAATATTGTAATGTAACGAATTACTTTGAAATGACAGTAACAAGTAATAAATAATGCATTACAGTTTCGAAGTAACTTGCCCAACACTGGTGCTTATGCAACTGGTCCCAAGCTGAACGTACCATCATTTTAATCTGTAAATGACAAGACATCAGTAATAGCCTTTATTAATATTAATGTTGAGCTTCAGTAATGTATTTAATCTCCATGCAAAGTGTAGCAAATTCCTTTAGGCTCCTGGCAATTAATGCCATTCGAATTGAGTATGGTCATCAGTCATTTTCTTTCTATGCTCCCTTTGTTCTGTAATTGTCCTGCAGGGATTTAATTATTTAAATATACACTGCAGTAATTCCAAAACAAATGGACTACATCATGCGTTTATGCGTATTGCAAAGCATGAGCACAATAACATTGCTTTATTGCCATTAAAGGGATGGTTCGAAGTAATTTCAACCTTGGGTTTTTTACCCTTGGTCGAACATTATTAAAGTTAGAGCTTATTTAGAGATATCAGCCGAATGGCTTAGTGCAGGCGCTAACGGATCCAAGGCTGTATCTCGTAAATTACCCCACTAATAATGCCCAGAATGGTACCAAACTTCTACAGTAGTACAAATAGGACCTGTACTCATAAAACGAGGCATTGGAAAGTTTGTAAGTACATCAGGAGTTTATTTAAATAACACTTGCCTGACGGCTCATGCTACCGCTAACCCGGACGTCAAGGTCACTTCCGTGATTTGGGAAAAGCCCGTAAAAGTCCTGGCAGAAAGCGATGCATAAGGATATAGTGTAACAACGCCCAGTTCCAGGAATGCACTAATATTTTGTTGGCAGTACCAGTTTGCAACAATTATTAGTTAACACTAAGTTGTCAACACTTCGGAAAAACTACCAACTAGTACTAGTTGGTACTACCAACAAAATCGACCAAGGGAAAAAAAAGCTTCTGGGGGGTGTTTGGCTCGAGGTCATGGTGCAAAGGACCCTACACTGTAAAAACTAAAGGAGCCTCAAATATCCTGTTGGATACTCAAGGAACTTCAAAATGTAATTTAAGTGCCTCAAAGCTCTTTCTCCTATAGTAGGGTTACTGGTGGAGCATTGACAATCTTTGCGGTTCTTGCTGGAACTTATGGGATCCTTTAAGCATTTTGTATTCAGTTCAGAGGTTCTGGAGTCACCTTTTCATTACCATGAGACCTCGAAGTGCTTTGGGGGAAAATAGAGGAACCTGAATTCTATAAAAGGGTTATTGTAAGATCTTTTAACATTTAAGTAGTTCCTGGAAGACCTCTTAAGTTAAAGCTAGCATCTGGAGGAACCCAATGGTTCTGTGAGGCCAGAATAAGATTATTATTCATGTCAAGTCACCTTTATTTATATAGAGCTTTTTACAGTACAGATTGTATCGAAGCAGCTTCACAGTGATAACATGAAAATACTACAACAAAGTTTGTTTCTAGAAGAAAATTGTGTCATCGCCCACCTATTATCCTATTATTATAGCCTACTTAGCCTAAGTTTGATTCAGTACATAGGCTTACTTTTATTATAGGCCTATTTTATTGATTAATTTAAACCTTAAACAACAACAACAACAATAATAACAACAATATGAAGAAGCAGGATGAGAAAAGTTTTATTCTGTCACGAAACTGCTTCTATTCCTCTGCTGTCGTTGGTTCTGTGATGCTCGCGCACAACAAAGCTCAGCTGATCGTCATCAGGTTTGAAAGTAACGGCTCCCCTCATCAAAGCATGCCGCATCTTCCGCCGTTTGTTCGGCTCTCCGTTACAAGGTTTGTAAACTCGCCAAAGAAATATAAATACAGAGTCTACTCAAACACATACATATATAAACTAAATGTATTATACATTACTACGTTTTTACAGTGTTAACCACTTGTTTATTGCACAGTATGTGGTATGAGTATGAAGGTTTCAGCCGCGATGCCAACTAATCTAATGAACAAATGGAAATCATTGACTTATTGTTTTAGCCATTCAATTCAACGTATTGTGCACAACTGTGTCTTCAAATTGCTGATATAACTAATTTAGCTGATTCCTGCTGTCGTCATTGGCGTTTGTTATGAATAACACAAGTGGTTAATATAATGTTAGTTTGGTCTGTTTTTGTTTATTTACTACAGGTGCCCTCATTCTCTCAAATACCATTTTAAAGCCCGTTACTGGCCAATAAATATAATGTTGTGAATGGATATAATCAGCTTTGTTCTTTTGTTTCCCCAGAACAACCAGTACATTTCTAAAATAATCTGAACATTTCAGAGGCAACGTTGAATTACATTAAGTTACCTGCACCACATGCAAGTACTTTATTACTATGAACTTTTCTGTGTGAAATTGTATTGTTTGACTGTGTACTTGTGTTTTTTAATCAGTTATTCTCTGAAAATCTTCCCTCATGCTCTCAAATCTCATTCATGTTACTCAGAAAAATAATATCACAGGTTTGGAGCCAATAATGCTATGTATTTTTTATAGGCTATACCTTAATCATTTGCATTTGAATATAAGACATTTGAACTCTGAATTATAACTTCAAGTTTAGTCTTTTTAGACAAAAAAAGCTAGCCTATTATATGGCTTCAGAAGACTTACAACAGAAATCATAACACATGAGATGTGGACTCATTTTTTTTTCTTCATTTTTCATGTATTTAGGATCTATTCTGGGACATTTTTGGAGCTTAACAGAATATTTATCCATTTTTACATAAATTGTTGCATTAAATTGAACTAGACAAGTGTACATGAGAATGGTTTAATGAATGATTTATACTATTGTTTTCTGCTTGTTTCATGCAGTGAAAGCGAACGGTGACTGGGGTTGCATTATGCCTGAGATCTGCTTTTGGGTTCCACAGACATAAAGTCAAACAGGTTTGAAATGTCACAAGGCTGAGGAAATTATTTTAAGTTGACAACTATCACTTTAATAACATTACTTACAGTACATTTTGTTCTTTGCAGGGACCTCGGTAAGCTGAAATACAAGTTTGAACAAGAATAAAAATCCCTCTGTAGACCTGAAAATCATTGAAGTGCCTGGACCATCCACCAGAAAAGAGGAAAAACAAACGGAAAATGAAGCTGATGCACCTTTTCACTTTTCTAACTCGTTAAGTACCTCTGTGAAGATTTTATTATTGATTGCATTTTATGTTGCAGCAAGTAAAGGTGCAGTCACATTTTTGAATTTCGTGAAATTACACAGGCAAAAAGGTCCATTGACCATTGTCAGCAGTGTAGCGACGTAATGTATGAAGCACAGCTCACACAGGAGTCACTTTCAAGCAGCTTTCTGTTGGTCAAATCCAGCGAATTCCAGTAACCACCTTGGTCCCATAGTGACATTTCTGACCACACACGAAATTGCTGATCGTGTGGATTCTTATTGAAATGACTGGAATTCACCAGTGAACATTCACAGAACAACAGCTTATTTTACTGCACCTTAACTCTGTTAAAATGGAAAATGTTTTCTGCTTGTTGTGACATAAGGAATACTGTTTCCAGGTCGAAGCCTCTACTTCCTCATATCTTGTTTCTAGTGAGAATACCCAACAACCATTTATGAACACTGTTGATTCAAGTCACACATTTAAGCTTTTCAAAAGCCATAGTGTACATTACAGTCTCCAGTCCCACGGCATCCCAGACTTCAACATTTTATGATTCAAAATAACTGAATAACTAACCATCAGAGATTTCGGAATAGAGATAAAGGTCAGGATCATAATTTTCAGGAATATTACAGCACAATGAGTGTATATTAGCACTGTTTGTTGTTTGTTTTTGGCATCTGATAGAGCTTTTGGACTTGAAAACAGTGACGTCAGACTTAACAAGCGGACTGAAACACAAATGTTTTAAAGTTAAGTGAAGATTTTTATTTAAAAATTGATATTGATTTATTACATGGAACATGTGTTTCCATGCATTTTGTTGAGATGTATTTTCTTGTGTAGCCTATATACATGGTTGATTATTCATGTTGCTAATGTATTATAATTTTTTTGTGTGTATTCATTGATATTAATCTATTACTAGCTTTTTTCCCATGTGCATGGAAGTGTATGTATTAAAATGGATCTAAAATATGTAATAAACAATTCTTATTTTGTATTTGGTTCAGTTTGTTTATTATAATAAAAGTCAATGGTAACCATAGTAACAACATGAAATAAAAATAAAAAATAAAAATGACATTTGGTTCCTGGAGGCACCCACAGTGTCTAATATAAGAGTTCCTCAGGAAACCTGTGTGGTTCCTCAGAGAACCTCCCCTTTTTAAAGGGTGCCTAGAGGATCTACAGACGGTTCCGCCGGTGTGGCAAAGTGAAGAACCCCAAAAGGTTCCTCCAGGCACCTTTTATTTTTACAGTGTAGGTTGAAATTACTCCGAACCATCCCTTTAAGACGACCACCATACAAGTAAAAAAGTTTAGTACACTCAGCAAAGTCATCACACCCACTGTGAACTGAGTCAGAATGTCATTGGCAGTCACTGGGTAAGGGTGTATAAATTAATTGCCTGTCAAAAGCCTGTCAAATCATCATTAATATGTTTGCTTCCTGTCAGAGCTGAGTCATTTTATGTCTTATCTTGGTCAAACCACATTCTTGTGAGGCCTAATGGATTTTCCATATTTTAATGAAGTTGGACCTAAGAAATCAGCTTGTCTAAGAAATCATCTAAAAATACATCAAGATAACTGAGAATTACCAGCACAGTCTGACCTAAAGTTGAGTTCATGCAGCAGAATATCAAATTATCATAAAACTCTTCCATTTATTAGTCATGAATGGTCCCAGGAGGAATCTGCTCACTTGTTTTCACATTTTATTCAAAATTCTTGAATATCTTTTAACAATTCAAAGCCATGTAACTTGTAAACTTGGACAAATTGACCTGGGCTGCATTTCCCAAAAGTATCACGTAGATCGTAGAAGCCACCAAAGGTCTTTACGATCTATGATTTTGGGAAACACAGCCCATAATTCTGTCAATATTTTGTGTAGTGGATTTAGCTGACTTCCTATTTTAAACCTTTAACTATTTTCTCAGTGGTAAACCATTTGGCAACACAGTAAAAGTATAAAAACGCTGTGATCTATTCAAAGGAAATTCGACTAATGATCACAGCTAATTAAATAGATGCATAAAGTTCATTTATAGGCTGCAACATGAAGTCCACTAAGGCAAGCCGAAATAAGAACCCAAGGGAAGCTTTATTTATATCCATAACCAAATTACAAGATAAACAAAACCCGACTTGACCTGAGAAACAAGAGACTCACCCACAGCACACTGTAAAAATAAAAGGTGTCTGGATGAACCTTTTGGGGTTCTTCACTTTGCCACACCGGCGGAACCGTCTGTAGATCCTCTAGGCACCCTTTAAAAAGGGGAGGTTCTCTGAGGAACCACACAGGTTTCCTGGGGAACTCTTATATTAGACACTGTGTGGAACCATTTTGGGTGCCTCCAGGAACCAATTATTATTATTTTTTTCATGTTGTTACTATGGTTACCGTTAACTTCTATTATAATAAACAAACTGAACCAAATACAAAATAATAATTGTTTATTACATATTTAGATCCATTTTAATACATGCACTTCCATGCACTCATAGATTAATATCAATGAATAGAATACACACAAAAAAATAGTATAACACATTAGCAACATGAATAATCAACCATGTAAATACAATAGGCTATACAAGAAAAGACATCTCAACAAAATGCATGGAAACACATGTTCCATGTAATAAATCAATGAAAACAAAAAACAAAAACTGACATTAATATTTTGACTACCCTAATTAAAAATGTGCATCTTCACTTAACTTGTTAAGTTTTGTTAAACTGATGTCTGACGTCACTGTTTTCAAATCCAAAAACTCTATCAAATGCCAAAAACAAACAACAAACGGTGCTAATATGCACTCATTGTGCTGTAATATTCCTGAAAATTATGATCCTAACTTTTATCTCTATACCGAAATCTCTGATGGTTAGTTATTCAGTTATTTTGAATCGTAAAATCAGCCTGGGATGCCGTGAGACTGGAGACTGTAATGTACACTATGGCTTTAATGTCAAGCTTAAATGTGTGACTTGAATCAACAGTGCTCATAAATGGATGTTGAGTATTCTCACTAGAACTAGATAGAGGAAGTAGAAGTAGAGGCTTTGACCCGGAAACAGTATTCCTTATGGCACAACAAGCAGAAAACATTTTCCATTATTACAGAATTAAAATGCAGAAAAATTAGCTGTTGTTCTGTGAATTGTTCAAGTCATTTCTAAAAGTGAAGTTATAATTCAGAGTTCAAATGTCTTATATTCAAATGCAAATGATTAAGGTACAGTATAAGAAAAAATGCATAGCATTATTGGCGCCAATTCGCCAAACCTGTGATATTATTTTTCATGTAAAAATAACATGAATGAGATTTGAGAGCATGAGGGAAGATTTTCAGAGAATAACTGATTAAAAAACACAAGTACACAGTCAAACAATACAATTTCACACAGAGAAAATACATAGTAATAAAGTACTTGCATGTGGTGTAGGTAACTTAATGTAATTCAAAGTTGCCTCTGAAATGTTCAGATTATTTTAGAAATGTAATGGTTCTTCTGGGGAAACAAAAGAACAAAGCTGATTATATCCATTCACAACATTATATTTATTGGCCAGTAACGGGCTTTAAAATGGTATTTGAGAGAATGTAGTAGTAAATAAACAAAAACAGACCAAACTAACATTATATTAACCACTTGTTCATAACAAACGCCAATGACGACAGCAGGAATCAGCTAAATTAGTTATATCAGCAATTTGAAGACAGTTGTACACAATACGTTGACTTGAATGACTAAAAAAATCTAAGACAATAAGTCGATGATTTCCAATTGTGGCATTAAGTTCATTATATTAGTTGGCATCGCGGCTAAAACCTTCATACCACATACTGTGCAATAAACGAGTGGTAAACACTGTAAAGACGTAGTAATGTATAATACATTTAGTTTATATGTGTATGTGTTTGAATATATAGTGAGTGGACTGTGTATATATATATATATATATATATATATATATATATATATATATATATATATATATATATATATATATAATATATTTCTTTGGCGAGTTTACAAACCTTGAAACAGAGAGCCGAAAACAAACGGCGGAAGCTTTGATGAGAGGACTGGAGCCGTTACTTTCAAACCCGATGATGATGATAATGATCAGCTGAGCTTTGTTGCGCGCGAGGATCACTGAAGCAATCACAGCAGAGGAATAGCAGCAGTTTCGTGACAGAATAAAACTTTTCTCCTCCTGCTTCTTCTTCATATTATTATTATTATTATTATTATTATTATTATTTGTTGTTGTCGTTTAAGGTTTAAATGAATCAATAAAATATACTAAATAAATGTAAGCCTATATGTATACTGAATCAAACTTAAATATAAACACTGGATCCATTAATGCTAACGCTTTCTTTTCTCTTTTCTCTTTTCTCTTTTCTTCTACTTTATATCTGTTTAAAAATATAATTAAAAAAAAATAAACGTTTACTGCATCAGACTAAACTGGGAAGGGTCACATCACTTAACCTACATATTGTTGTTTAACTGCTTCTATTGCTCTCCTCATTTGTAAGTCGCTTTGGATAAAAGTGTCTGCTAAATGATTAAATGTAATAATAATAGGATAATAAAATTCTTATTGTGGCCTCGCAGAAACTTTAAATGTTAAAAGATCTTACAATAACCGCTTTATAGAATTTGAGTTCCTCTAATTTCCCCCAAAGCACTTCGAGGTCTCGTGGTAATGAAAAGGTGAATCCAGAACCTCTGAACTGAATACAAAGTGCTTAAAGGATCCCACAAGTTCCAGCAAGATGCGCAAAGATTGTCAATGCTCCACCAGTAACCCTACTATAGGAGAAAGAGCTTTGAGATAACATTTTTAAGTTTAAAGGAAGTTCATTGAGTATCCGACAGGATAAAGTTCATTGAGTATCCGACAGGATATTTGAGGCACCTTTAGTTTTACAGTGCAGGTTACAACATCAAATCTAGTCAAGGCACAATGGACTTGGGAAACACGTGACAAAAACAACCAATGACAAGTGGAACTAATCAAACAAGAACCAATGAAAAGACAGAACTGAGTACAAGATAAGACAATAAACCAATGAGAACATGACACATGAGACATCGAAAGTAATCAGGACATGACACATGAACTAAAGGGAGTTCCAGAGGAATCCAGAGTTCTCGCGAGAGCACAAGTTGAATTTGCTCAGCGAGTTACTCTGGTGTCGAGTAATGATGCTCATTAAATATACCCTTGTATCCAAGCTGCACCAATCACATCGGGTTATCTGATATAGGCGGGCCAGAGGCGAGTTAAACAGATGACGACAGCGCTGTGACGTCGAAGTCATTAGTAAACATTGCAAGATGGCTATGGATGAACACCAGTTGTTTGAAACGTTTTTGTCATGTTTGAAACGGCTTTGGCCGATACAATGAACGAGTTAGACTTGACTTTTTATCTAAAACAGGAACAGAAGACGGCGCTTGAATCGTTCCTTTGCAAGAAGGGTGTTTTTGCTGTTTTGCCGACCGGATACGACAAGAGTCTAATCTACCAGTTAGCTCCGCTGGTAGCTAAGCGAATGGGGCTTGTTGTGATTGGTCGTAGTGTTATCCAATTGCGTGCAGTGAGATTTTCATGCATGCTTTGTGCCGCCCCTCGAGCTGGCCGATTTTCATTAGTCGACGCCAGATCATTAATCTTTCAGATTTAGGTCTGGATTTCCAGGCTAAATTCAGGGTACATTTACAAAAAAATTATGTACTAAGAACAGATTTTTTTCCCCTTTGTGTCTTTCGCATACAGACGACAATGTTGTCGAAATGATCCCCCGTTTAAACTGATCTGCGAAAACGACTAAATTCGCTGTATTTTTACGCCAGGCCAGTAGGTGGCGATGTAATTTTCTAAAGAAACGCTATACGCCTATAGACTGATCACATCATACGCATGCGCATGGCATCACTGTTTTCACAAATTACATTTTTGTAGTTTACACAGAGATGATAATGGTATAATGGCAAAAATCTAACCTTTCACTGAAGTAAAAGAATTGAAAGTGGGGAGGAAATCACATTATGAAATAAATGTTTTTCTCCAAAACACGTCGGCCATAATTATTGGCACCCCTAGAAATTTTTATGAGTAAAATATCTCTGAAGTATATTCCCATTAATATTTACCTTTATTTAGCACACCAGGGTGACTAGGAACATGAAATTGTCCAGCCATGACTTCTTGTTTCACAGGAGTTTAAATATGACGAATACACAAAGGCCAAATTCCCTTAATCATCCATAACAATGAGTAAAACCAAAGAATATAGTTCTGATGTGCATCAAAAGATTGTTGAGCATCACAAAATAGAAAGTGGCTGTAAGAAAATAGCTGAAGAATTGAAAATCCCCATTTTGACCATCAGGGCAATAATTAAGAAGTTCCAATCAACTAAAGATGTTACGAATCTGCCAGGAAGAGGACGTGTGTCTATATTGTCTTAATGGACAGTGAGGAGGAAAGTTTGAGCGGCCAAAGACTCTCCAAGGATCACAGATGGAGAATTGCAGAGATTACTTGAGTCTTGGGGGTCAGAAAGCCTAAAAAAAATGATCAAACAACCCCTACATCACCACATGTTGTTTGGGAGGGTTTCAAGAAATATCCTCCTCGCTCCTCCAAAAATAAACTCCAGCATATTCAGTTGTCAGACACGACTGGATCTTCAAAAGGGACTGGATTCTATGGTCAGATGAAACTAAAAAAAGGGGCTTTTTGGCAGCAAACACGCTAGATGTGTTTGGTGCAAACAGGGATGAAGAGTCCCCCATGCCTACGGTTAAATATACTGCTGGATCTTATATGTTGTGGGCCTATTTTTTTGCTGGAGGTCCTGGACATCTTGTTCAGATACATGGTATCATGGATTCTAGCAAATACCAACAGATAAAAAATCAAAACCTGTCTGCCTCTGCTAGAAATCTTATAATGGGCCGTGGTTGGATCTTCCATCAGGACAACGGTCCAAAACAAACATCAAAATCAACACAAAAATGGGTAACTGAGCACAAAATGAAGCTTCTGCCATGACCGGCCCAGTCCCCTAAGCTGAACACTATAGAAAATGAGTGGGCTGAACTGAACAGAAGAAGCACCAACATGAACTTGTGAATCTGAAGGATCTGGAGAAATTCTCTATGGAGGAATGCAGGGCCGTGCACAGACCTTTTGAGGGGCATGTGTTGAAACTGGAAAAGGGCACGCCTCTCCCTTTTTTTATATATATATTAGAATTATTTAGTAAGCCTACATAAAAGGAAAAAAAATGGTCACATCTTCATGACAAATTCAATAACACAAAATAATAGTCTAAAAAGCTTCAGAATTATTCACTATTAATAACAACCTTAATAATAATATAGATATACAGGATTTCAGGGCTTCTTTAGCCCTAAAGGGCTAAAACCCTAAAAAAACAAAAAAACAAAAAACAAAAAAACATGTTTAACTACATTTATACATGTGAAGACGAGCGGAGAGTATAGGCTATAGATTCAAAAATGAGCGAATTACGTGCATATTAACAGCCTTGAATTAACCATAATTTAATATTATTACCATAACATGATTAAATGTTAATAAATTAAGTGTATCAGCAATCATAAATCAATGAAGAAATTTCTTAGAAATATGTTACCTAGGTGACGAGGATCACTCAGTCGCTTTGTGTAAGTTCCAGTACGAAACAGCGCGGGGACGCACCTGTGATTTTCCGATGGTAAAAACAAATTATAGGCTATGTTGTTGTATTACTTGTATAACATTTTACAAAAGTCAAACTAAAATGCACTTGCGGGGTTTTTGACCAGCGGATGTGTGCAACTGTGCATTTTGTCCGTCATTAAAACGGCGCCGTCGGCATCACATTACATTTTCATCAACAGGTTACAAACTAGTTTGTTGTTGCTATATGGGCGCTCAGTTTTTCCGGTTGTAAAATACATTTGGCCAAAATCTCATTTTATAAAAGATGAAATGCTACTGTATGCACAGTAAGTGTAGACTATGTATTGGCTATGACTAGATGGCAAATGCTAGACCTCTCTCTCGGGTCCCACATGTCTCAGTCAGACATCAAATAAATAAAATATGAGCCTTTATAGACATAGTGTTTAGTACTTATTCAAACAACAAGATCTTTGTTTACCCTTGCAAAACGTCGTTCAGCTGCTGTCTGCTGTGCATACTGCTGCGGGACTTCAGTTAATTCAGTCAAGATAGAGGGGGCGGAGTTATCAGGCTTACTGACAGTTCGAGGATCGCACACGATTTACACAAGCGCTTTTTAAGAACTTTCATTGGCTAAATATTTGTAAAACAGAAAGACAGACGTAAAGGGTGAACAATAGCATTGATTTATTGAAGAAAAAAAAAACCACCACCACCACCACCAAAAAAAAGGGCATTTCGGAGTGTAAGGGCAAAAAGGGCATGCGCTCTGCACAGGTTGAGCCCTACCTGTGCACGTCCCTGGAGGAATGGTCTCTGATCTCTTGTCAGTTATTCTCCAAACTCATCAGGCATTATAGAAGAAAACTCAGATCTGTTATCTTGGCAAAAGGAGGTTGCAAAAAGTATTTAATAACAGGGTGCCAATAATTGTGGCCAGCGTGTTTTGGAGAAAAACATTTATTTTATAATGTGATTTACCCCCACTTTCAATTCTTTTACTTCAATGAAAGGTTAGATTTATATATATATATATATATATATATATATATATATATATATATATATATATATATATATATATATATATATATGTAACGAGATAAATATTGTAAGTTGAGGTCCCTTTAAGTAAATCCTGCAATAATGGGATTGCGTTTCCTATTGGCTGCACCAGTGGCGCTATAGGACACTGTGTTCGAGTAATCTGCAGCAGAGCTAGAGAAAACTGCTGTGGGTGAGTCGGTTTTGTGTTTGCTCCACACTAAAAGTAAAAAATATGTAATTTCATATAAGATGTTTGACACTGTATGCAAGGATTGCTCGCAGTAGATACTGATTGATTTATAGAGCATGTTTTCTGTTCATATTTTTGAGTATTTTGATCGTTTCATGTCTGTTTGTATGCATTATACGATCTTTCTATCTGCGTCATTCTCCATGTGCTTTCTAATGAAGTGAAACGTATTTTGATTAGGTGGAGCTTGAACTGCATAACGACTGCCTGTCTTTTCTCTTTGACTGCTCTGTATGCAGGTAAATGTTTATCATAGTGTTTAAAAATGTACTCTGTTAACTTAGTTGTATTCTTTGTGTTAAGAAATATTGACATTTAAAATATTGAGTAATGTTTACCGTGATATTAAGTGCAGCAGAGCTAGAGAAAACTGCTGTGGGTGGAGCTTGAACTGCATAACGACTGCCTGTCTTTTCTCTTTGACTGCTCTGTATGCAGAAAATAAAGAATCCTGATTTCATCTATATTCTGAGTGTGTGTGCTGATGAGGGGTGAGACAAACCGGGTCAGAGAGAGAAATAACCAAAGGTCACATTGGTGCCGTGACTCAGGACTTCAGTCAAGGTGGTCGAAGATCATCTGAACATCGGACCGGCGGGCTTGTCTTCATTCTTCTCTACACAGGACTTTCAGCTAAGCTTTAAAGTTATCACGGGACAAAAAAAAAAAAAAAAAAAAAATGAAAAGAGACTTTTGAATAGACACTTTGAAGTGATTTTATTTTATTATTGAGATCAGGAATATTTGCTATTATAGAATATATTTTGCATTTTTTTTTTCCTTTCTTTTCTAACTTTTATACTCTCATTAATTGATTATGGAGAACGCAAGGTTAACTGAATCTCGCTACATGGGCACTCCAGTTAGTGTTGGTCGAGGGAGAGGTTTATTAACAACACCAATTCCCTTCCCAAACATTAGCAATGGTATGGGGTTAGAAGCTAATGTGAGTCCCGCTCCAAATGGTAATGAGAACCTTATTAGTGTAAATGGCAGCAGTTCTGAAACGACGCAGCCAATTAGCACATCAACTCCAGTCCTTACCAGTGACATGATGAGTCAGATGGGTATCATAGTGCAGCAAGTAGGCCTACAACTGGCGGACAGTATCCTTGAACATTTGAATTTGCACGGTCAGACAGAAGTTACACCTAAGCATACTCAAAATAGCCACAATAGTAGATACATGCCTGAGCAGAGTTCCACGTCAAGTGCATCGCAGATTCAAGTAGTGCGTCAGAGGGAAGTTAAAGATCCTCCAATTTTCAGAGGCAACGCATCAGACACTGTTACACTTGATGAGTGGGTGGAGCTCATGAAAAACTTCATAAGAAAGGGATTTCTGCCTACTGAAGAGCAGGGTGAAGAAATTTTAATCCACCTGAGAGGCAAAGCCAAAGATGTTGTTAAAGTGGGTATGCTGTCTAGCGGATTGAATATCAGAACAGATCCTGATGCAATCTACACCATTTTACGGAAGCATTTCAGTTGCCAACAGTATTCTCCTATCCCACTGCAAGATTTCTATACAACTCTTCCAGATCCTCAGGAGGATCCCTTTGATTACTGGTTGCGCCTAAACCATACTGCTGACATTACGGCTGAGTGTTTAAAGCAGCAAGGCAAGGTTCTAGATAATCAACTGATTGAGGTTACACGTATGTTCATTAGGAATTGTCCAGATTCAGATCTAGCGCTGACATTTCGTTCAAAAACCATTGACAAATGGACGGCTTATGAAGTGCAAGAGATCTTGAACGAGTATCATTCAGAGAAAAGTCTCAGAGCCACGGGAAAAGGAAATAGGCCGAATGAATGTGAAAAAATTTCTATGAATGAGATGCGTGTAAGTCCTGGCCCATGCACGGTAAAAGCTGAACAGGATTCTCTTCAGTCAAAACAGTCAGAAAATATGGCTTTGGAAAAGGTGATCGATATGCTGGAACGAGTTCTGATGAATAATAGTGGTAAAGCACAGGCAAGCAAGGAGTACAGGAAGAGGAGCAGCATGTCTAGAATTCCAGGCTTGAATGAGGCGCCATGCTTGGTGTGTAAGGACACCTCACATTCTGCTTTTACTCACTGTAAAGACAACAGGCTCTGTTTCCAGTGTTTTTCACCTGACCATCCCAGAAACCGGTGTCCAAAGGAAAGGAAGAATGCTCCCTTGGGCAATCAGCAGTCAAACTGAGTGATCTACGTGTGAGGGAGGATCGCGTAGATCTTGAGAGTGAAGCTCCCGTATCCAGTTTTGGTGAGATGAGAGATTATGAGTCCTTATGTGAAATGTTCAGTGATGTAACTTCAGACAGAACAGTCATCTTTCAGAGTGTTCAGAGAGTTCAAAAAGCTGATAGCTTGTTTTACACATCCGTTTCAGTTGAGACTGATCTCATTTTCAAAGCTTTAATTGATAGTGGATCAATGGCATGTACTCTTAGTGAGTCTGCAGAAGAACGATTGTTGAAAAGTAACCCAGATATGACGAGACAGTCAGCACAAGATATTGTCATTGTTGGTTGTGGTGGCCATCATGTTTACCCTACTGCAATCTATGATCTTAATGCTACAGTGTACGGCTGCTCGATGACAATTCCTATTTTGGTTGTGCCTGGACAGACTGAAGAGATGATTTTGGGCACGAACGTCATAAAGAGAGTCCTGATGCAATTAAGAGAAACTGACGGTTACTGGAGGCTCATGTCTAAGTCAAGTAACAATGAGAGTGATGAGTGCTGTATGTTTCTATCCCTTTTCTCAAATGCCGAGAGGTGGAGAGGTGAATCCATACCTGAGAAAGTCGGTACTGTAAAGTTGCAGAGGAGTGTGACGTTAGAGCCACAAACTGAACATCTAGTTTGGGGTAAGCTACCTCAGTCTTCTGTCTTGTCAGTTGGCAGCACTGTCATCGTGGAACCAACTGAGTCTAGATCGAGACCAAGGCAAATATTGGTCGGAAGGGTCATAACACCACTATGGGGAGATGGTTCTATCCCCTTGAAAGTCATCAACCCCACTAATCACAGAGTTGTGTTGAAGAGAAATGCAAAAATAGCTGACGTGTCGCCTTGTATTGCAGTGCAAGATTTGCCGCTACCAAAAGAGATTCAGTCAAATCTACAGTGTATTGAGGAACCCTTACCACCTAGATCCGGTGAAGAGATGTAGCGTGTCTTGAGTGAATTGAACCTTGCTGAACTTGACTTGGGGTCATGTGAAGTGTCTGCCCACTGGAAAGACAAGTTGTTGCAGCTTATTGAGAAGCATGAGTCTGTTTTCTCAAGAGACAAAATGGACTGTGGAGAGGCCAAAGGCGTTGTCCATCGAATCAACCTCACAGATGACAGACCTTTCCGTTTTCCTTACAGACGCATACCACCGAGCCAATATGCTAAACTGAGGACAGCATTAAATGAGATGGAGGAAAAAGGTATCATCCGCAAGTCACATAGTGACTATGCGTCCCCTCTCGTACTAGTCTGGAAGAAGAATGGCGATCTCAGGATCTGCACTGACTTCAGGTGGTTAAATGCGAGGACTGTCAGAGATGCCTACCCGTTACCACATCAGTCCGATGTGTTGGCGGCATTGGGTGGCAACACATTCTTTTCCACCATGGATCTTACCTCAGGGTATTATAATGTCCCCTTAGAGGAAGAACACAAAAAGTACACTGCTTTCTCTTCGCCATTTGGTCTCCATGAGTACAATAGGCTTCCTCAGGGTCTCTCTAATAGCCCAGCCACTTTCATGAGAATGATGATGTCTATTTTCGGAGATGAGAATTTCAGTAGTGTTCTCTGTTACCTTGATGATTTGATGGTGTTTGCTCCTTCTGAGTCAGTAGCCCTTCAACGCCTTGAGATGGTCCTTTTGCGGTTGGCACATCACAATCTAAAGCTGGCTCCGAAAAAATGTTTTTTCTTGAGACGATCTGTGAAATTCCTTGGACACATTGTATGTGAAGAAGGGATTAAGACTGATCCTGGTAAAGTTGAGGCAATTAACAACATACAAGCTTCTGATTTGATGCAACCCGATGGAAAAACACCATGTCAGAAAAAGATCAGGTCCTTTCTTGGAATGGTTCTATATTATCAACATTTTATTGAAGGATGTTCAGCAAAAGCTAAGCCTCTTTTCAAGTTAACATCAGGTTCAGTCAATCAGACTCCTATCACGAAAGGACGCAAACCAAGAAAGAAAATTAGTTACCTCAAACTTTCCCCAGCTGATTGGACAACTGATTGTGAAGAAGCTTTGCGCACCCTAAAACTAGAACTGACAAGAAATGTGACATTGGCTCATCCAGACTTTGACCAACATTTCATTCTGGCTGTAGATGCATCTTTTGATGGAGTGGGAGCTGTATTTTCGCAAGTTCTGCCAGGTGAAGAGATTGCCAGGCCTGTAGCCTTTGCAAGTAGAACTCTGTCTCGCTCACAAATGAACTATCCAGCTCACAGATTAGAGTTCTTTGCCTTAAAGTGGGCTATCTGTGAGAAGTTTAGCCATTGGCTAAGAGGAAGACACTTTACGGCATGGACCGATAATAACCCTCTTACATATATTCTGACTAAGCCACGGCTAGATGCATGTGAGCAGAGGTGGGTGGCAAAACTAGCCTCTTACAGTTTTGATCTTAAGTATGTCCCAGGATCGAAAAATGTTGTTGCGGATGCTCTGAGTCGTGAGCCATTTGTCCAGTCTTGTATAGGACATCGCCTTATCACTGAACCATACCTGTCTCTCTTGAAGGATGTCAGTGGTGTTGTTGACAATTCTGTCCAAAATGCTTTCAAGTGCACAAGTAATCATCAGGTGGTGCTTAAGGGTGACAAAGCTTCTTGTGACCCAAACAGTGATGGACTGTTGCCTTCAGGTTCTTCCGGGAGCCAGGAAGTTTCTGCGGTGTTGGCAGCTCATTCTACTGGCGGCTTGAGTGAAGTCATGGGGACTGTACCAGTCATCTCACAACCGCAACAGTTAAGCCCTCCGCTACAGCACAGCAACATTGTTAATGAGCAGGAGCAGGACAGCACCTTGTGTCGGATTCGGTACTATATTGAAAGATGTCGGAAACCATCTAAGAAAGAACAAGCAAGAGAATCTAAAAGTGTGCGTAGATTGTTGAAACACCACGATAAACTTGTCATCTGCGATGGTGTACTGTACAAGGTGAAAAGAGATCCGAAGCTGAACAAGAAACTGTACCTGTTTGTTGTACCTGCTTCCTTAAAAGCACAAGTTATCCATGGAATCCATGATGCAGCAGGACATCAAGGACGTAGTAGAACACTGTCACTAGCGAGACAACGATTCTTCTGGATTGGAATGAGAAAAGATATTGATGATTACGTGAAGAATTGCTGCCGCTGTGTGGTTGGTAAAACCTCAGAACCCAATGCTTGTGCTCCGTTAGAAAGTATCCGAACATCAGAGCCACTGGAGCTGGTCTGCATCGACTTTTGGTCTGCAGAGCTCCGAGAAGGAAAGTCTGTGGACGTGCTAGTTGTAACAGATCATTTTACAAAAATGGCTCATGCTTTTCCATGCCAGAATCAGTCAGCCAAACAAGTTGCAAAAAGACTCTGGAATGACTTCTTTCTAGTTTATGGATTCCCCAAGAGAATTCACTCTGACCAGGGGGCTAATTTCGAAAGCAAGCTTATCAGGGAACTATTGACCATGGCGGGTGTTGACAAGTCACACACAACACCATACCACCCCATGGGTAATGGTATTGCTGAGAGGTTCAATAGGACTCTTGGAAGCATGATCAGAACATTGCCTCCTAAAGCAAAATCAAAATGGCCACAGATGCTACAGCAACTTACCTTCTGTTACAACTGCACAGAACATGAGACGACAGGTTTTGCACCATTCTTTCTTATGTTTGGCAGAGTTCCTCGTCTCCCAATTGACGTTCTGTTTCAGAATGTGCTTTTAAATGAGGATGTGGTGGATTTAAAGGATTTTGTGTCCAAGTTGAAGAATGACTTGCGTGAAGCAGCGCGTATAGCACAGGTACACACCTTGAAAGAACAGGAACGACATAGCAGACTTTACAACAGAAAGGTGAAAGGATGTCCACTGGCTGTTGGTGATCGAGTGCTGGTTGCGAACAGAGGTGAAAAAGGGAGAAGAAAAGTTGCTGACAAGTGGGAGTCATCTCCTTATGAAGTCATGATTGTGTACCCTGACATCAATGTTTACAGGATCAAGTCAATCAACTCCGACAAAGTGAGGGTAGTCCATAGGAATCTTTTGTTACCTGTGAATTTCCTACCGATTGATGAACCTCAGGAACAGGATCAAAGGAACGATGATGTGAATGATGAAATTGCTCAAAGGGATCCAGTTGACCATGATGATGAAATTGTTCAAGGAGATCTTGACCATGATGACAGAACTGCAAACTGGGTATTGAGTAATCCTGATGAACTTGTTGAGGAAGATGGTCATACCAACCGTACAGACTTACCTGATGTGTCGGATTGTGTGTCGGAAATCTTGGACTCCGTGAGTGTTGACACTGGGAACCTGAATGAAAGGAGTGAAGTCAAAGTGTTAAGTGATGTCGAAAGAAGTGATGAAAATGTAACAAGTGATGTAAATTTACCTGAAGTGAATGGTCAAGACTCTGATTCGACTCAAGGAGGACAGTTCATGCATGAGGTCGAAATGGGACCTGTGGTGTACACGCAGCCAAGACATGTTGATGCTGCAGTAACTCAAACAAGACTTGGCAGAGTCATTAAGCCTCCTAAAAGACTGATTCATGAAATGAACAATCAATTCATACACAGTTCAGACTCTACAGTGAGTTCTTTTGTTTATTTCGTTAAAAGTATTTTCACATAAACAGTGACATTTGATTTCATACATAGCTGAGAACACAAAGGAAACATAGTGATACAGAGATTTGAAATCAAATTTGGAGTTAGTATATAATGAACCTTTGAGGTGTAACAGGCATCTCTTTAGTCTACTGTAAGATTGGGAGTCGGCGCCTTCCTTGTCTTTATGTACTCCTTATGGGAGAATCAATTGATTGACAGTTAATCATACTCCGTGTACATTTTCTTCTCTTCTTTATTGATTGAAAACATGAAGTGGGAGTTCAATGCCCCGTGTTTTTTTTTTTTTTTTTTTCTCTCTTTCCCTTTATTTGCTGTTGGTTTTTCTTCTTATTGTGTGTCCCCATTAAGCAGGATTTAAGGGGGGTGTATGTAACGAGATAAATATTGTAAGTTGAGGTCCCTTTAAGTAAATCCTGCAATAATGGGATTGCGTTTCCTATTGGCTGCACCAGTGGCGCTATAGGACACTGTGTTCGAGTAATCTGCAGCAGAGCTAGAGAAAACTGCTGTGGGTGAGTCGGTTTTGTGTTTGCTCCACACTAAAAGTAAAAAATATGTAATTTCATATAAGATGTTTGACACTGTATGCAAGGATTGCTCGCAGTAGATACTGATTGATTTATAGAGCATGTTTTCTGTTCATATTTTTGAGTATTTTGATCGTTTCATGTCTGTTTGTATGCATTATACGATCTTTCTATCTGCGTCATTCTCCATGTGCTTTCTAATGAAGTGAAACGTATTTTGATTAGGTGGAGCTTGAACTGCATAACGACTGCCTGTCTTTTCTCTTTGACTGCTCTGTATGCAGGTAAATGTTTATCATAGTGTTTAAAAATGTACTCTGTTAACTTAGTTGTATTCTTTGTGTTAAGAAATATTGACATTTAAAATATTGAGTAATGTTTACCGTGATATTAAGTGCAGCAGAGCTAGAGAAAACTGCTGTGGGTGGAGCTTGAACTGCATAACGACTGCCTGTCTTTTCTCTTTGACTGCTCTGTATGCAGAAAATAAAGAATCCTGATTTCATCTATATTCTGAGTGTGTGTGCTGATGAGGGGTGAGACAAACCGGGTCAGAGAGAGAAATAACCAAAGGTCACATATATATATATATATATATATATATATATATATATATGCAAACTAGGCGTAAGATTTGTTATTTTTTCAAAGTATTGACTGCACTTAATAATTCCAGCTATTTTTCCCCCAGGTATGTTGGCTTTAAAATGTGAAGAAAACAAACCCGGATTCTGTCTAGTGGGTCGGTGTGAAATTCTTGAGCTCTTTAGCTCGACTCCGTCTGACAGCAACCGTGGGAGTGTGTGATAGAAGACGAGAGATGCTGCCGTGAAACTGCATCGGTTAACTCATGACTCACTTGCTGTAAGATGACCTGAGGGCTTCTGAAGAGCAGCAGGTCACCAAAAACACTAGCTACAAATGCTATGTGTGCCCACATCGGCCCAAGATATTTAGCATGAGGGGGTTTGATGGCATTCATATGAAAAGCAGTATGAACACACAAGCACACACACACATTTTAAAATCAACATGAAATCTAAACTGATCCCATTTATATTATATTGTTCATGTTATTATGAAGAAACTAAACAAACAAGAACCTGTTTGGGTTTCACTTTATTTTGATGGTCCCTTTTACACATTCTGTTGACTATACATTACGTTGCACCTACATGCCTACTAACTGTAATTAGAGTGTTAGTAGAGTATTAGTAGACTGATAGGGTTATAAAGTTGACATGTAGTTGGAAAGGTACTTATAGTCAGTAGATTGTCTGTTGGAGGAGCATCACTATAAAGAGTTAGCAGATATTAAGCAGACAGTCTACTAACACTAATGAGAGTTAGTAGACGCATAGGTATAACATTACTTATAGTCAACAGCATGTTCAAAAGGGACCATCAAAATAAAGTGTTACCCCTGTTCGCATTCATTTCAATAGCCCCTTTAACATATGCAGTCTTTACTAGTAAATTGCCGCTAAAATACCGCTAAGAGATCATGGGCCCTATCTTGCACCCAGAGCAATTGACTTTGTACACCGACGCATGTATCATTCCTATTTTGCACCCGCGCAAAGCACGCTTTTCCCTCCACAGAAGCACGTCGCTAAACTAGGGAATGAACTTGCGCTCATTGGGCGGTTCAGCGCAAAAAAAGGAGGCGTGTTCCAGCGCAAACGTTCCCTCATGCTATTTTTAGAGGTTTAGAAAACAATTGCGCCACTAACCAGGAAAAAATAGTTTAAAGTCAGTGGCGCGTTGCGCATGTTATTCATATGCTATTTTAAGGGCGCATGCTTGGCCATAATCAATGTAGCGTGTGCACAACGCGCATACACTTTGATTCTCTCATCTACACAGAAGCAGCAGTTTTCATTTTTGCAAATCATACATTATTACGATAGATAGATAGATAGTGTCACGGTTGTTGAATGCATTGTTTCTTTCTTGTCTCGTGTCGTTGTGTTTATGTGTGAGTGGGCGTTGTCCCGCTCACGTGTCTGTCAGCGCTCCAGCTGATCATCATCATCATCACAATCACTGTTCACAGCTGCTGTTCATTCCCATTGCCTATATATACTCACACCATTCTCTGTTCCAGTGTCAGATTGTTTGTTGAGGTCCTGTGTTGCCGTGTCTGTGTTTCCCGTGAAGTTTGCCGTGTCCGTGTTCGCCTGCCTTGTCTTCTCGCCCTCTTGTTCCTCGTCACTGGATTCACCGCACTCAAACACCGGGATCGGGATTCTGCACTATCACAGCACCAGAGCACCACAGACCATCGGAAAGTCCCTGCACGAGCCTGAGTCGCCGCCCTTCTTTGTTCCTGTACTATTTCTGACTTTATTGAGATATTAAACACTTTTGAGTACCTGCAACTGTTTCCTGTCTGTTCAGTCATGACAGATAGATAGATAGATAGATAGATAGATAGATAGATAGATAGATAGACAATTTATTATAAAAGCATACATCTAGCTTACACATTTACCCACATTATCATACGCCTTTTTATTCGAAGTTAATTTGGGTGGGTTTCTCCATCCCCAACGTCCCTGACGAGAGCGTTGCTCTCCTTTGCTGTGAACCGCTCCTGGCGCGCGCCTGGCAAATCCGCCGTTATGATAGGAATCCGCTTTAGAACAAGCGCGCCTGCTCTTAAAGGGAATGTGAGATGACGCTCTGATTGGTTTATTTCACAATATGCCCAAACCACACCTATGAATAATGAAGCTCTTCAGACCAACCCATTTTAGATTTGCGCCTGGCGCAAGAGTCATTTATCCCGCCGGGAAAATAGCAACAGCGCCAAGACCCGCCCACAAAGTTACTTGCGCTTTGCGCTTTGACACTTGCGTTTCAGATCGTTAAAATAGGGCCCCATGTGTGAAGAGGACCTTTTCAAAAGTGCCAGAAAATCAATTCTGGTTGTAACATTAACAGTAAATTACTGGTATAATGCTGTGTGTGAACAAAAAATTAAGATTACCGGTATGAACACGTACGAGGTCCGATCGCGCTGATGTAAGAAGTCTGCTCTGGGCCAATCAGAAAGCTCATGAAGCTTTTGTTTTTCAATGTAAATTGCGCAATTAGCGATAGCTGCTATTTACACTAAGTTTAAATAGCAATAGATTATATTTACACTAAGTGAAAATAGCATATTTTCTTAGCGATAGATGCTATTTACGCTAAGTACAAATAGCGATAGATGCTATTTACACTAAGTTTAAATGGCAATATATTATATTTACACTAAGTGAAAATAGCATATTTTCTTAGCGATATATGCTATTTACGGTAAGTACAATTAGCGGAAGCTGCTATTTACACTAAGTGAAAATAGCATATTTTCTTTGCAATGCGTGCAAGGCAGAGGCTATTTACAGGTGATTGGTAAATAGACACTCCGTTACTTAAAACGAGAGAACGAATTAGTAAAACATGCTAACATATTAATAAATTATGGGAACAAATTGTTAATGCGTGGCCACAATACACATATCCCCTGCCCACATGTCATATGCTGGGCTTTGTAAGCTTGAGCTCGGTTTTACTTTCTCTACCCCTCTCCTCCAATCAACTCCCAAAGGAGAAAATCAAGTTGTTGTTGTTTTCATCCTCATTGAATATCCTATTTTACTCTGAAAAGAGATCACAGAGCACAGATTTAAAATGAGTTGCATTTCATGTTGACTTTAAGGTCTATTTTAAAATGTTTGATCTAATCTGCAAAAACATTTGTTCATTTTTTTTTTTTTTTTTTATTATTATAGAGAAGTCTTTGAAAATGTGCTGAAGCAAATATTTACAGCATTAATTTCACTCCAGGAATCCAAAAGCAGACTCCTTCAGAGTGTGTGAAAGAACTCGGCTCCCGTTCCCATTAGACCCTCATTTAGCATTATAAATACACAACAGTGCAAGGAGGAAAACATGGATGCTGGAGAAACTAGGGCACATCTCGTGGCGAGGGGACTGGGGATGATTATATCACCGCTGTATCCTTTCAAATCATTCAATTCCTTAAAAAAATATTAGTAATAATAATAATATGCAATAGGTTTTGCAGCAGTCATTTGATTACAGTTTGATTTGTGACTTAGAAATAGTGCAGAGATTTGTTTCTAATTCATTTGCCATTCTTTTTCAAAACTTTAAATACAAATCTGAGATCTGAGGCCAGACTTTTCAGTGTGGCCTCAGACATTTGTGTCCCACAGTGTATACAAGTGAGAAAAGACCTCTATACAAGAAGATACAGGCTTATAATAGAATCAGTGTTTTCATCTCCTGCTGTGCCTGTGTGCCACAACTGTCGAAGGCCACAGTTTTTGAACCCTGTCTAAAGGAAAGAGCGCTGATTTTCATCTCGGAGCGGTGCAGATATCTGCCGGAGTGTGATGAAGCACGGGGATGACTCCAACTGAAATCTAAAGACCTTCCTAGAGGATATTGTGTCAAAAGCCCTGCAATCCACTGATTTATATGTCACTAGCAACCAAACACCATACAAAGCACACGGGAGACTCGACTAACAGGGTTGTGCATCATTCAGAATAGAATTGAGCTAGAAAACAAGACACAGAATTGCAATTTGAATATGAATGTAAGGAAGTAGACATGCAATAATAAATTCAATTCTCCTTGATTGTTTACATTTGCATTCGCTTACTCATGTGCAACAGCAAGGGGGCATTGATACTTTTTTCTATGCAATGTAATTAGCCAATCATAACAGTGACCGTTTACTGCATGTGAAATTGTGTCAACGTAATTTACATTGTTTTATTGATGCGCAAACAAACACATTCACGTTGTTTCCACCCTCCATAATTCTTAATGGATCCGTGTACTGTAATAGGCCTATAATGCAGTCAGGTCAAGGTGGTTGGTTTAGGGTTTTATTTATTTATTTATTTTTTTGGCATCTCCATGTGGTCTTGTTTGGTATACCGCTACTTGTCTAAAATTATTATTATTTTTTTTTTTCTATGCATGCTTTAGTGTGCATTCATTTATGAATTATATGGACTCCTTGTCATTTGGTTAAGTTTCCTTTTTTGGAGAGATACCTTGCAGAAAATACAGTTTTGTGAAAATCATCTGGTTTAATTTGCTGGATGTAGCAAATGATGATAAAATGTATGTGTTAAACAAGATAAATGGTGTATGCTTAATTTCACGATAAGTGTGCAATTAATCAATTAAAGTAAGGTAATTCAAAATTGTAATCTATTGCCAGCCATAATTATAAGTCATTTACTTCATAATCATCAACAGTGTTGGATCCTGGCATATAGGTGATATAAGCAGTTTCTATGGCGTTCTTTTAACAACAAATGTTATTAAACATGAGAGCGCTCAAATTTCCTTCAATCTAGCATGAAACTGGACATGCGCTGTCAAACATGCATTGGTCTCATGGCTCTCATGTAGTGTGAGCACCCACCGGTGAGCACTGACCGGCTCTCATTGGTCAGATGACCCAGTCTGTTGTGATTGGTCTACTCTGCTCTGATTGGTCAGACGGCCCAGTCTGTTGTGATTGGTCTACTCTGCTCTGATTGGTCAGATGGCCCAGTCTGTTGTGATTGGTCTACTCTGCTCTGATTGGTCAGACGGCCCAGTCTGTTGTGATTGGTCTACTCTGCTCTGATTGGTCAGATGGCCCAGTCTGTTGTGATTGGTCTACTCTGCTCTGATTGGTCAGACGGCCCAGTCTGTTGTGATTGGTCTACTCTGCTCTGATTGGTCAGATGGCCCAGTCTGTTGTGATTGGTCTACTCTGCTCTGATTGGTCAGACGGCCCAGTCTGTTGTGATTGGTCTACTCTGCTCTGATTGGTCAGATGGCCCAGTCTGTTGTGATTGGTCTACTCTGCTCTGATTGGTCAGACGGCCCAGTCTGTTGTGATTGGTCTACTCTGCTCTGATTGGTCAGATGGCCCAGTCTGTTGTGATTGGTCTACTCTGCTCTGATTGGTCAGATGGTCCAGTCTGTTGTGATTGGTCAGATGTTCCAGTCTGTTGTGATTGGTCTACTCTGCTCTGATTGGTCAGATGGCCCAGTCTGTTGTGATTGGTCTACTCTGCTCTGATTGGTCAGATGGCCCAGTCTGTTGTGATTGGTCTACTCTGATCTGAGTTAGTGTAAATAGCCTCTGCCAACAAGGTGGGCTATTTGAGCTTAGTGTAAATAGACACTCCATTACTTAAAACAAGGTAACAAATTAGTAGAAAAAAGGTCAAAGAAGACATTGTTTGTGAGCAGCCAATGAAGACCATAGACTGGCATTATGCAAATTTGTTACAAACGGTACTTTAGTTTCGAGTAGGAAGTAAGACTGGAATAACAGACAGTTCCAGGCAGTTCAGATTCTGTTCATTCTTTTCCTATACAATAAATCCATTTATCGTGCACTTTGATCTTTGAAACTTTTAACATCCATATAACACACTACATGAAAGGTAATATCTGAGAAATAAAAACATTAAAAAACTGGCACTTCAAAGGAGCTGCCCCTTAAAAAACAGATCATTTCAGACAGAGGGTCAGAATTCTGGGGTTGTATAAGGTTTTTTTTGTGTGTGTGTGTGTGTGTGATCGTTTTTCTATATATATGATTTTAATTTTTTTTTTAAAAAAACATTGTTAATATTATAAGTGAACCTCAAGAAACATACATATATATATACAGTGAGGAAAATAAGTATTTGAACACCCTGCTATTTTGCAAGTTCTCCCACTTAGAAATCATGGAGGGGTCTGAAATTGTCATCGTAGGTGCATGTCCACTGTGAGAGACATAATCTAAAAAAAAAAAATCCAGAAATCACAATGTATAATTTTTTAACTATTTATTTGTATGATACAGCTGCAAATAAGTATTTGAACACCTGAGAAAATCAATGTTAATATTTGGTACAGTAGCCTTTGTTTGCAATTACAGAGGTCAAACATTTCCAGTAGTTTTTAACCAGGTTTGCACACACTGCAGGAGGGATTTTGGCCCACTCCTCCACACAGATCTTCTCTAGATCAGTCAGGTTTCTGGGCTGTCGCTGAAAAACACGGAGTTTGAGCTCCCTCCAAAGATTCTCTATTGGGTTTAGGTCTGGAGACTGGCTAGGCCACGCCAGAACCTTGATATGCTTCTTACAGAGCCACTCCTTGGTTATCCTGGCTGTGTGCTTCGGGTCATTGTCATGTTGGAAGACCCAGCCTTGACCCATCTTCAATGCTCTAACTGAGGGAAGGAGGTTGTTCCCCAAAATCTCGCAATACATGGCCCCGGTCATCCTCTCCTTAATACAGTGCAGTCACCCTGTCCCATGTGCAGAAAAACACCCCCAAAGCATGATGCTACCACCCCCATGCTTCACAGTAGGGATGGTGTTCTTGGGATGGTACTCATCATACTTCTTCCTCCAAACACGTTTAGTGGAATTATGACCAAAAAGTTCTATTATGGTCTCATCTGACCACATGACTTTCTCCCATGACTCCTCTGGATCATCCAAATGGTCATTGGCAAACTTAAGACGGGCCTTGACATGTGCTGGTTTAAGCAGGGGAACCTTCCGTGCCATGCATGATTACAAACCATGACGTCTTAGTCTATTACCAACAGTAACCTTGGAAACGGTGGTCCCAGCTCTTTTCAGGTCATTGACCAGCTCCTCCTGTGTAGTTCTGGGCTGATTTCTCACCTTTCTTAGGATCATTGAGACCCCACGAGGTGAGATCTTGCATGGAGCCCCAGTCCGAGGGAGATTGACAGTCATGTTTAGCTTCTTCCATTTTCTAATGATTGCTCCAACAGTGGACCTTTTTTCACCAAGCTGCTTGGCAATTTCCCCGTAGCCCTTTCCAGCCTTGTGGAGGTGTACAATTTTGTCTCTAGTGTCTTTGGACAGCTCTTTGGTCTTGGCCATGTTAGTAGTTGGATTCTTACTGATTGTATGGGGTGGACAGGTGTCTTTATGCAGCTAACGACCTCAAACAGGTGCATCTAATTTAGGATAATAAATGGAGTGGAGGTGGACATTTTAAAGGCAGACTAACAGGTCTTTGAGGGTCAGAATTCTAGCTGATAGACATGTGTTCAAATACTTATTTGCAGCTGTATCATACAAATAAATAGTTAAAAAATCATATATTGTGATTTATGGGTTTTTTTTTTAGATTATGTCTCTCACAGTGGACATGCACCTACGATGACAATTTCAGACCCCTCCATGATTTCCAAGTGGGAGAACTTGCAAAATAGCAGGGTGTTCAAATACTTATTTTCCTCACTGTATATATATATATATATATATATATATATATATATATATATATATATATACATATATATATATATATATATATATATATATATATATATATATATATATGAAGAGTTCAGATGCAAAAGCCTCTAAGTGCCATCTGAAATTTTCTTCTTGAATTATCATTTTTATCAAGCTCGTATATTTAAGTTCAGTAATTTCACTTAAATAGCAATGAAAATTACCTATTAATTGTCATTTAAGTGAAATTACTGAACTTAAATGTACAAGCTTGATAAAAATGATCATTCTAGAAGACAATTTCAGATGGCACTTAGAGGCTTTTGCATCTGAACTCTTCATATATATATATATATACATATATATATATATATATATATATATATATATATATATATATATATAAAATGTCATGACCCCTTGAACAGAGTACTGTTGTAATAAATAGTACTTAAAATAGTGTGTAGCTAATGTCCGTGTACCTTCTGATAATTTGCTTTTCAATTTAAAAAGAAAATAAGAATTATTATTTTTAGGTTAATGAGTAGAAAATATATAAATAGCTGTGAAAAGGCATTAACACAACTTCCGGCTGATTGGTCAACCAAAGATCACCCCGTGCTGTCATGAGCAGAACTTTGGTTCTGTCTAATTTTGATTTTGGATGTTTGAATCACCATCCACTGCATGAAAAAGAGAAGATTTTCATCCCTAACAATGATGCATCTAAAAATACACATTTCAGCAATATTTTGACTAGATTATAGATTAAATCAGATAGGTTATACTGTATATCCAGTTGGAATAGTAATAAGTTAGAGCCTGTCCAGTGAAGGGATGTATGGCTGTAATGATAGGCATCCTGTATTTCTTGCTTAACTAACACAATCCTGCTATTTAAAACTGACAAAGTGCTCCTTGCATCAACCCACACGCAAGCTTTCATTAAAAATGTATAATAACAAACCTTTCTTAGAATAGCCATTAGTATCCATTAGAGGCATAATCCCAGAACATATGCTGGATGGTATTATTCAAGATAGAACATGGCCAGAGTGAGGATGTAAAAGCTGGTGGATCTCTTATGTGGAAGAGGATTAGAGAATCAGCAGGTTTTCTTTTAGGGGCCAAAAGAGAGCATTGAGATAACATGTATACCACTAGAGCTGAACATTACTGTTAGATCAGCAATCAGTAATGCCAAAAAAAAAAAAAAATGGCTACACTTTATTTTACAGTATGTGCACTTACAGTATACTCACATAGGAAAGTACTGGGTAATATAAGGTAATTACATGGTTTAGAGGTATGCTCAGGGTTAGTACCTAGTTATTACCCAGTTATTGTAATTGCTATAATAAGTAAATGGTATGGACAGGGCTGTAAAATAAAGTGCTACCATTTTTTTTTTTTTTTTACTTTAATAAATAAATAAAATTTATACGTAAAGTATTTATACGTGATGGTGCGATTATTTACATAATTGGTATATATCAGCATTGTTTTACATTAATACTGTGATACAATAAAAAAAAGGCACACAATTTACATAATTGGTATATTTCAGCATTGTTTTACATTAATACTGTGATACAATAAAAAAAGGCACAAAATTATGTAATATAGAAACTAAACGTGACTAACGACTCAGCGTTCAACATTCTTAAATGTAACTCTATAAAACAAACAAACAAAAGACCATTTTAAGTTACACAGAAAAAACAACAACAAATAACAGCATATATATATATATTTTAATAACTTTTTTACAACAAAAATGAACCATCACTGAACTTACTAAAGTTGGACTATGACGCTACTTTGTTGCATTATTTTCCTGTTATCACTGTAAAGCTGCTTTGAAACGATCTGTATTGTAAAAAGCACAATATATAAATAAAGGTGACTTGACTTGACTCATCTAGTGCAGGGGTTATCAATCTTTTAGATGCCACAGCCCCCCCAAATATGATCATTCTCGCATAAGGGACCCCCATCCTAAACATTTATCGATCCCCGGACCCCAGTTTGAAAATACCTGATTTAGAGTTATGACTATTCTTGTGTCTTTATTTTCATTTCTTGTAGCAATTTTTAAAGCCAGACTGCAATATGTGTTGTGATATTTGGATGCCGACTACATTTTAAGTAATTCATATGTAATAGTTTGAAATAATTAGTCATTTGTAACTGGAATTAACATTAAAGTAACCCTCACATCTCACATGTCAGCGCTGGGCTCCCAAAACACAGTGACGTCCATCTCTGGCTGATCAGCAGGCAGTGTTTAATGAGCGAGAGCCAGATGCTTTCTCAAGACCTCAGCCTGGGAGTGGTTAATTAATCAGATTGTGCTCTCTTTCTCTTTCTCTCCCCCTCTTTTCTCTATGCGACCTCTCCCACAACATCACAGAACACTAATCCATCATCTTCAGCTTTATACTGGGGTTTGCAGAGCACACCATGAAACAGTTTTCCAATTTTCCAGCTACCGAGTGGAGCTCTTAAGATGGCTATTTGCCGCATTTGGGTAAGCCATTTCCTGTTGGGAACAGCGGTGTTGAAACTAGAAAGGAACTGAATATTAAACATATTGGCTCTCTTCCAAAACCTCTGTAGTGAGCCCATGAAGGCAGAATTTTAAAGCAGTATAGGTGTGATTCCAACATCTAAGCTTTCCCAAAAAGTAGACGGCATAATTACGCTGCCTCGCTAAATTCTAAGTCAGCATCGCATACATCTATAGCGGAGAAGACGATCTCAACCAGGTCCCATAGAATCTGTGCCGGCATCATTTTTGGAACACCCTTCATTCATCAACTTTCACAAATATCCTTGATGAGTGAGTAAATGATGACTGAATGTTAATTTTTGGGCGATTCTTTCTCATGGACAGGTTCTTTTTGGCCTCTAGCCTCTGGTGTGATCTATCTTCATAAAAAAATATGACTGAAGATAAATGGGGTCTTCGACAGCCAGAGATGCTATTCACAGTACACCGACCCCTGGATAATCAAGCCTGTTAAAGGCCAACGCGAAACCCTCCATTGACCTCATTAAAGATCCCATAAAATGACACTTTCCAAATGCCACAGGATGAATAAGACATGCATATGGTCAGCACAGGTGGACGTGCAGAGCTGCCAGTTATTAATGTACCTTCGGTTCGGATGCTGAATGGGGAATCACCCAGTCGCTTGGCCGAGAACTGCCCCCCCAGAGAGGTCATTAAGAAGCACAGACTGAAGAAACCGATTCCCGCCACAAATATCCTGAAAAAGACAGACCGAGACAGACAGATATAAATGCGCTGTGGTGGACCAAGAAAAAACATGTGAAAAAGACTTTCCAGCCAGACAGTGATGAATAAATTCAAGGTGCTCATGCTCTGTATGTCACACAGACATACCGTATGACATTCAGAAGATTTGGAATAGAACGTCAATGCGACTGTTCCTCGTACAATGCTATTGTATGATTATTACCTAGTTCTGGCATGAAACTCTAGATGGCGCAGGCTGATAAGTCTTTGACTCATTTGGTAACGATCACATCATTATCTACATGGCACAGTATGCAGCGCACTTTAATAAACCCTCCACCTTCCCCAGCTCCACATTTATAGATCTGCTACGGGGTTTAATCATGTATGTTACATGTGCAGTAGCTGCGTAGCAGATCTATTCCGCCAAGACCAAATACATTAACACTGCCATATCCATTACCATGCCAATCACTATTACCATACCAATCTCCTGAGAGTTGTCATGACAAAACTTGGAATATAACAAGAGTCATATGTTCTATATGGTATGTAATGGTGGGGATATTTTGTCGTTTTTAGAGCCTCTCAGACATGGTCACTGTCATTTTATGGAAAAGAACAGCATGGTAGTTCTAGGAACTAGCCACCAGGGTGGTTCCCCGAGAACTAATGGTTTCCCTAGGAACATTTTCCTGGTTGCATTTGCAAAGCAAGTAGGAACTCTGAAGTGACGTAAGCCGCGCTTGTGGATGTGACTTATTTTGATGGCACGGCGGACCTTTATTTTGACGGCGCTGAGAACGTCAGCCAGAGGCTAAGCAGCACACAGTGCTCACATTCTCCGTGCTCATTAGTTTACGATCTGTCTAACAGTTCTGTCTAATATGTTATTAGATAGAACTGTTATACATAGATAGTAGATAGTATATGAAAAGGTATTAGCATATGCCATGTGGTTGATGTCCAGTGTTGCTAGCTGAGCAGAAATACAGTTTTGCTTGGTCCTCTCAAAGTTGCGTTGGATTTTCTCCTTAACGTAAAGGTTTAAAGGCTCATCAATCATGTTCATAGAGTTATTTTGTGGAGTAAATATATAGGCTATAATCTGTGTGTTTACACAGCTTTTTTTTTTTTTTTTTTTTTTTTTTTTTAAATGGCAGGTGCTGATGTTTTGCATGCATTTGTCCAATCAGCATACACTGGTAGTGTACAAGATCACAGGTAGTTCCTATAGTGGTTAGACCCTACTCTGAAGTTGGAGCTAAATTAGTCCCTCCAAAAAGTGTTTCCTAGAACTAAAATCATTCCTAGATTCTACGGTGCGAACACGCCAAAATTCGGGTACTTCTGCCAATAGTTCTAGGAATTATGAAAAGGTTCCTCCGGTACGAAAGCCCCTATGGTATAATGTCATAATAATAACAGAATTTTCATTTTTGGGTGAACTGTTTCTTTAAACTTCATTGATGCATTTCCATTGACTTCTCAGTTTACATAAAATCCTGTAATTAAACTGAATGAAAACATTTTTTGGAAACCAAGTCATATCAGAAACAGGTTTGTAGGATGGCAGCTTATTAACCTGGTCTCATAGGAAATACGTACCCTGTACACTTTTTGCAGCACCACATAATATGTACCATCAGGTACATCACTGCAGTTTCTAACAGAAATGAACACTAGAGGCAGTAAAACTTCAAGTACTTTTAATCGTTTTCACACACAATTTTGATTACAGGGGCAGATTATGGATTAATAAAGACTTTTGCACGCGGCTATTTGCACAATTATGTTATGACCTCAAAACACATTTTACCACAGTGCATGATTTGTAAATGAATATATTTTGGAGTTTGCATCACTTACTCCATATGTTCGTTTTACTGATGTACTAAGCTTGCTCGGTAGCTCAGCTGCAACAGAATTGTACATTGTACAGAATTGTAGCTCGGGTACGACTCCCGAGAAAAACGAGTCACGATAAAAGAGCTCAAAGACAAGAGTTCAAAAACAAGCTAAAATGCCATGGTTACGATTGCCTTTGTATGTCATATTTGTTTATGTTAACACTATCGGGTAAGTTTAGGGTTTAGTGAAGGTGTATGTTATTGTAAAATGGAGCATTAAGCTTTTAGCGCCACTCATCGGACATGTCAATTCAGAACTGCGGTGATACTGTACGTACAAACTCCAACGTAATAAAACGTTGCCATATTCATGTTCATCTGAAAAAAAAATGTAACACGCTTTTAGCGCCACTCACTGGACATTTCACTTTTAAACTGTCGCGAAACGTGCACGAAGCAACGTATTTTGCGTTTTGCAAACATTTTGTCACAGGTACGTTTTTCTAATGAGTCCAGGCTGCATCTTATGGTAAAGCAAACATTTTTCAAAATTAACCCAACCAACCCAGCTGTTCAAGCACTAGTGCTTATTTAAAACAACAATAATAATCCTTATTCATCCTGTGAATTAAGGTGAATTAACATTTGCATTACAGATATTTGAAAAATAAATAAATAAATAAATAAATAATAGGTGGAATTCAAAACACTATTAATTGTGGCCAAATCAAGTTGCTCAAACAGTAATGAAAATAATGTATTCATTCATTAAATAACTGCACAGTGTTAATATGGGAACCATCAGCAGAGTAACACTGAAGCATTGTTCGAGTTAATTAGATTAACTGAGTGGTGATTGAGCGTTATTGAAGACATTTGATGATAACAAGCATAATCACGGAAGAGAAGAGAAACACAAGAATAATAGTTTTTAAAGTCATTATGGTGATCAGTTTGCTTTAGTTTTGCCCTTTGAATCTTGATTTTTTTTTAAATGTTTGTTAGCCAGAGAAAATGTGATGACAATGTTGGCTACTTATTGATGATGAAGATGTAATCATCTCCTGTTAGGCATTATTTTTTTATTTTATTTCCACAATATAGGCCTAATTAAATCTGCTAATTAATACAATTTAATTGTCTGAGTTTGACCAAAGCATATCTCTGTAATATTACAGAGGGCATGCATAATCATATTCATTTTAAAAGTTGCAGAGCTCCTGCAGAACAGAATGACCCACATCGCTGCTGGATTCCCGCCACTGTGTGAAAACAGCGCGAAAGCTCATCAGAGTCTCACTTCTTACACCTTCTACACATCCTTTCCTGGAGCTCTTCTGACAACATCAATGAAATAATCTCAAGAGCCTAAAATAGTTCCACCACCTCCATAAATTCACACCATGTTATTTGCAGTAAGCAGAACTGTCATTGTAGATATAGCCTACTTTCATGTGGTAACAGTGAAGAGACGAAGTTTGACAACATTTCAGCTTTGTTCGAGGATACGAACTTGAGTTTGCCGCTAAATATTTCTCACAAAAATGACCATGGTAAGCATCTATCTATCTATCTATCTATCTATCTATCTATCTATCTATCTATCTATCATCTGGTTTTTACCTACACTACCATATAGAAATTAAACAAAACGGCAGTAATATTGTTAACGCTGTTAGATTGTTTGATCTCACATTAATTGTGTCAAATATCTGCAATATCTGAACATTTAAAAAATGAGTCCTAGATTGTCAAGTCTTACCTGAACGGTTTGAACGTCAGCAGGCATCTTCTCATCATAGTTATACACTCGCTATTTACAGCAATCATTTTTCACACGGGCTGTGCAACAACATACGAACTAAAAAATACATAATTTACTTTAATCTTTCTTAATCTTGTGTTTCTTAATATGCGAGCTTAAAGCAAACGCCTTCCTTTAACTGAAAGCTCTTTGATGAAGTTGCTCGAAGAAAAACATCCGAAGATTGCTGAGCAAAGTAATCAGCAGGTCATTCATTTGGTGATGTTGAACTCCTACTCATAATAGTTTCCAAATAGAGTCAGAAGTAATCCAGCAGACAAAGGTCCATCTCTGTAGATTGTAGTGAAGTATCAATGAGTAGAAGCTCGTGAGGGGAATGACCGCGTCAGAACTCCCTGCGCAGCGCGCGACGACACTGGATCAATTCAGCGGCACGACTGGCGTTTTCTGTGATGTGTGCCATCACTTTCACCTTCTCTGGGAATAATGTTGTCTCTGTGGCTCAATATAAAGAGGAATATAGTTCAGCTGCTTCGGATGAAGCATCTGCGAGCTTAAACCGCTCAGCTGTAGTTTCAGAGCCGTGGACAGCTCCCAGTGCACACGCTAAAGGCATCAATAGCGCCATCCGATGGATTTCCACCAGTTTACTCGGATTATCCGATCTGAGATATGACGAATTGGGTCTTTCTTTCTGTTATGAAGAGTCAGTTTATGTCAGTGTTGTCACTGTGCTTGCTACACTCTTAAAAATAATGTTTTACTGGCATCTGTCTGAAGAACATTTAGCATTCATGGAACCTTTCTGTTCCACAAAAGGTTGTTTAGTGGAAAGAGGTTCTGTAGATTTTTTAAATGTTCTTCATACTATAAGAAACATGGTCCTTTTAAGAAAAGTTCACTGAAAGGTTCTTTGTGGAACCAAAATTATTTTTTTCTATGGCATTGTTGCGAAAATTCCCTTCTGGAACCTTTTTTTTTTTTTTTTTTTTTTTTTTTTTGTCATGCTGGTTTCTCTTCACATCCTGATAACAATCACAAGTTAAGTGGTCTGAACGAATTTATATCTCGTCTGTGGAAGGCGTAGGACCATAAAATGTTTGTCCAATCATTGCAATCGGTACAATGTCCTACCTGCCTATTAACATATGTATTTCCATACATCAGCACACCTAGCTTGCGCAGACATCACACATCATCAGCACGTTTGCAGAGTTAGACAGACATTAGTCACCGACATAATACTCTATATTGCATGCTGCTATTAAATGAAATTAGAAGCATCAATAACATGTCACAAAATGAAATCACAAAAAGGATGTTCAGTGACACAACTTGTCCCATATTAGTGAGGAAAAACAATTAGCTAATCCCATGTCTTCTTTTTGCTCATTATTTTCAAGTCTATTTAAAGGGGAAAATATATATATATTCTTTATAATAAATAATATTTAGTATCTGAATATAATGAAACATTTTTCAACAGTCTGTAATAGTATTCATAATAGTTGTAGTATTTCCTGCATTTGGAGACAAAGCTTAATCAGTTGAGCAACTCACACACCTTACGCCAACACTTTACATTTTATAATTCATGGCTAAAGTTCAGACAAATAATTTATGTTTTTATACATTGGCAATTCCCTTTGCCTGTCGTTCAACCATGTTGGCTAATGATGTTACGCAGATGGTGGAGTAATAACTTCTTTTAATGAATCCGTTTGAGATCAAATTAGTGCATGATATTTTGCTAATTATGGACAAGGCATCTGAGGAGAACTCAAATTTGTCTTAGTAATTTAGCTTTATTTGTAGATTCAATCATAAGCTTGTTCTTACAGCAGGTTTGCACATGCGCACTCTTCAAAAACGGCACTTTAAATCTCTTGATAAACTAAAAGGAGTAAATGACATTTGTATGTATTCGAAATAAAAGAGATTGTACTGAATGTCAGCTTGCTTATTTTGATCAAGATAAGGATTTATTAAGTCCACATGTCATGCAAACAAGAAACTATGCTTCTAACCACAGGTCAAGAGCTGACGCTCCAACTTCCATACACACAACTTTGCGATGCTATTTGCGAAATATTCGTTGGAAATATGCTTATGGAAAACACAGACACGCTGAACTATGTTGACCATAGCTGGCTAATGATGCTTTCTGGAAACGCACCCCTGATTAAGAGTCTGTTTACACGACACTGTTTTCAACTAAAATCGTAAAACTTTTTTTGTGTTTTGCCGGTTATTTTACACGACCACCGTGTTTTGGGTGCCTGAAAACGCAAACGGGTTTCAAAGTGCAAGTTTTTAAAAACGGTCTCAGTGTAAACAACAAGACGATCTCTGAAGACGATGACGTCATGCACATGTGCATCACGTGTTCAGTCTATAGTGTTTCATCGCCATCTAATGGCCTGCCAGCAGAATACAGCGTTTTTAGTCGTTTTCGCGGATCCGTGTGAATGGGGATCGTTTTGACAATGGTGTCGTCTGTGTGCGGAAAACTCAAAGGAAAAACTACTCGTGTAAACGTACTCTGGGTCCCTCCTTCTGAAAAGCTTAGAGTGCTCTGATTGGCCAGCTGACACGGTGTGTTGTGATTGGTCAAACACCTCAAGCGTGTGTCAGAAATATAACGCCCCCAACCATAATCGCGAGCTTCAGCTTCCAAAGCAGTTGTAAACACACAGTTAATAATCTTGTTGGTTTTATCGGTTTATCACTTCGATCCCAAGTCAGACTCAGAAAATGCGGATGACCAAGCAGATCGATCGGAACCAGCTTTGCAAGCATGACTTGAGCAGAATGTTTCACAGAGGTGAGTTTTTGTTTATTTTTTGTTTATTTTTATCGCCGGCACTGTACTCTGCATATTCAGGAAGCTGTCCTCTGTAAATACACTGTACACAAGCAAACATTTGGGTTGTACTGCTCAGGAACAGTGAATATAAATATTTACCGTTTTCAGAAGGCCAAACAAAGTGGTTTTGCTTTCGGATCGAAACACACAGCGGATCCAGACAACATTCACTAATGCCTTGCCTTCTTTCTTTGGATATACCTTTGGGCGGGCATTATACTAATATTTCCCTTTGTGATGTAGATGTTTTTGGAAGTATTATCTGGACTTTGATCAAGGTGTTTTAGACAGGTCTGGATCAGTGTTCTCTGTTAGACAGAATAAATGAGCTTTGTAACTTTGCAGATCTTATACATGCATAAACAGATACAAGATTACTCCCTAAAGGAAAATGAAAACATTACATGACCCATTAATGTATGCGGATCTGTGCAAACCGATCTCACTGCAATTCGTACGTATTTTACGAGGTGGCTAATTTGTGCGAATTCATACAACCTCACTCGTACAAGTTTTGCTAAATCGTACATATTTTACGAGTTGCCCAATTCGTATGAATTAATACGAATTACCTACCCCTGACCCCGCCCATAAACCTACCCATCACTGGAGTTTAGACAAATCGTACGAATTTGTATGAGTGAGGTCATACGAATTCATACGAATTAGCCACCTTGTACTCACTCTTACGAATCTGTACGAATTGGTCGTGAGATAGCGTTGATCTATGCTATATGCTTACACTATCATTGTGTCTAGACAGGATGTGTTTCACTACAGTATTAACAGTAATGAGAATCTAACGAGAGTCATCATTCAGAATAATGAGGATTATGAACTATCTCAAAGGAAGTCAAGCATTCTCAAACACACTGTGTCCGGTCTAGTTCATGGTTTCATTCCCATCATTTTTGAGCCCTGAGAACCCAAAGGACTATTAGCAGTGCAGCCCACACCTCCGGGTGACACACTTCATATCCAGCAGTGAGTCTGACAGATCGGCCATTAATGAAAGCCTCACTCTGTACAGTTTAAGATGCTGAGGATCTGCTTTCAAAAAAAGAAAATCAATAGTACTCTATTTTCTAGAGTCTCAGAGTACAGCAGTACAACTACAAAAAAAAGGACAGCGGTGTACAAAACTTTTAGGCTGAGTGGAATCCATATTGTTGCAGGGCTACTTTAAAAATGGAGAGATTTCTGACTGTAGCCGAGGAAAAAGTGAACAACAAGATGATTGTCTTGTCTAACAAAACAGATATACGGCATGCACTGATTGATGCTATTTAGTGCTCCCCACTTTGTCTCTCTATGCAATTTTCTCAATGAAACAACACCACAGATGCGAGAAAAATAAAGAACATGAAGTCGGCACGGTACACAACGCCTAGACTTGTTAACCTGCGCTCCGCCTGTGGAACACAAACCCTACAAATGACAGACCCAAATGGTTGCGGTTAATGAAGCTTTTGGACTAGAGACAATTGCATGCATCATAAATCACAAATAGTTCATTATATTTTGGACGGCAAAGTGTGAAACTGCCATGTTTTTCTCAGTCTGCTGTGTTTGACGTCACTAGTGAAGGGCTTGAGACTCTCATGCCCCTGTGGTGTCATCAAACAATAAGCATTATCATTTTCCTGAGTCTACAAAGTGATTAGTCACAAGACATTTACGGCTCAGGCAAAAATGAGTGCCTGTGCGCAAAAATAGCTGCATGTAAGTCACGTTTACTTCTAGTCCTGTGTCAGCCGAGCAACGTGCTATTGAGATAAATGGGAATGCTAATTTCTCCAGTTATTAAACTTCTTTGAGTTAATCAGCATTTTACAATGGTGTAGAGCAGTGGTTCCCAACCCTGGTCCTCAAGCCCCTCAGCACTGCACATTTTAGATGTGTCTAAAGATGTGCTCATTAGAAGAAACTCCAAAACCTGAATTGGGTGTGTCAGATAAGAGAGACATCCAAATAGGGCAGTGTTGGTGTAGTTAGGGTTGTTTCCGAAATCGCCATATATACCCTTAAATAGGGCACTATTTGAAGGTACAGCCATTTGTAGTGGGGCCCAAAACCATAGTGGACGTTATCGAGTCCACTCATTCAATCCCACAATGCACCGCAACCACGAGTGTACAACCAATGTATTCTCAACAGCTATAAAATACCCATAATGCACTGTGAGAGTCGTGCTGAATATATTCCCGCGTCTAACGAGAAGATGGAGCCCGCAGCTGAATCATCCATCCATCCATTTTCCAAACCGCTGGTCCAATGTTGCTACAGCGTAACATCATCCAGGTATAAATTCCTTTTTGACTGATTATTAAATTGTTTAATCAAGGTTTATACATGCTAGTTTCCATGACAGAGTTCAAGATAAATATTTTCATTACTACTGGAGCTTCCAGTTTGCTAAGTTTTAAAAATTCTTGCAGCAAGCACAAACTATGCAAAAGCGGAAGCCCTTCCGGCGAACTCAGTGTCCCAATTCACTCACTCGTTTTCATTCACTCCTTCAAGTGGACTACTGTATATTAGTGAAGTAATGTAGGGAATGAGGGTATAGGGGCTGATTTCGGACACAGCCCAGGACTCGGGTTGGGAAGCACTTGCTTTGAACACAGCTCATCCAATCGGAAATTAAAGTCAGAATTCGTTTTATTAAACAGAAATTGGTAACACTTTATTTTAAGGTGACATAGTCACAAGTTACTGCATGTACTTACTATAGTAATAACAGTAAATTATGCATAATTACAAGTAACTAAATCTAAACCAAACCCTTAACCCTAACTGTAACTCTATCGTAAGTACATGCAGTTAATTAATTTTACACAGTACTTATTTGAGTAAGTACAATGTAACTGTCACCTTAAAATAAAGTCCAACCAAAAATGTAAACTTAACAGCTGCCAATTTCATATTCTTGTTGAGCTCTTTATCGACAAGAGAGTCAGTAAAAATGATCCGAACTTTCCATCACTACTCTGCAGTGTTGGGAGTAACGCGTTACAAAAGTAATTAATTACTGTAATGCATTGCTTTTTACTGTAACGCGGTAATGTAAGGCATTACAGGGGGAAAAAAAGTAATATTTTACTCGGTACAAATGTCAGTAACGCGCGTTACAAGCATTGTTAGTTAACCTGGAATAAAGTGGTAGTTTTTTTTTTTTCTTCATACAAATTCGCCAAAATCACCGCGAGATCAGCAGAGGAGAAACGTCCGCGCAAAATGTTTCACTTCCTGTACGTTAATCAGAGCCGAGATGAGTGAGCCTGCAGCGGATAGTACATTCTCAACAGCGAGAGAGGGAGTTTCCTGCTTACCAGTCGCAGTGGTCCAGCGCCGTTTCCATGGCAACTCTGCGCCGCGGCCGCTCCAGTGTTTGAAAGCGACATGAATGTTCAAAGTTCACGCGCACGGCCATTGATTAAACCACGTCAAAATCATGCAGCATTTACAAACATCTAGAATTAGAACATTACTTAAATAAAAATCTCATTAATATTAAATTATACATTTAAAACTGATTTTGGAGATCTATGACTCGTTCATAGACCAAATGGCCTATGCCCACACTACTGCAGTCACTCACAATAATAATTAAAATAAAATAAAAATATTTGGCTTAGTTATTATTCATTAGTTAATTTTATTTTTGCTAAAGTTTAAGCCTAAAGTTTACCCCGGGCTTAAAGTAAAAAGATGTCTGTACCATGCGTCCATGCAAAGTACCATGGTAATATTTGAGGTACCATGGTTATATCTGAGGTAATATGTACCATGGTAATATGTACGGCAGAATGTACCATGGTTATATCTGAGGTACTAGGGCATGTACCATGGTAAATCTGAGGTACCATACTATGTACCATAGTAACATACTGTACAGTATAGTACTTCAGATATTATCATGGTACCATGATAATATCTGAAGTACTATAAAATATGTACCATGGTTATATCTGAGGTACTATGGTATGTACCATGGTAGGTGCCATGGTAAATCTGAGGTACCATACTATGTACCATAGTAACATCTACAGTACCATGCAATGTACCATGGTACCATGATAATATCTGAAGTACTATATAGTATGTACCATGGTTAGATGTAAGGTACCATGGTACTACTATGGTATACCATGGTATGTACTATAGTACATCATGGTAAAATTTCTTATGGGCCAAGCTCAGTCGGATACCACATCACCTTCTACTGGATGTGTAATGAGCTAATTGAGCATCATACGCTACATTTAGATTGCCAAATACATATTTGCAGTTATTTTGGTGAGAGTAACTTAAAAGTAATGCAATAGTAGTGTAATGCCTTACATTTTAAATACAGTAATATTGTAATGTAACGAATTACTTTGAAATGACAGTAACAAGTAATAAATAACGCATTACAGTTTCGAAGTAACTTGCCCAACACTGCTACTCTGATCAAAGCGACACTGATATGAAAGTGTATGTTTTGTTATGATAGCTAGAGTCCAATTATTATAGCGCTGTAATAGGATTCTGACTTACACTCCCAATGATCTGATTCTCTCGCTTTGAACCCAATGAAAACAGATTGTAACATCCAATTGGTTTATTTTTAAAAGCAAAAAGCCAGCATTGACAAAAACAAAAAACAAAATAAAAACACTGAATTACATATCCTATAATTTGTGTTTCACACACAATACTAAAGCAGCACAGAGATAAACGGTGCACATTTTACATTCTTGGGCTACTCCTGCCTTCCAGAAATCAAATTTATTTCAGTCTATTCATCATAAGCCAGCCAGTCACTTGTGTGTTTAGATGCCAATAAACCACTTCAGGCTCACAACTCATCAAATTCAATTTACTCTCACTGTGCGCTAAAGGCTCTCCATGCACTCTAAATGCTCTCACTCATTCATGTACATTAAGAGCTATCAGTCCACTGGAACTATTGACAATCTAATTGATCTTTTCATTTAAACCTTTAATATTTGGGGTTGAAGTGCTCTTCAAAAGTAATACTGTAGTAAGGACAGCTGGGCACTGGACCTGCATCCACAGACCTCTGAAGTCTTAACCTGATCATCTTGACTGCAGTCTTCAGAAAATGACAGAAATAACAAAATCAGGCCTCAAGATGATAGGTCTCAAGACTGACACTTGGGGTTAAGGGTTTGTTCAAATCTCTGACTCCACGTATCACCCAGAAGTGTGCTGTTGTACTTGAAGGGTGATAAACAGGTGGGAAAAAAGCCCAATTAAAGGCTGACGGGGACCAGAGCCAGCAGAATATCATGGGGACTTGGGAGTGGACTCTTGTCAAATCTCAATTAATTTAAATAAAGCAATTTATAATGGCTTGTCGCTGATAAAACAGCAACTGTAACATGTCTTCATTATCCTTCATCCTACATTAGGGAATTTAAGAAATGAACATATGACACCCAAAACATTGATTTTTGTTTGAAATATTTATGGACTCATGGTGTGCATGGCTGTTAACAGCTGGTTTATAAAATATTAATATATCCAAGGTTTTTTTTTGTTTGTTTTTTTCAATGCGTCTCTGATTCACATACTGGTTCAGCTCCAATGACAAGTTTGCTGATTTTCATCCTTGAAATGTAACCACTTGAAATGTTTCATGCCTTATGATGTAACCACTAGTTAATGTAATATGCTTCCTACCAAAAATAGTCCTCGTTGAACACCTGCTACATTGGTGTATATCACCTCCTTATAACATGCATTGTATGTTTGTTATATTAATCCAAATTCAGAAACTTTTCGCTTGAAAATTACAGCTTTCTCATTGGCGAAGCCAAATTCATGAGGTGTGACCTCTGCAGAAGTTAAAAGGGGGCACTATATCATTGTCCCTCCCTTTTTTTCTTCTGATTGCTGTTTGTGTGGAAAAGACATGGAGACATCCAGTCTGGAGTGCGTTTCCCGAACAACGACGTAACTCGCTGCTTAACTACCATAGTACGATGCATTGTTTAAGAAATCAACTAGTCACGACTGTTTCCCGAAACTGTCGCTAAGTGGTCGTTCAACCACGCTGGTTTATTACGTCACGCACGTGGTAGAGTAATAACCTCTTTTAATGAATCTGTTTGAGATCGAATTAACGCTAGATGTTTTGCTATGAATTACAGACATGGCATCTGAGGACTATTTCTCATTTTTCTCAGTTATTTTGCTTTATTTCCAGATTCAATCATAGACTCGTTCTTAGTAGAGCACGTTCTTCAAAAACGGTGCTTTAAATCTCTTGACAAACTAAAAGACGTAAATTACATTTGTATGTATTCTAAATAAAAGACACAGTTTGTACTGAATGTCAGTTTGCTTATTTTGCTCAAGATAAGGATTTATTAAGTCCACATGTCATGCAAACTAGAAACTATGCTTCTAACCACAGTTCGAGAGCTGTCGTTCCAACTACACAACTTTGCGATGCTGTTTGCGAATGTTCATTAGAACGATGGTTTCAGGAAACACTGACTCGTTGAACTATGCTGATAACGACGGAACTTGCGAACATAGTTGGCTAGCGATGCTTTTGGGAAACGCACCCCAGACCGTGACGGCGAGGGGCGCAGCTGCAAAGTTAGCCCTATTGTAACTTTCCTGACCATAACCAAGTCAGACTAACATTGCTGAAGTTTGTCATCAAGAACCTGCCGCAACTTCCCCACCATCGGACTACTGAACCATCAAGACTTTCTTCTGAAACTGCATATCTGGACGCTCGTTCAATGGCTAAGGCATTGTGCAATTATCATACATTTAGGCCTTGTCCACACTAATACGTTTTAGTTAGAAAATGTACTGTATGTTTTTGGGCCTTTTTGGCCTTACGTCCACTTTTATATTTTGCTAAATAAAAGTATCCTGTCAGAAGAATTGCGCAATAACTTTATTATCTGTATCATCTCAGTGAGCTTCTGTGAAGTTTTACGCATACACAGAAAGGAGAAATTTCAAAAGTTTCTCATCCACACGTCAGAAAATGCCTGAAAATGCTAGTGTGGACGGAGAGCATTTTAAAACGAAAAAGCCGTAGATGTAGCCTTAACTAACTAAACAGAGGTTTAGTATAATCTGTAGACCCCTTACTAGCAAGGTGCTTTAAATGTAGAAACTGATGGTTCTCTTCAGGTGGTTAACTGACTCTTATATTTCCATAGCTTCGGTTTAATTTTTATTCATTCACTTTCACGTTCACCCATGTATGCGTGAGTGTCTGTATGTGTTTGTCTAGACTAGTTATGTGTTTGTGATTTAGTTAAGTAAAACTTTTGCGCACATTCACACGAGTGTTGATTCTGTGGTCACTGCTTGCAACACATTCCCTTTAACAATGCAATCAGCCCTGAGTTGTAGCACTGAAAAATAACTCTTTCTGAGAGTTGAGACGATTAATATTGAGTGTTCACTGGACAAACAGGTTAATTGATTGTAATATTAATTCTTTTGAATCAATTTAGTTTTTTAACTGACCCATATATTTATAATTAATTATAACACAATATAATTAATTATTCACCTTTCCCTGCAGCATTATCTACATAATTTGCTACAGCAATGTGCTTGATGCTAACACTTAAATGTGTTCATGGCTCATGTTGCAATGGTCATTATTCACTTTGACTATATGTAGACACGGAGTGTGACATTTAAATTCACATGATTAATTCATTTCATCCAACATTTGAAAAAACCCTCAGGCATACAACAAAAACACATGCAATGCATCTTGAGTGAAAGTCCCAAGATGCACCTTTACTTTGGACCTTTTTATTCTTGCATTCAATCCCCTGGTCACAGAGTGTGCAAGAGACGCACACACATGCAATCACCCCGTGACACAATGTTCCTTTGTACATGTGTTTTCATGAAAAATGGCCAGAGGGATGAATCTCAGACTGAGTGATGGTCAACGGAAAGTCTTAAGTGAGCAATTCCATCCTTTTCTGAGTAAAAGCTTTAAAGTCACCACTCTTTTTCTTATTTCCTCTTCATAGCCTGTTATTTTTTCATGCATTTTCAGTGAAACGTCAAGCTAAAATGCTTTAAATTACTGGTCAAATCCAGCTCAAAGAAAACCTGTATGATTTAATATTTTCTGTGGAATACAAAAGAGACTTTCTGAAAATCTGCTCTGAAATCTCTAAAAAAATCTGACAATCTCTGAAAGCTCAGAAATCTCAGTCCCATTCATGTATACATTTATGCTTCATGTTTGACATCACTGGTTATGGCATGTTATGTAACTGACTGTATCATAAGTAACCTGAAAGCAATATGACCCTTTCCTTTACTGCAGAATTTCAAAACACAAGACAACCTTGATGTTAATATGTAGATTAAGGCCATAATCATTTGATAGGTGTGCCACTGTACTCCACTGATTTCACTAAGGCAACATGATCTGATTGGCTTCCCCTCTTGACTGCATACCTCTTGTCTCTTCTCTGTAGGGAACAGACAGATGCCTGTTCTCCAGCTGTTGCAAGAGGTTTATGATGTTCTCTCCTCCACAGCAGCTGCTGTCCCTCTATTCTCATCTTTATTCCTGCAGGCTGAATGCTGTCAGTGTCAAAGCACAGATACACAGAAAACACATGATGAAAAACATATCCGGTTACTAACGTAACCTCGGTTCCCTGAGAATAGGGAACGAGTGTTGCATCTAGCTAGACGCTATGGGAAAATATTGAAGAATATTGAAGCCTTTATTTTAAAACGCAGTGCAGCTGCACAAACAGCATAGAGCAGAGTGTCTAGCTTGCCATTGGCTGTGCTGCAGCAACTGCACATCCTATGGCGAAGCAGCTGAGACGCGTGAACCAATCAGGGCGCTTCGCGCCAGAGTGCGAATGCTTCCTGTCAAAACACAAATAAATCAAATTTATTATCATGCCCTCCCTCCTGGAAAACAGAGTTTTTCCATGTGCGTTTGTGTTTTTAAAGGACACAGACAAAAAACATGTCCCAATCATCTAATCGCACCCTGTGAAGCTGACAACCCCACATTGGATTGTATTTTTTTTACAGCCAAATGTATTATCTATCTATCGATCTATCGATCTATCTATCTGTAATTTTTAATGTTACTTAATGTTGGTCAATGTTGGTTAATGTTGGTTAATACTTTTTTTTAGCTTTTTAATTCATAAACAAAGTTATTAATTGAAATTAATAACTTAATTGAACCATTAAGTTAAACAAAAGCTAAAGCTAGCTAATATGAAAGTACAACTTTCTCTTAAGAAAGAACTGAAAACATTTTGTCAATCAATATTTGCTGTTTGCTTATAAAGGCAATTTTGTCTTCCGTGTGTTAATGTGTATTGTGATGTATTTTAATTAATAATTTCATGTAATAATATAATCTCTGTTTAATCACAAATATGTGTGTTAATAAAACACTTGTAAATAAATAAATTGATCATGTCTATTATAAGCTAATATATATATATATATATATATATATATATATATATATATATATATATATATATATATATATATATAAATATAAATATATATATATATATATAAATAAAAAAACATAAATATAAAACATCTGATGAGCTCACTGAGCGGCCCAATTGAATTTCTCCAGGTATCCCATGCTCACTGTTTAGGGAATAGTGCGCACGATGTGGGCAGCATGTGGATTGGAACAGCCTCAGTCATGCACCATCTCGCAGTGCTCTTTTTCACTGTCATTAATGTACTATTCCTGTTGAATGAGGTTCGGTACAGCTGAGGGAGCTTGTGTTTCACTGACATTTCATTACCGGTGACTCTCTCATTTTCATTACCCTCTGGACATGAAGACGAATTACAGGTGTGATGACGCTTGTGCTCAGAGACCTGGAGAGACACAGAAAGAGAATGTGCAAGAGTGTGACAGACAGAAATAGCCTTACCGCCGGCTCTGATATCAGGAGCTCTAATGCCACACCTTTGTCAATGCTCTGTCCAATGCTGATGATTAAGGATAGCACTCATTCAGCTATTGTTGCTATGGTTACGTCCTCAGCGCTGGTCCCCGGGGCCCCTGGTGTGGATACAGCACTAGATGACTGTATAGGCCTTGTGGAACCTTGATCAGACTATGATGGCTACTGAAATGTTGTTTGAATATTAATAGGAAATACGTAGGTTGGGTTCAAATCTTCTTTAAAGGGGTTCGACTGGAATCTGCCAATATACGCATGTTGTTTTAAAAAACAATAATCAAACATCATTTACTTTCATTCCATTGTTCCACCTCGTGTGTTCTGTACATCAAGGGATCTGTCTCAGCTGAACTGTAGAGGGAAAACCGAAGAGAAATTACAGAACTGCTGGAATCAAAAATGTAGGACACAGTAGGAGACCATTATGTTGTCATACAGAATTCATAAAGGCTTCTGAGCTGCCGTACTGATGTGTACAGTAGTGTGTTGTGCTAATGAGATTGTAGACTTGGAGGGTGTGATCCAGATAACCATCTCCATCACGTTTCCAAATACAGAAATAGTGCATGGTGTATAAACAGTAGGAGCACTGAACACATCTCGAGTTACATGAAAGGAAAATTCATACAGAATCAGTAAAGCTTGTTTTGACATGCAGTGTGACTGATGGATGGATGTATGCATTTAATTTCTTTCAGCCGAACACAATCAGAGTTATATTATATTAACTAATATAAATAAATTAATATTACATATAGAATATAAATTAATTAAATATAAACATCTATTAAATGCATTAAATAATATGTCGGGTCAGAGGTCACCCTTCCGCCGGGACTTGACTCTTGTGATCGCGCGTACGGCCATCTGCTGGAAGCCAGTGATTATGGTTTATAAAGTTTTAAATATGAAAATTTTTCTAACAAAAACACATTGCTTCACTTCAGAAGGCATTTATTAACCTACTGGTTTATGATTACTTTTATGATGTGCTTTTTGGAGCTTCAAAAACTTCAAGAACGGCATATAAACTTATAATATAATACTTATAATAGGCTGGCTTGTGGTTTATTAAATTACGGGATAATTTTCATTTTGGGTGAACTCCTTTAAGTGGGTCAAAAAACAATTTCAGCTAACTGCATTTAATTTGCATGAAAATGTTATTTTTTTATGCAATTAACATGCAAATAAGTTTAGACCATAACATTCAGTTTGCACTTAAATATATTATTTTAAAGTAAATTAGTTGCATAAGTGCTATTTTTGGAAAGTGTGCAAAAGAAAGAATGAATATAAAATTGTTGTGAGATTGTAAACCACTAAACTTATTTGCACTGTTCCAACAAAGTCCTTTTCTCGTCTTGACTTGTTTGGGTAATGTCTCACTCTGTATTATGTGTCACTGGTGTCAAAATTGGTGCGACTCATCTTGGTGCTGCATGTGTGAACCAGAATGACACTTGAGACCTACAGCAGAGGAGAGAGTAAATTATGACATAATGTTCATGTTTGGATGAGCTATTTTCCTCTTTTCCCCCACTGTCTCCCATTTCACAGACACTTTATATTTGAAGAACAGAAAGGTCAGAATAAAATAGCAAGCTCATTGGTTCTGCTCATTGGATAATGCCTGGGTCACTAGCATTGCCTGCCCTTTTCTGCTTATTTGTTAGTGATGAAAATGGTGTTTGTGTGCACTTTAAGGCTGAATACACACACACACACACACACAATGACACATGATTGATAGAGCGAGCAAGGGATGGGAAATTGGTCTCTTATCAGCTCTACTCTGGTGCACTTTGAACACATTCAGCACAAGGTCATCTGGGCTCAGGTAACTCTGGTCGGCTCTCGGTCGATAATGGACCACAGAGATGGAAAAGCTGTTCTGCCACGCCGCTTCAGGCACATTCATACAAACTACAAACAATTTCACCTGCATTTATTATTCACAAGCAAGCTGTTTCAACACTCCCATAAGGAAACATCACTTTCATGACTTTTATTCAACACCACCAAAATGTCACTTTGAAACAAATTTCACCACCATATTCACTCCTTCAGGGGATTCCATCACTTTACCAAAGACTAAGGGCCCTATCATACACCCGATGCAATGCAGCGCCAGGTTCAACGCAAGTGTTTTTTACTAGTTTCAGCCCGACACCGTTATCATTTTCACGTCCTGCGCCACGTTATTTAAATAGCAAATGCATTTGCGCCCATTTGTGCGCCCATTGTCATGCTGGTCTGAAAACGAGGTGTGTTCTGGCGCATTGTTGGTGCGTTGCTATTTTGAGGCAACTGAAATTGACTGTGCCATTGACCAACTGAAATCTGGTCTTAAGTCAATGGCGCAATATTTTTTTGTTACTTAAAGAGCGTGTTAGTAATGTGCGCCTATAGGCGGGTCCACAACGTGTGTACACTTTGTCCCATAGATGGTCTGCTTGCGCTTTAACCTCACGCACCAGCAGATCCGTTTCCTCGCTAGAGAAGCGTTCAGTTTTTCCGCTTGCAAATTCCGCCATGTAAATAGCGATTCCGCCATGGCGCGAATGCAACTGGCTTTTAAAGGGAATGGCAGAAGAGACTCTGATTGGTTTATTGCACGTTACGCCCAAAACACACCCATTACTCATTAAGAGAATAGGGACAACACTTTTAGACCATGCACCTGGCGTGCCGACCATTTTTCCAGTCGTTAAACTAGCAAAAGTGGATTTGGACGCCCTAAGTGCACTTGCTCCGTGCGCTTTAAACCATGCGCTTAGATCGTTAAAATAGGGCCTTAAATGTTAAAATGTTATGGAAATGCATGTTAGCTTTGGCAGTTAGCATATGTGACCAGTCACGGAAAGTAGGGACACAAGTCGGTTCTGGGACATTTTGAGTTATTCACAGATTCTGAAAGTGTAGTCTCCAAGCTTTCCAACGATGTGTAACACATGGAAATCTGATAATATTTGGAGAAGTTATGGCCATTTAAAGGTAGGCACTCAAAAACGCACAAAGGGGAGAAAACAGCGTCTGAAGATTCTCACCTTTCTCCTGCTGGGAGTGACAATAGGGCTCATTTACATCTCATTTAGATAAGCCATACCCCCCTGTAAAGCTGTAAGCACGGGGGGAGCAGAAAGGCCAGGAAAATGTGCCATCAAAGAAAAAATAAAAAATAAAGTTTGCAGGTAATATATAAATAAATGTCTCTTAGCATCTACCGATAAAACTGTATAGGCAACTCTTGTGTACACTGAATAAAAAATAAGATAAATGTTCAAATCAAAAACAGGATGTGCTATGTGATATATAGGCTATAGTATGAGTAGGCTATTAGTAGGCTATAGCATTCATTTCGTTCGTTTTTTAAATAAGATACTAGCTGAAATGTGTTTTTTTAAATCAAGTGATCAAAGTGCTCGTTGCCGCGGCGATCAGTGGCGCAGATGCAGTGTTTTCTCGTGTGGCTCGTGCACACACCCCATTGTCTTCACTCGACGCACGCTTCAATCCGTTGCGTATACTCTCTATTCGTTCTGTTTAATATCACAAAACATAATGCAAACGTTTGCGTGTCCCTGCTTGATATACAACCACTGCTGAACATAATCGTTTTGATGAGAGAAAAAAACTATTCGAAAAAAAAAAAAAACCTATACGAGGGCGGATTCGATCTCAGACCCTCTGACACGGCTGGCGAACGCTTTACCACTGGACCATTAAGATACACATTAAATAAGTTGGTGGATCTATATATTGGAACATGCATTAGGCTACATCTTATTAAACGACAAATTAAACCCCATGTAACCTACTATTTAAATCGATTGCTGGACATCGTAATGTTATTGGCGTCCATCTTAATTGAATTTTGAAATCAGATAGAGCCGGCCAGAGCGCTGCATAATAAGTAGCCACGCCGGCTTATTCAGTATGGAAATACACACCGACAATGACACGCCCCTACTGCGTGCTAGAATCTCCGAAAAACAAGCCGATTTCAAAATCAAAATGTACTCTTTTAAATATACCAATACTGCTATCTCAAACATGCAGAGGCTTCTTCGTGATCTCAACAAACAGATTCTGCAAAAAAACGAAAATCACAAATTTTGAAAAAAAAAGCTTCTTTCTCATTTTGCTCGAAAGTTGTGCTGCCGACTTGTGTCCCTGGTTTCCGTGACGGGTCACATATGCTGGAAGATGCTGTAACTGCACCATTGCACTGCCAAAAACATGTTTCTCTATCAACAGACTGCAGTATCTGTCCATAAAAGAATGCATGGTACAATACAATCACAGCCAGAATATACTTGCTATTTATTTCACAGCTATGAGGAGCAGGATGCTGAACCAATTAGAATTCATGGCTACTCAGCATTACTCCATGGAAATAGACACCAAGTGGTCAATAAAATGTTCAGACGTTCACCAATTTATTGCATCATGATTCATGAATGGTGATGAGACTGGTGATTTTTCACTCAAAAAAAGAGAATTCGGTCATCATTTAATCACCCTAATATTTAAAACCTGTATAACTGCCTTTCTTTTGCAAAACACAAATATATTTTGAAGAATGTTGGCATCCAAACAACCCTGTTGACTTTCATGGTTTGGACCAAAACAAATCACAACCCAATCCCCCTTAATCCTCCTAATTGGTCCTTTGCAAAGACCCGCCCCCCTTAGTGACCGATAAGCCATGGCGCTCTCACGACACACATGTCCTCACGCAGTGACAAATACATTGCGGAGCAAAGAGGACACTGACAACATGCCAAAAAACAAGACAGAGCATGTTACTTTGGGTATGAAAAAGTCTCAGCTTTCAAATTTAGATTTGTTTTTTTTAAAGAAATTCAAACAAATACAGTTTTGTGGCTCATTAATGTGTCGTGACAGATCGCCGTTACACATCATTTCAAGTGGCACGTGAAATGATCATCTCTTCCTTCTAGTTACAACACAAAATAAACATGAATAAACACCAGAAGGTATGTTGTTTCAACCTCCAAAAGATATCAATACACACCATTTTTCAAGTTCAACTCTCTTTGGCTGTGTTTCCCAAAAGCATTGTGAGAAGTTTATCGTAAGATAACATTGGTGACACTGGTCTTCACAATCAAAGTGGGTTCACAATGCTTTTGGGAAACGCAGCCCTGTCTGGTCTGTTTGTCGGACAAAATGGCTGATTATGTGTTATGATTGGTCAGGTGTGTTACTGAAGTGAGCATCCAGTGGGTTAGAATCCAGATTTATAATCCCATGAGGCCAGAAGAGTGTGAATGGCCAAATTCCCTTTCAAGGAAAGTCTTTTCACTCGGCGGCCATATTTGCTATGCCTCCGAGCAGCTATTTCGGGCATCCAAGACCAAGTCCTATCTATTTGAATGGGGAAATCCCAAAATCTCAAAAACTGCTCGCCAAATTCACATTTAAATTTTACATTTCAAATCAGCAACAAATTCTGACAAGAACTGTCCCATAAATGTAGTTTCTTATTGCTTAAATAAAGCTTTTTCTTTTCAGGCTGGACAAGCCAATGCACATGTGCAATCATGAGCGTGCGTCTCAAAAACGAAGGCTGCATCCGAAATTACATACTTCCCTACAATATAGTATGCAAATAACTGCATGTGACAAAAGTAGTATGTCTGAATTCACAGTACTTATAAAAAAGTAGACAAAACATACCCGGGATGACCTATTACTTCCTACAAGATTCTGAAGCATACGATGGACACATCACTACCCCAATGAGGCCACGGGTGAGGATTTGTGAATGACAGTGAGGAGAATGACATGTAGAACTTCCAGATTACATTCATTTCACACACATTCATACTATAGAACGTACTTTTTAGTGGTTATGAAGTAAGTACTTATTCAAAATAAGTAACTACTCAAGAGAGTATATGATTACGGATGCAGCCTGACTGTTTCAATAGCAAATGAAGCTTCTAACTGCAGCTGAAGTGACATGATGATTTTACCATTCAGCGATTGGCTCTTTAATTTAGAAGGCGGGACTTATCCCACCATATTGCGCGTTGCACTTTCTCCCATTCATAAGTAAAATGAGTGCAGAATTGGGAATTGCAGTGAAGCGAAGCAACTGACTCTGTAAGTACCAGTATAAGGACAGCATAACAGATGCAGTACATCCGGCTTGCATTTATACCACACACACATTTATACTATATAGAACATATGGTTTCTAACAGTTGCAAAGTAAGTACTTATTCAAAAGAAGTACTGAGTACCAAAAGTGTGATTTTTAGGACTCAGCCAATGTAATGTTAGGCCAGTTTACTTCCATTGTTACTGCATTGCTGTGACCACAATGTATTTATAAGTCTAAATAATGTTGTAATTAACATAATGTCACAAATTCTATCGATTTACTTTACTGAACTAAAAGTGCAAGTGTACTAAAAGCTTAAAGTGTATTTTCTTCCGTGAATATTTTTTTGACGTGACAGCAAACAGAATTGATTTCTCCAGAATTGGCAAAAAGCCGTTGCTGTTTTGAGGCGTTCTTATCCATAAAAACTGTTGTGTCTTTGTGAAAATAATCAGCAGTCTTGCGCAGTGTGATCTGCATTCGGACCTCTCTGCTGAAACAAGCTTTTCTACAATGTGTGTGCGTGTTTAGTCTGACAGAGACAGAGAGAGTGAGATAATAAACAGAGAGGAGCACACTCCAGTAGGCGCCCTGCTGCATGTCAGACTCTTCCTTTCGGTTAGAAGTCTTGTATGCCAGTGCGTGTCAGTGTGTGTGTGTGTGTTTCTTATCTGTAATGCATCCAGCAGATGAAGAGAGCAGATACACGCTCCACATACAGGCTCATAAGTCACATCACTCTACTGTGAGCTGGTCTCGGATGGGAGACGAGAACAGGAAATGAGACGAATGGACAAACAAACGCACTTGTAATGAATTGATGTAACCATAGTAGCAGCACTCGGGCGTAGCAAACATTATCCTATGTGTGCATTTGAAGAAACTAATACATTTCCTCGCTGGCGCTTACACACACTCTTTTAATCGTCATATTTTAAAAACGTTATTGCAAAGACTAGCACTCACCTATCAATAGCTACTTTTCAACACATGATATGCTACTTTCAGGTTGTAATTATGACTTTGAAACCAATTGTTCTTAAGACGTGAAAAGGTACAAGTAAAATCTCTATGACAACATAATTATTGATGATGGCAGCAAATACTGTCGCACCATAAAATGGCATCAAACTGAATGCCATTTAAATTAGGCAAGAAATGGAAATGTACTTTTTTTATTTCTCAAGTGAAACAGCAATCAAAAAGAAAAAAAGAACAACATATAGGGCAGGACTTGATTGATCTCTGTTTGGATTGTAAAAAAGTGTGTGCTGTATAATGGAAAGAAGACGGATCTGAATGTGACTGGCTTCACCGCAGTGAGGCCTTACATGCAATATGTCAGAAATCGAGTGACTCATATCACAGGAAGAGCAAGTTATGACATTCTGATGAAAGATTACAAAGTCAAAATATAAGTTTAGGGAAAACGTTTGAATGCTTTTGAAAGAAGTCTCTTGTGCTCAGCAAAGCTGCATTATTTGACCAAACTGCAGAACAACTAATATTGTGATGCTGAAAGCTGAATTATTTTCAGAATCATTACTCCAGTCTTCAGTGTCACATGATCCTTCAGAAATCATTCTAATATGATGATCTGATGCTCAAAAAAAAACATTTCTGTACTTATTATCAATGTTGAAAACAGCTTCATATTTTTGTGTAAACCAGGAGAACACAATGAATCAACACAGTTGTCTCATTAACTTAAGGTGCAGTAAGCGATTTCTGAGAAACAATCTCCCCTCTCTCCTACCCCATCATGAGTGGACACGCCCCCTACTGCTGATTGGCTACAAGTTTGTTGTGCTGCTCGGTCCGATCCACTTTCATTAGCGTTTCTCAGAAATCACTTACCGCACCTTTAAGTAAATGAGTCAACTGTGTTTATTCATTGTTTTTTTGTTTTTGTTTTTTTTACTTCTGGAGACCTGGGGCTCGTTCTTCGTACGTCGCTAACTCAGTTAGCTGGATTTGATTGTTGACGATTTGGCTTGATCTTGGATTGTTTGGTTCTTCGACGCTCATCCTGGACTTGCTGTCATAGCAACAGGTGCACAAACTTAAACCTGCTCGGGAGCAGGCTTATTTCATGTAAACAGGATTAGATCCCGGCTTTATAAGCGGAGCTGATACGGGAAGTCCAGCGCAGCGCGATAGTGCACTTTCTGAGATATATATTTTTTCTCGTGACTCATGAGATTGTCGTTTACATTATTAATTTGTTGGAAACGCACATTTATTTTCGACTTGTCGGAGTCGGGCTTTAACTACAGCATAAACTGTACCCTAAGATTATTTGCGAGTGCCTCTTTCCTTTACACTATTGGAGATGCGGAGAACTTGATGGAAAGTGCTGTCTGTCGTGTCATTCAGAGTTAACCTGGCACTTTTAGGTTTAAAAAACAGTTTTAGGTTTTTTTGTGGCATTTCCAAGCCACTGAAGACCCAATGTTGTAAAGCAGTTTTTTTTATGCTATAATAATTTTTTCTATGAGGATCATGCAATCATGACCATGCTGATTACAGTAGCCTATATGCCACTCAGGCTTAAAGGGATATACTCCACTTTAAAAATCTGTCATCATATAGCCTACTCACCCTCATGTTGTTTCAAACCTGTATGAATTTCTTTCTTCTGCTGAACAGGAAGGAAGATATTTAGAAGAATATCAGTAACCAGACAGTTATGGTTTCATTGACTTCCATAGTAGGAAAAAAAAAATACTATGGAAGTCAATGAGACCAGAAACTGTCTGGTTACTGATATTCTTCTAAATATCTTCCTTTGTTCAGCAGAAGAAAGAAATTCATAAAGGATTGAAACAACATGAGTGTATATGATGACAGAATTTTCATTTTAAAGTGGAGGCTGCCATCAAGGCCTCAATGAATGGGATTATGTGAACAGAAAGGGGATTCACAATGTAAATGTGCAGCCCAGTTACTATTGTGATTCTTAATATTCCAGATTATATCAAATAAAAAAAGGCATTTGACTAAAATCTTTCATATCACAATTGTGAAAGCAAAATGGCCAGGATGTGTGCATGACTTAAAAATTTTCAGAGATTCACATTTATGCACATTATTTTAAAGTGGTAAGAAAAGTTCCACAATTAAATATCCACAATTAAAGCTCACTGTATTACATACACTTATGCTGATCCTAACAGAACTGCATTTTTTCATAGGTGATTATGACATGTTCCTGCCTGCAGACAGGTGTTTTATGACCCCATTCCCTGACCCAAACCAGTTACAATGCAGCTGTAACGGTCACCAGCTGGAGTGCCCTTGAGAGCCACCAGAGGGCACTCCACATCAGACACTCACGTTCACTCTCAGACTACAATTCCCATACTCACTGCCCGGACTCATCATCTCTGATCACTCATCACATTCACCTGTACCTCATTATCACTGATTGCATTCACCTGTGTCCCATCATCCTGTTAGTCTCAGTCTATTTATACCATGTTCATTCATTCACTCACCGCGAAGTCTTGTTGTACTGTTAGTCTGCATTTCCGAGCGGTTTCCCTGGTTTCTTGTCTTTTGGTTTATTTGGATTTCTTGCCCCGTTCCCTGGATTACTCTTTTGCCTCTGGTCCCTGCCTGTTTTGTTTGTTTCTTTGTTGGTTTGTTTGGACTGCCTACCTGTGTTTTGACCTTTTGCCTGTACACTGGATTACGCCTCTGGATTGCCCCAGCCAATAAAGCTGCATTTGGATCTTACCCTTGTGTCTCGGAGCAGTTCGTGACAGCAGCTCTAGCCAGGACAAGGACACACAATGAAATGAACTTTGGCTAACTAAAGGGAAGATTTCAGTGTCTGAAAAGTCTGAGGGTTGCACACCTGACAGGGCCTGTGACATTGTTGCATGTGCCATATTACACAACATTGCAAAAAAAAAAAAAACACTTTTCATTAAATGTTTAATAAAAGACAAATATGCTTAGTTCCTTGAGTTTTATTTCAATTGTTCTTTGTAAAGAAAAGCCAGTGGTCAAGTGCCTGCAACAAGAGATATTAGACACATGCCTCATGCAACAAATAAAAAGGAAAAGTTGGCTATACACTGCCCACCTGTAGGCCTATGTCTCCTCTGTCTGTGCAGACTCTTCTGTAGGCCTTTCTGTAGATGTGGAATCCTGCAACTCATATTGCAGCCATAGAGCATACACGTATAAATTAAGTAAAGTTATTTATGCACTTGCAGGTAGGCTAGTTCCTCCATATGACAGTTATCTGAGAGGCTTTATTCACTGTCCAGTGCAATGGAAACAAATGGACATTACAAAGTCTTATACTTTCTTTCCTTTGGAAAGTTATATAATGTCCACTTACTGCACATATTTCAGCCACCACTTTCTTGGGAACAGATACAAGTGTGTATTATGTAAAAGTGCACAAAAGAGGAAAACACAATGTCATTACAATGAACTACACTTGGGAAAAATGTGATCAATAACTCATGGCAAAATATTTTTACATTAACATAATTTTATCAGTTTTCACTTTCACAAGTCAAAGCAATTCATCATTACTCAAGATTTAACAGTTGAAATTAATACAGCCTTAATTTAATGCAGCAAAAATTATTTTACAGTGTAGGCTACTAAGATCTTTTCTTTTTTTTCTCAGCCTTTTTCTTGGTTGCTTTTATAAACAGACAACCATTTATTTAACAGTGTCTTTTATAAAAGTGACTATAATATAACTAAAAATTACCATTATGTAGAATATTTTTGTACTTCACTTTTATTTGTTCCCATGTTCTAGTGTGGTGACTCTGACATTAATGAACAAAGTAATTATGCAATTATTAAAATACAAAAATATAGGCTAATAAGTGATAAAAACATCTAACATGGCCACTTCTAATGGATTTAAATTGTCTGCTACTTTTTGCCAGCCCTCTCTCCTGGCTTTTGCAGACTTTGAGGTGTTCCCTGGCGTTTTGATTAAACATTAAAATTCCGAATAAACTTCGACTATTAGTTCTTGCTCTGCTGAGGAGAAAAACTGAGCGCGCTCTTTGGCCACGCTGAGCAGCCAATAGCAGCGTTGCTGATCAATGTTTCTACTATCGATACATATCCCCTTTTAACCAGCGCATGAACGCGCAATTATCTCAGATAACTCAATCCAGCGATACTAATCATATCCGGCAAGTGTGTTCGAAGAACCGAGTTAGCCAGATCATGATTCGCACGATGATATCATCTTGGATGTGTCATTTGATCTCGGATGTAATAAGCAACGTACGAAGAACGAGCCCCTCCATGGTTGGTTTAGATCAGTCAAAATGATGCCCAACAATTAAATTTAAAGTGTTTTAAAGTGCTTACATTTTTAAATAGAAAAATAAATAAATAATAGTAATTGAATTTTTACATGTGTGACTAATCATCTATATTAAATTAGCATTCCCATCATTTTTATGTTCAGCGTTATTGCAATGTTTTACACCTAGTTATTGAACTCATATAACTGGAATGCTAGAGTGACTGACATTTCAGGAAAGTTTACTTTTGAAACTTTTAAATGATATCTCTATGAATGTATCCATAGAAACAAGTCATTCGCTAACTGATGAGATTCATAATGTTTATTTTAGAAAGGCTGATGAGATTTATAATGTTCCCCCACTTTTCAGAGCATTCCTGCTCACATTACACATACTTTTTTATCAAAATGGAAGGGTAATAATATAACACAGCACTCTGAAATGAATTTTAACAGAGCTCTGCATGAGATTGCGATGCGTTTATGCCCTTTTTTATTCTCTCAAGTCTCTTGATGAAAGATGTGGGTGGGTGAAACCATCTCAGAATTCATAATGAAATATCAGACGCCAGTTTAGCAGCAGAAATGTGGCGTCTTACACATTCTCTGCTGAAGCATCTGCTCAGAAACACCAGAGGCTTTGGGTTTGGCAGCTCCAGTATCCCTGGAGGACCATCCCAGAGAAACTCTCCCAACTGACAAATGATCTCCAGCAGAGAGAAGGTGGCACACTCATCACACTCACCTCCTGCACGTGTGTACGTATGTGCAACCAAAGTACACTTCACTTTTACGCTTGCTCTAGGGTCTGCATACAGTCCGCGTGATGTGAATTATCATCATCAGCACAGTTGCAGTTTTTTCTAACCACGTGTTCGGTGACAGATTTTTTTGAGCTAATTAGCTTTTACACAATATGTAAACTTGGTTCATTAGGTTGTCGAAGAAAAAAACAGAAGAGACAGAAACGCAACAACGAATGGCTACGTGGATTGTGCGGAATGGCTACGTGGATGTGAACTCACATCTGTACAACTCTAGCCTAAAACATTATAAAGATGTGTAAATATCTTCACGACTGATATCTCAGAGCTACAAAGACGCTAAAGGGAAGGAGTGCAAGTTGTCATAATGCGCATGCATTCCTACAATCGCCATATTGCAATTCCCCTTTCCCAAGAAAACTGGAAAGAGGGATTACAGTCGCCATACTTAGTGAGACGATTTCTTCTATTTGACCTTCACAGAAAACCCGCCTGAGTATCTGAAAACCTACAGCGCCTCACAACGAGTCCTCTGTGACTCGACGCACCTTTCATGAAGATTTGCTCTTCAATCAGTGGGTTCAATGAACAGAGATCAATTGAGAGACACATCAAGGACTGATGATTACAGAAACATTATCCTGAAATTTACCTCATAAATAATGGAGAATATTTGTGCCTCATCGCTCATATCAAGATGCCGCATACATAATATATTATAATTAGTGGAGGATCAAGTACTTGCAATTTCTCATTTGTCAGTTGTAAAATATGTCTTTATCTCAGTCTATGAGAGAATGAGGCTAATTTGTCTTTTGTGTAATAAATCAAATAGACTTTAAGAGTCAGCCTCACTGATGGTGTTTGCCAAGTCAAGCATCGCTATTATTACTCATAGTTGGGTTAGTGATTTGAACAAACTTCTAACTCTATTCAATTTAATTCCATAGACATGAATGATACGTCATATCATGCAGCTTGTTGAGGAGAGGTGTTGATACTTTTCTTAGTACACTGATTTACACTTCAAATATTATAAAATGGACATAAATTAGGCTAGAGAGCAGAATATAATAGTGACTTGTGCTTTTTAACTTGGTCCAGTAAGCAACCTCCAAAAAGACCCTAAAAAACACCTAATTCTGTACTACCCAAAAAACCTTAGAAATCAAATAGCGATGGCCCTGGAAACCACCCAGATCACTGAGATGAATATTGCAGAGCAACACTGACAAAATTTATTTTTACAGTTTTTTTTTTTTTTTTTTTAATACTAGAGTACTTGAACCCTGGGTCAACATTAACATTTCAAAGAGAGGTTAAATTGGGATTTTGGAGGCAGGGAGACCCTCAAATCTGCTGGTGATTCTGGTGCACTAAGTGAGATATGACAAACAAAACTTACAGTAGTATACAGGACATGGAATGGATTGAAAAACTATAGTTTTAGTCATTTATTTAAACTAAAGTTGCCAAACACCGTTCTAAGGGGCTGTTACACGAAACAGTTTTCAACTAAAAACAGAACACTATGTTTTGGGGGCCTGAAAACACAACCTTTTGAAAATGGGTTTCAAAGTGCAAGTTTTTGAAAACGATTCTGTTATCATCTCCGAGTACAGTAAAAAAAAAAAACGTGAATTTGTGAAAATGGTGATGTCATGTGAATGTGTATTACGTGTTCAGTCTATAGGTGTGTAGTGTTTCTTCACAAAGTGACATCGCCAACTACTGTCCTGGCATGAATAATACAGTGGTTTTATTCGTTTCATGGATCCGTGTGAACGGGGATGATTGTGACAATGTTTATGCCTGTACACGAAAAAGGAAAAACTTTACCACTTTTAGTATTTCGTAATGTAAACATACCCTTCTTGACAATGATTTAAAAAAGAAAGGCATTAGATGATGTGTTAATTGTATGCTAGCTATTGTATATAGTTTCTCACATATGCACTGAAAAAAATAACTAATTTTAAAGTAATTTTAACATACATTTTAAAGTTTTGTAAAAACCTGCTAATTGGTTAAAGGGGTGGTATAATGCCCCTTTTTACAATATGTAAAATAAGTCTCCATTGTCCCCAGAGTGCGTATGTGAAGTTTTAGCTCAAAATACCCCAGAAATCATTTTTACAGTATGTTAAAATTGTCCCTTTTTGAGGGTCAGTAAAAACATGTTGTTTCATGTGTGTCCCTTTAAATGCAAATGAGCTGCTGCTCCTGGAACAGAGGGCGGAGCTTCAAGAGCTTGTATGTGTTAGCAGCTCCGATTACCTCACGCAGACATGCACTAAAATGTCAGAAACTGTTCTGCCTTTTATTTTTAAACTGGAGTCGGACGATGATGGAGAGACACAAGAAGAAGTGACAACATGTCGAAGGCAACACGACGTTTCTGAATGGTTAGTTGATGAATTTGTGTTGCTGATGTGGAGTTAACGATCTTAAATTAGCATATTTTGTCATGATACTCTGTAAAATCACTCGTGTGGGAACTGTTGTAAGATGCCTAAAGAGTGACATGCTATTGCATTTGTGTTATGAACTGTATTGCATGTGAAAAGACGGCTGCAACAGCTTGAGCAGACTCACAAATGTGCTCGAATACAACAACTCTTCCTCTTCTCAACATGGACTGCGTGTTCCCGGGGGCGGGGTTTATGTAAATTTTAGGGAGGAATGTTGTGAAGTCCCTACCAGCTGTTTGTTGTAGTCCTTAAAAAGCAATTTCTTTAAAAGCAAATATCTCCCTTTGCTTTGAACTTTGAGAGTTGTAACTTTGTAGATGTTGTTTATGCTCAAACAGCAACATTACACACTAACTAAAGTTAGAAAAGTAAAATCAATCAGCCACCCCTTTAATGGTAAGTTCTCTTACTATGAACTGTATCTAAAAACTGTAATAGACCTAATGGGGCATTTTAATGTCATTTTACAGTAAAATACTGTTATTTATTGACCTGAGCTTGAGGAAAAACTACTTGTGATGAACTTCATCATGTGGCTTCCTTAGTACCACTTTGTATGGTGGTTGTCAGTATATTACAAAGGTACAAAATATATGTTAGTACTTAACTATATTAACATTACTGTAAATTCAATAAATTCACTCTGTAAAACTTAAAATGTTACTAAATTTTTACTATAAATTTCACAGATTTTTTTTTTTTAACAGTATATTACCTAACCACAACAGAATGAGATCTGTACCTGCAATAATACACACACACACACAAAAAGAAAACGTAATGGGATACCAAAGTGCACCTTGTTTGAGGAAAGCGCTAGCAAACATTACTCTGCTTGGTCTGTTATTACTGCTGTCACCATGGGAAAAACACAATGATGTTAGCTCTTAAAGGTCTGGGCTAATAATCTGAAGGGCACCGGTTCAAATCCCAGAAGGGGTGATTTGTAAAATGAGGCCAAGATCGGTTATCACCAGTGTGCCCTTGAAAAAATCCACTTAACCGCATGTTACTCAAAGGGAGCTGAAGCCCTTTGTGAAAGTAGTTTATTTTAAACAAGAACGCCTTTGCTATAAAGCAATACAAAAATTCACGTTCACAATTGCCGCTTCAAATCTATAAGAGCTTCTTTCTTTTGTGGACTAAAACAATTTGATGTTTTCAGTATGTCAAAGGTTTGTTTTCCATGCAATGAAAGCAAATAATGACTAGTGGTGGTCAAGCTCTAAAAGGACAAACATACCATAAATGCACCATATTCCAAGTCTTCTTAACCCGTATGATAGTTTTTAGCAAATAAAGAGTAAAATGTTAGTTGATTTGTGCAAAACCTCTTTTAAAGCCACTATTTTTGGCTACAAAAAATGTTAAAACCTTTTTTTTCCCCATTTAGCTTAACATGAATCACTTTCTACTTTTCTTGTATGGAAAAAAAACAGCTTCACAAACTGCTAAATATTGCCCTTTTTACAATAGAAATAGTCATTTGGGTTTGGAACAACATGAGGGTGAGTAAATGATGGCATTTTAATTTTCGGGTGATCTATCACCATGCCTTTCCCTCTGTCGGAGTGATTTGAAAGGCTGTGTGATGTTTGCGCATATGACAGCCTGTCATGTAGAAACCATCTGTGCAGTGGCGTCCCTTAACTGTTCTGAAGATCTCACATCATCCAGTCAGTTTAATGTTGCTTTGATCCTGCTTATTTCCATTCCTGTTAGACAGTAATCGCTTTTTGTTTGCTGTCAATCTGTTACACAGTTCACATCGTGATGTGACGCTTCAACACATTTCCATTTCTGACCTTATCAGTCACAGCACTCGAAACGCTAGTAACTCAACACATTCTAGCAATGACAAATATGACGCATTTTTTACTTTGTCATTTTTTTTTAATGTCAACAAAATAACTTCAGATGGTGATATGCTTGTTTTAGTCACGGGCCCGTTTTTACAGACAGGGCTTAGATTAAGCCAGGATTAGGCCTTAGCTTTTATAAACGTGCCCCTATTCTTGAGACAAAAGAAATGGCACTGATATATTTTAAGATATACAGTATCAGTGCAAGTTGATTTCAGTTAAAACAGCTCAAACACTTTAGTCTGGGACTAGGCTTAAGCCTGGTCTGTGTCACAAAGTTCCCAACTCAATCCCTATGAATACAAGAAGTGAAGATAGATTTCTGTGAAAAAGAAGTGTGCTTAATTGTATTGAATGTGCACTTGTAGTATACTTGAAGATAGTACACTTTCATGACTATCAAGTACACTTAATTGCAAAAATGTCAAATTAAAAAATACTTTAAGATACATTTTAAATAATTATTAACATTTTTCATAATATTTTTTGCACTTATTTCCATGTGTTGACTAACATACTAAAGTATATGTAATGTATTATAATTTTAACTGTAGTGTGTTATTAAATATTACATTTAAAATGAATCTATTTTTAATGTACTAAATTTCTTCATCATTACAAATATATTGTTTAAATGAATGACATACTAGTTTTAATAGTAATGACATTAAAGTATATTGAGGGGCCGTTTACACAACTTTTTCAACTAAAAACAGAAAACATTTTATGTGTTTTGGCCATTCATTTACACGACAACAGCGTTTTGGGGGCCTGAAAATGGGTTTCAAAGTGCAAGTTTTTGAAAACGATACCGTTATCGTCTCCATGTAAACTACAAAAACGTGAATTTGTGAAAAAGGTGATGTCGTGCTAAAGTGACATCGCCAACTACAGGCCTGGCGTCAATAATACAGCATTTTCAAATCGCTTTCAAGAATCCGTGTGAACCGGGATTGTTTTGACAACGTTGTCGTTTGTACGCAAAAAACGCAAAGAGATTTTTTTTCCCGTTTTTAGTACATCGTTGTCTTATAAACATACCCCCAGTTTACCATAAATCTGCAGCACACTTTAACCAGATTTCAAAGACAATAGAAATAATTATGAAATTACTTCTAAAGATGTACTTTAGTCTACTTGAGGGGATCAAAAAGCTCTCTAAAGTTGAGCTAATTGCATTTAATTTACATTTTAATTGTGCTGTTGTCATGAGGCACACAGAGATGAGGGAGAGTTAGATCCAAGTGCAGAAGGTTTATTAAAACAATACAAAATACAAAGAACCAAAAGCTGGAAAACAAGACACAGGAAATATGAATTTGAGCATCAACATTACAGCCATTGAAGGACAAGACCTGACCATGAACACAGGAAACACTGGGATACACACAGGGTAATAGACTATCAAGTCACATCTGGACACAATCAGGGAACTAATTATAAAGAAAGATTACAAAATGTGGCACTGGAAAAGGACAGGCCAAAAACACAAGGTATACAAAAGCGGGAGTACGTAACAGCTGTATACTTCATACTATTCCTTAACTCTTTCGCCGCTTTTGACAATTTTCCACCTTTCAGTGTTTTCACTGTTATACGGTAGGGGGCGCTATTACACATCTTCTGAAAGAGTACAGGATCTCTGGATCAAAAAAACAGGCAAAAAAAAAAAAAGAGCAGAAACAAGCGAAAAAAGCATAGCTTATGCTTATGTTTAAAAGCAGAGAGACTGTTCTTTCTTTTGATATACAAACTTTATTTCTATAGCACATTTAAAAACAACCATGTTGACCAAAGTGCTGTACATTGAGAAGAAACAATAAGTAGACAAGATACAACACCAGACAATTACAACAATTCTCATGCCGAATTAAAAGCCAAGGAATAAAAATGTGTTTTAAGTCGCGATTTAAAAACCAGAAGGCTGGGGGCCAATCTAACATGAGGGGGCAATTCATTCCACAGTCTCGGGGCAGCGACTGAGAAAGCTCGATCCCCTCTACTTTTGAGACGCGTTTTAGGGACGACAAGAAGAGACTGGTTTGCAGACCTTAAAGATCTTGAAGGAGCATGTGGCTTCAACAGAGAAGTAATATAAACAGGAGCTAGTCCATGAAGGGCTTTAAAAACAAACAATAGAATCTTAAAATCAATCCTAAAATTAACAGGGAGCCAGTGAAGGGAGGCAAGGACAGGGGTGATATGCTCACGCTTACGAGTTCCTGTAAGAAGACGAGCGGCCGAATTTTGAACCAGTTGTAGACGAGAAAGGGAGGCCTGGCTAACACCTACATACAGAGCATTACAATAATCAAGACGTGTTGTGATAAATGCATGTATAACCCTCTCAAAGTCTGTTAAGGATAAAAAGGGCTTAAGCTTAGTGAGAAGCCTAAGTTGAAAGAAACTGGCTTTCACAACAGAATTGATCTGCTTCTCCATTTTAAAATCACAATCCATTTTAACTCCCAGGTTTATTACAACAGACTTAACATAAGGTTGCAAAATGGCCAGATTTATTTGTGAGACATCAGAAGTGCCACTGGGTTTAAAAATCATGGCCTCAGTTTTACTCTCGTTAAAGTTTAAGAAGTTTACAGCCATCCAGGCTTTAATATCATTAAAACAGTCATCCAATCTTGTTAAAGAATTACCATCATTTCTTTTGATGGGCAGATAGATTTGCAAATCATCTGCATAGAGATGGAAACTGATGTTGTGTCTTTTTAATATTAATCCAAGGGGGAGCAAATAGAGTGAAAAGAGAATAGGCCTGAGAATCGAACCCTGGGGAACTCCACATGTGAGAGACACAGAAGGTGAAATAGAGCCACCAAAACTGACTTTAAAATCTCTGTCTGACAAGTATGACCTAAACCATTCTAAGGCAGTGCCCTTAATCCCTACGGCATGCTCGAGGCGAGATATAAGGATACTGTGGTCAACTGTGTCAAATGCTGCTGTGAGATCTAAAAGCATAAGAATTGCACAATCTCCTGAGTCAGTTGAAATTAAAAGATCATTAAAAACTCTCAAAAGTGCAGATTCAGTGCTATGAAATGTCTTAAAACCCGATTGGAAAACCTCAAGAACACCATGTGTGTCTAAAAAGGACTGCAACTGTAATAGAACTGCCTTCTCTAAAATCTTCGAAACAAATGGAAGTTTAGAGATAGGGCGATAGTTTGAGAGTACCGATGTGTCCAAATTAGTTTTTTTTAATGAGTGGCTGCACCACTGCTTGTTTTAAATAGACTGGTACAAAGCCTGAAGCAAGGCTGCTATTTATAATTTCTTGAATATTAGGCCCAATAGTGTCCCACACCTCTTTAAAAAGGCGAGGTGAGACAATATCAGTGGGACAAACTGAAGGTTTCAAATGTGTAACAATATTTGTAAGAGTAGCGATGGATACAGACTCAAATCGGGTAAAAACAGCTGTACACTCTATGGAAATGGAGGGGTCTAAAGCAGGAAATGAGATGCTTGCTCTAATTGACGCAACCTTATCCACAAAGAAATGGAGAAATTTTTCACAGGCCTCAGAAGATGCTACATGATAAACAGATTGGGGGGTATTCAGAACAGAGTTAATTGTTTTAAAAAGAACATGAGGTTTATGGCAATTATTTAAAATAAAATCTGAGAGATATTTGGTCTTCTCAGCTTTAACAGTTCTCTGATAACTATGCAAACTTTCTCTAAGAATCTCATAAGAAACCTGCAAATGATCTTTTTTCCACTTGCGCTCAGCTTTTCTACACTTTTGTCTAGCAGCCCGAGTAAAATCATTTAGGTTCAGATTTAGGTTTTGAACACATGGATTTAAATGGGGCAATGGTGTCAAGAATGTTGCAACAAGTGGATAGAAAAGAAGAGATTAACTCCGCTGTATTTTGACAGACAGAGGGTCCCATAGCCTCCCTAGCAATATTAAAAGCACCAGAGAATTGCGCAGCAGTGGTGGGTTTGATCATCCTGCAGATACGAGGTGGAACGTATTGCTTAGCGGTTTGATAGGGAAGAGAAACATCAAATAAAACAGGCGCGTGATCAGAGAAAACAGCTTGTAATACCTCTACATTACAAATAGGTACACCGTATGACAAAACAAGGTCTAATGTGTGACCATGGACCTGTGTCGGACCAGAAACAAACTGTGTAAGATTAAAAACATCGATAAGATTTAAAAAGTCTTTTACCAGCAGGTTCGTAGGACAACACACATGAATATTCATATCACCTAGAATTAAAATCCGATCATATTTCGGCATAATTTCAGACAGGAACTCAGAAAAATCACTAATGAAGTCCTTATTATACTTAGGAGGACGATATATAACTGCACATAGTACTGGCTGAGCATGACCCAATTCAAACATGGTTAGTTCAAAACTTGAGAAGGAGACCGGTAACAGCTGTCTACAGCTGTACTTTTTCTTGAAGATAGTAACAAGTCCACCTCCTCGACCAGTAGTCCTCGGAGAATTAAAATAAGAGCAATCAGCCGGTAAAAGTTCAGAAAACACACTCGACTCACCAACGTTTAGCCAGGTTTCAGTCACGAATAAAAAATCCAATTCATGACAAGTAAAAAAGTCATTCAGGATAAAAGTCTTATTCGTCAGCGATCTAGCATTGACCAAGGCAGCTCTGACAGGAGCAGCCTGTGTCGCCGGACTGGCCATCCTAGGTACTCGACTCAGCGGCTGAAGATATCCATGGTTGACGCCACCTCTGCGGAGTCGGGGCGAAACTCGGCGAGCCGGCCGAGCCTCCACATCCGTGCCGACGACAACAGGTACCAGCCAGGTGTCCGCAGGGTCCAAAACTCGAAACGAGATATTACGACTATAACTTGATCCATATTCTGACAAGAAGCTTCGAGGAGTCCGACCCGATCCGACCGATCCAGGATAGAGCACCAGGTATGCTTTAAGCTTCACCAGCTGTCCACTGCGCTTTCCCCGTCGTTTGGAGCGACTTCTCCGAGGCCGAGATGGCGGATTGTACAGGAGATGAGCAGGTATCTCTGACAGTAAAGGAGGAAGAGAAGTTTTCTGTCCACCCTGATCATATTTGATCAATGATCCCATAGATAGTCGGAGATCAAACAGCGTTTGGCGATCGTAGACCAACAGAGAGTCAATATTTTGTATTAACAGTGACAAAGACAGAAAAAATACAAACAAGTTTGACAGCGACGGACGGCCGGCCACACACACTGGCGCCATCTTTCATTCATTCAGGTTTACTTGCATATATTAGCTATGCAAGTAAACCTCACTCCTCTGATCTCAATAGACAGACGCAAGAGGCTGCAGTGTTTAGCCTCCTTGTTAGAGCGCCCGACTCTCACACCAGAGACCCGGGTTTGAGGCCCACACAGAGCAGATCGAGTAGGACCCGGGTGGAGGGGTTACATTGGTGCCGTGACCCGGATGGGAGTGAGGTTTAGGGGTGTGAGTGTAACGGAGGCCAGCTAGTAGCCGCTGTGCGAGTAAACCTCACTCCTCTGATCTCATTAGGTGCTCTAGTGACAAATACTAAAGGCTGCAGTCTTTAGCCTCTTTGTTAGAGCGCCTGACTGTCACGCCAGAGACCCGGGTTCGAGGTTCGCACAGAGCGGGGGCGAGAAGGACCCGGATGGAGGGGTTTCAGATATTCATAAAACAAAAGATTATTTGAGCCATGAAATTTATTGAAAATCTTCAAAAACTACCGGCAACTTTTTTAAAAACACTGGCAGGGAAAGAGTTAAAAAATAATAAGTGAAACAGTAAGTGATAACTACATAATAGCTCATAATACAACATATTCCATGCTCAATTTTTATTTGCATGTTACCCAATCATACAGAAAAATAAGTACAGTGTATACTGTGCACAATAGACATACTATATACTGAAAGAAAATGATAAGAGTATTATGGCAGTATGGTATTCTGAACAGAGCCATTTCCTGTGTTTATGGCCTCCATCACTATTGTTATGTGAAATCGATCCTCTGCTGCCACTGACATAAAGGCAGCCTTCTAAACAGGGACAGAAATCTTAAGCGCTTTACTAAAAGGCCTTTCCATTGATTTCCCAAATGTCATTTTGCTCGTAATGACAGTTCATTCGTCCTGAAGCCCCTTTACCATTGAAAAAGGGTAATCAGTTTTGTAAATCTTCAACGGGAAGGTCAACTAACATCATGCCCATTAACCTTTACCCTTTTTTATGAAAGTTGTTTTGAGACATTTTGTTTGATTTCAAAGTTTGTCACAAATTTTATTATCAAGCCAAGACATGTGTGAAATAGGAATGAGGCAGCATTGTTATGTTGTCAGTGTTGTCTTTCACAAATCTCTCAGTGGAATCATCTTTCATATTTATATTTGACATTAGAATTCATAATTTATTGAGACAAGAGGGAATCTCACAGAAACGTGTCTAACGGATCTAGAAAATATTTTTTGGGGGGTGGCAATGGAGTGCCATGAGGGGTGGTAAGACCAAATCAAGCACACATGCATACTTATTGTGGATTCATGACCTGACAGACACATACACAGTCATGTCCATGAATATGCAAAACAGTTGCATATCTTCAGAGGAACAACAAAGTAACCATTCTTCTTTAATTTAATCTGCAAAACAAAAGTCTAAATAAAACATGAATATCCAGGGCACCTAATATTAAACAGATCAACAAATTCTCTGAAAAAAAACAAACAACAAAAATTCTGAGTTTGTACATAAATAAATAAAAAATGTATACTCACAGTATGAATAATTTATTCATATGTACTTTAGTATACTGTAAATGTATTTGTGGCAAACTATAATTTGGTATATTTAAAGTCTGTTAAATTAGAACAACTAATTTTGTACTAAATGCATTCTAGTTTTCCAAAAGCAGGGCTGAAGTTCAACCAAAGTTGTATTAAGTTCTGCTCAACCATTTGGTAGATCACTTTTTGAGTCGCTATATCTTATTGAAAAATGTGTGGAACTGAACTCAAGCTGATTGGGTCATCTCTACAACTCGGTTGAGGTATGCTATGCTTCAAACATCCACTAGAGGTCACTCTATTTTTTGACATTAGAACTTTTCACTCATCCTGCTGCTAGCAAGTTTAAAATTGAAAAATCACCTCTGACATGTGGACTATTTTTGGCTATACTTTCAAAGGCGAGATAGTTTTGTCAACATTTTATATCATCTAACACGTTACTTAACAGAATTATGTAAATTGATGCAAAACAGAAACATCTTATAATGGTCAAATCATTTTTTTAAAACATGCTTGACCATACGGTTGAGTTGGCACTCCATGGTAAACCTTGGCATGGAATGACAGCTCAACCGCATGGTAACAGTTTGGTGAAGTTATGCTAATTTTATTAAAATGCACTATTTTCCATGGAATAAAAACACTGCTGTTCATGCATTGTTATCAATATGTTACAGTTATAGTGTTATTATACTTAAATGGTTTTAATATGTATGATTTTTGTAACATCATTTCCTTATTCCCGCCTTGTATTTCTGTGTTTTAGAAGCAAAAGATGGATGCTAAATCATATTTTATGGTTCAAGGCCACATCATTTTCTGGCCCTTGTACCAGAAGATCCTCAAGACTCTGAGTGTTCTGTCGTGCCAGTTCATCTGGCATCATCCATGACCTACTGCTCTATCAAGGGCTGTCCACATTCTTCAATGTTGATCTAAGTGAGGAAGAGCAGGAGCTACTTCTAGGGAGCAAAGTGGTGACAACATTATGCAAAACCATAACACAGCCACGGCTTTCAGTTGTCTTCTTTGACAATTACTTCACTGGTTTCGACCTGATCCTGAGTTGCACGCAAATCTGGGCATCATTTGCATCGGCACAGCCCGATCAAACCGCATCTGTGGAGCTCACCTGATAGAAGACAAAGAGCTGATGGAGAGAGGAAGTGGAGCTCTTGACTATAAGTCTGCTGAAGGAGTACTCGCAGTCAAATGGTATGACAATAAATGTGTTACCCTCCTGAGCAATGCCTGTGGGATCATGCCCCTTACAAGTGTCCAACGGTGGAGCAAAGACGAGAAAGCGAAAATTGCTGTCCCATGCCCTTCACTCATTGCTGCCTACAATCAGCATATGGGTGGCACTGATCTTTCTTATATGCTGGTTCACCTGTACAAGACCCCTGCCAAGTCACGACGCTGGTACTTCCCCCTGTTTGGATACGTCCTTGACCTGTGCATCTCCAATGCCTGGCTGGTCTACAAGAGAGACTGTGGCCTATACTGAAGGAAAAACCAATGCCTCTCAAAAGATTTCACCTGGCTGTGGCTCACAGTTTGAAACAAGTCAACAAGGCAGCACCCAGAGTTGGCAGACCATCATCTGCCTCTCCACCACAAATGTCCTGTGAGAAGAAGCGCCTCCCCCCAACCACAACCAAATGTACGCTACGACATCTATGGAAATTTGCCACTTCATACTGACAACCGGGGGCAGTGCTGCCTCTGCCCAAAGGGTGTGTCAAGATGGAAATGTGGGAAGTGCAATGTTTTCCTGTGCTTGATCGGAGAGAGGGAATGCGTCACAGCATACCATTGAAAATAACGTGGCCAAGGTTCCCATAGGTCCTTATTTTGTTTGTGCATTTTATTTGAAAGATTTGTTTAGTTTTTGAGTTCATTCAATGCAAGAACAAAAGTTCTTTGGAGATTATACACAGCAGAGCTGAGAAGTTGGAGAGGGCCCCATGTTTTTGACAATACAATTGCCGTTAAAATTGTTGGAATTTTACGCAGAAAATGGGAGCGAAGTTCTTTCGTTGAAATAAAATTTACTTGACATGAATTGTTTCCTGGTATTTTTACATTTTCAACTTTGTTTTTGTAGGTATTAAATGATCATTTAAATGCTATTATACATTTATAATTATGTAATAGGTACTTTTACCATCAAGCAGCATCTCAACCATTTGGTAGAGGCCTATATTTAAAAAACTGGGGGGGTATATATTTATTTATATTAATTGTGTTATTAGTGCCCCAATAACTTAAAAAAATGCAAACAAGTAATTTTTACATTGTTTTTTTCTTGGAGTGAACATTAAAGGGTTAAACACTTGTTTGTGCCAAAGTGGAACTATTCCAAGTATACTTAAAGGGATAGTTCACTTTGAAATTAAATTTTGGTATGTTTTAGTTTACCTCAAGGGCATCCAAGATGTAGGTGTCTCTGTTTCTGCAGTAGTTTCAATTTTGATATTTTTAGGTCAAACCGTTCTTGTCTGTCAGTCATATAATGCAGGTTTATGGTCACCATCTCAAAGAGCATGCACAGAGAAGTCCAAATTAAACAATTCCCCATCGTAATTACACACTGATGGCCTAAGACACGAAACGAGTGGTTTGTGTGAGAAAACGAACAGTATGCGCAAGCGCCGGAAAGCGCCGGAAGTGATCTCTCGTGCGTGTACGTTCATAATGGTTGTGTACAAGAGGTAAAAACGATATAAATACTGTTCGTTTTCTCACACAAACCGCTCGTTTCGTGTCTTAGGCCATCAATGTGTACTTATGATGGGGAATTGTTTAATTTGGACTTGTTTAATTTGGACTAAACCTGCATTATATGACTGACAGACAAGAACGGTTTGACCTAAAAATATCAAAATTGAAACTACTGCGGAAACAAAGACATCTACATCTTGGATGCCCTTGAGGTAAACTAAAACATACCAAAATTGAATTTCAAAGTGAACTATCCCTTTAAAAACAAGAGTAGATATTTAAAGTGTACTTAAGTTTTGGAACGCAGAATTCACTCAGCATAAACTTCAAAAGTATTTGTGATATTACAATTTCAATTCAATTACACTGTAAGAGTGTTGAACATACATTAATATTATACTGATAACAAACTTTTAGTGGATTTTACAACACATTGCAATGGCATTCCAAGTAAACTTGAAGCGTGCTAACGGCATCATTGTTGTGTGCTTCAAATACAATAAAGTGATCTTTATAAATTAAGGCACAGCTTAAGAATTTGCCTTTAACTGACACCCCCCAGTATACCAGTAACTCGCATATCATCAGAACATCAGTGAGACAATGGGAACAGATATACAGTATGTACATTGAATGCAGGAACCACTACGGACTAGAATCGAACACGGGTCGCTAACACACAAGTGCACTCGGTTTACCAGTTGCGATACCACAGCAGATATGCAACACGCAAAACTGGGGTTTACTTTGTGTACTTTCTTTACAGTTACAAGTACTGCTATAAACAAACAGAATTTCCCATCAGTGACAGCATAAATTACATGGATTTAAAGACTGCGAATCGTCAAGAAAAGCCTCAATATGTGCGCAGTAAGCGGTGCATGAAAATAAACGCGAAACTATATAGAACATGTAAATGCATTAAACTTGAAGTTGAAGAAATAAAGCCAGCAGACACAAAATTAAATAGCCTATCTGTAAGGATTAGTCCACTGAAGACATAAACGTGATGCTTACCACAGTGGTTACAGGGAAACAATGCTTGACAAGGACACATGGCAAACATGAGGGCTTAAATACAAAAGGAGTGTGGACTAGACAAGGGACACCTGTGAACAATCAAGACAATTAACCAATGACAACATGACACATTCACAAGGGGAACACTTGGCAGGATCACATGACAAGAACAGGGGATCACATGACAGACATGAAACAAAACCAAAACGTGACTATCATCTGCAGAAAGTTTTGCTTCCGTTTTACCTGACATGATCTTTCATTAACGCTGCAGGAAGCAATTGCATTAACCAGCATAACATTAGTTTTATTCTTGTGCATGCACTAAAACACAGACAGTTCTGTTCGTTGGTGGAAGAATGTGAAAGTGAAGAACTGCTTGTGTTTCAGACAGTGTGTGTGGATGGAATAAAACCTTTACTCTCCGCAGATTGTATCTGCATGCTTCAGCCCTCAATGTACTGCACAACTGCTTCTGATGCAAAACCCAATGAAACGATTTGGCAGTTTGACGGTCTCGCATTACGCTGCAGATTTAAATGTGATGGATTGAAATTATTTTACTACATTTTACATTGATACTTTTCATGCAGTTAACGTTTGTGAATTTATTTGACATTTGTCATTTTTGAGGACTGGCCAGGATAATTGTAATAATTTGTTTAATAATTCATAATATTTTTACAGCCCACATTTCAAAGTGCAATGGGCCATTAAAGTATCATCAATGGGAAAAGTATTCCAGTAGGTGCATTGGAGTGTATTAGGAATACACTAAAGTAATAGCCTATTAGTAAAACCTTCTTCAAAATTTTTTGATGAAATATTTTTTTGTTGAGTGAGGACAAGTTATTAAATATCTACTTGGATGAAATCTGTTTACATTACAACCATGTACTTAAAACTGTAATGTTTTTCCTTTGCTTTTCCTTCCTGTCCATTTTTTTTTTTTTTTTTTGCATACAGATGACAATGTTGTCAACATGATCTCCGTTCACACGGATCCGTGAAAACAATTAAAAACGTTGTATTATTCATGCCAGGCCAGCAGTTGGCGATATCTTTTTGTAAGGAAACTACACGCCTATACTGAACACATTATACACTCACCTAAAGGATTATTAGGAACACCATACTAATACTGTGTTTGACCCCCTTTCGCCTTCAGAACTGCCTTAATTCTACGTGGCATTGATTCAACAAGGTGCTGAAAGCATTCTTTAGAAATGTTGGCCCATATTGATAGGATAGCATCTTGCAATTGATGGAGATTTGTGGGATGCACATCCAGGGCACGAAGCTCCCGTTCCACCACATCCCAAAGATGCTCTATTGGGTTGAGATCTGGTGACTGTGGGGGCCATTTTAGTACAGTGAACTCATTGTCATGTTCAAGAAACCAATTTGAAATGATTCGAGCTTTGTGACATGGTGCATTATCCTGCTGGAAGTAGCCATCAGAGGATGGGTACATGGTGGTCATAAAGGGATGGACATGGTCAGAAACAATGCTCAGGTAGGCCATGGCATTTAAACAATGCCCAATTGGCACTAAGGGGCCTAAAGTGTGCCAAGAAAACATCCCCCACACCATTACACCACCACCACCAGCCTGCACAGTGGTAACAAGGCATGATGGATCCATGTTCTCATTCTGTTTACGCCAAATTCTGACTCTACCATCTGAATGTCTCAACAGAAATCAAGACTCATCAGACCAGGCAACATTTTTCCGGTCTTCAACTGTCCAATTTTGGTGAGCTCGTGGAAATTGTAGCCTCTTTTTCCTATTTGTAGTGGAGATGAGTGGTACCTGGTGGGGTCTTCTGCTGTTATAGCCCATCCGCCTCAAGGTTGTGCGTGTTGTGGCTTCACAAATACTCTGCTGCATACCTTGGTTGTAATGAGTGGTTATTTCAATCAAAGTTGCTCTTCTATCAGCTTGAATCAGTCAGCCCATTCTCCTCTGACCTCTAGCATCAACAAGGCATTTTCGCCCACAGGACTGCCGCATACTGGATGTTTTTCCCTTTTCACACCATTCTTTGTAAACCCTAGAAATGGTTGTGCGTGAAAATCCCAGTAACTGAGCAGATTGTGAAATACTCAGACCGGCCCGTCTGGCACCAACAACCATGCCACGCTCAAAATTGCTTAAATCACCTTTCTTTCCCATTCTGACATTCAGTTTGGAGTTCAGGAGATTGTCTTGACCAGGACCACACCCCTAAATGCATTGAAGCAACTGCCATGTGATTGGTTGATTAGATAATTGCATTAATGAGAAATTGAACAGGTGTTCCTAATAATCCTTTAGGTGAGTGTATGTACATGTACACAACTGAACATGTGCATGATGTCACAGTTTTCACAAATTCAAGTTTGTAGTTTATATGGAGACCATACATGTATCGTTTTCAAAAACTTGCACTTTGAAACACGTTTTCAAAAAATTTAACAAAGTATGTCAGTTTTGTTTAGTTGATCGTGTTATAAGTGCAAAAATGTAAGTGCAATAAAACTTATATTCAACAACAAATTATGCCAATAAATGCACTAACTAACAAAAAAAATAAAAAATAAAATAAAAATAAAAATCAATGTCCAGAGCACTGAGAGGAAATTACATTTTCAAATAATGTTTGAGTTTTAAGTATCAACAGTGAATGTCTCATGTCTGTGATTTCATATACCGATACGGACGGGACAAGAGGAAATAAAGATGTATCCATGAATGTGCAGTGGACAATCTGTGCACCATTAGGAAATTTGATTTACAGTATTTTATTTTTGTCCATTGTACCCCACACAAAGTTATTTCATTCTCCTCTAAAAACAACATACTGTACCCCACACACTCCTCAGGGTGGAGAATTTCATTCTCCTCTAAAAACAGAATTATTGTACCGCAACACCCTACTCTAGAAGGGAGGTGGTTATTAAGATCCTTCAAAAGTAGTTTGCTGCTTGGAGGAAAACTTCTAATCTTCTCTAAAAACAGAACAATTGTACCCCAGCACCCTCCTCAGAGGGGGAGGGAGGATAAAAACAGGATGGCAGAAAGGAACGAGAAGAAAATAATGAAAAAGGGCAAAAACGTAGACAGCTGCCCCGCTTAAATATTCTCCTCTTTTTTTGACGCACTCAAAGCCCTCTGATCTTAGTGCAGCTTTCTCCTATTATGGCACCTTCGCTCTTCATCCTTGGAGGAGGGCTCGAGTAGCTACGCTGGCCTTCCGCTCCTCTCTCCAGGAACTTGTTCCCGGCAAGGGCTCCAGACAATTTAGGAGGCGAGAAATAAATTTCCCAAAGGCAGCTGACTGCATTCTTGCCTCTCTAAACCTGTTCACCACCGTCTCAACGGCAGCGCCAAACAGTCCAGAGGGCGAGACAGGGGCATCCAAGAAGACAGCTTTGTCACACTCCTTGATGCCTGACAAGTTGAGCCACAGATGCCTCTCCATCATCACCATAGCAGCCATAGACCATCCAAGGGAACGGGCTGCCTGCCTGGTAGCACGAAAAGCTAAATCTGTGACCAGATGCAGTTCAGAGACCACCTCAGGGGACAAACCCTCCCCTTGATCCAGGTCTTTGAGCAGATCTGCCTGGTAAGCTTGCAATATTGCCATAGTATGCAAAGCTCAACCAGTCTGACCTGCCGGTGCATACACTACCCACCATTCTCAATGTCATATAACATGGCTTCAATGGCAAAACGGGAGCCTTCATCGATGAGGATGTCCCCGAGGAGAGGTCAATTCGCTAAATTCCTCTCCACCCGAGGCATCCTCCTAAACACCACTCACTCAGCCCCTCTACATCTCAGTGTGCTGGTCTGGAAGACATGGAAGGACCTGTACACTTCGTCTAAGCGACTTTGTGATCTCACGTTTCAAGTCAGAGAAGTCCAAATTCCAAAGTTGTAAGCTTCAAGCTTCAAAGCCTTGAAACCTTTAAAATATATGAAATTTGTAAAATAGTGCCCATTATAAACCTCAACCCATTTTTAACACGCATTAAATGAAATACCCTCTCCTTAGGACATCAACCGTACCCTTTTGATGGAACTCAGTCAATGCTATGGGGTCGTGTCCCGCAGGACCTGTTGTCTGAGGCACGTGTAGCAATTAGCCACTTTTGGCCGACGCAGTGATGACTTCACAAGGTGCGCCCCAACGTATAAAAAATGCACCTGAAAACACGTCATCAGTTTTAATATCTTCTGGATGCCACTAGTCTGTGTGCTGTGTGAAGATTGCTCTCTTCCCTTCTCTTCCTTTGAAATGCGCTGCAGAGTTATGGTGAGCAGACAGTTTAAACGCTGTATCCCTCTGTGTCCACGTTTCATAACGCCTGAAGATGGTCATGAGCTGTGTGTTTCTGCCTAGGAGTGGAAAGTGTTTGTTAAGACCTCAAGGGGGCTAGATGCATTCATTGTGATGATTTTTCACTGAGAAAGACTTCCACTAGCTCATCGTATTCAGCATTTTGTCAAAAGCAAGCAACAAGTCTTCATTTAGATACTTCAGGCATACAGCAGAGCTAGCCAGAGAAGTGAAGGGATGTTTCTCACACTCCCTGAACAGCTCTGTCTGAGGTCCCCACGGCTTCAACCTGTGCACTGCCTCGGTAAGCGCGGGGGTCGATCCGAGAGTCTCAACGGCTTGACTCTCTTATGAAGCACAACAGATGGGTGCGAAGCTTCATCACAATGAATGCATCTAGCCCCCTCGAGGTCTAAACAAGCACGCTCCAGTCCTAGGCAGAAACACACAGCTCGTGACCATCTTCAGGCGTTATAAAACGTGGATATGGAGGGACACAGCGTTTAAACTGTCTGCTTACCATAACTCTGCAGCACATATCAAAGGAAGAGAAGGTAAGAGAGCTATTTTCACACAGCACACAGACTAGTGGCTTCCTGTAGATATTGAAACTGATGGCGTGTTTTCAGGTGCCCTTTTTATACGTTGGGGCGCACCTTGTGACATCATCACTGCGTCGGCCATGAGTGGCTAATTGTTACGTACGCCTCAGACACCAGGTCCCTCCCCATAGCATCGATTGACGCGGCATTGAGTTCTCTCAAAATGGAATGGTTGATGTCCTGAGGACAGGGTCTTTCATTTATTTCATTTAATGCATGTTATGGTTTGGGGTTTATAATAGGCATTATTTTACAAATTAGGAGTTATGTTAATATTTTTTAAAGGTTAATTAAAAAGGTTAATTAAAAAAAATTTTTTTTTTTCCTTTAAACTTACATGTCTACTAACTATCATTAGAGTTAGGGGTGGAGCCGAACCCGAATACGGTATTCGGAAAGGCACAAATAATGTGTTTTTTACGAATACTTATTTCGAACAAATACTTAAAAAAATATTTGTATTCGGGAACAAGAAAAACTTTATATCAAAAAGCTGCGTTTCCTCCGGCTGTAAATCCACTTGTTGATAAGAAAGGAGGAAATGACACGGAAATATTTTGGATTAGGCTAATGTCACGTTGCCATAAGGGGTCGTTCACATAGCGCGTTTTTTTGCGCGTGCAGATTTCAAATGTAGGCGCGCGGCAAGCGCGCTTATAATAATAGAAGCGAACGGCGCGCTCGTTTTTCCAGGCGCGCTTATGTTGGTTGCATAACAACGACATACAGTACGCGGTGCGAACTGCGCTCTTCATGATGACGAGGAAGTATCAGCAAAGAATTAATTGATTTCTAGCCTTTGCATTAGCTTTAGATATATTTATGGAGATGAGAAATTAAATAAAAAGCCGTCATCATGTCATTAATATCAGTCCATCAGAAAAGCTGTTCTAGGCTTATTCTTAGCAGGTTTAAAAAGCCCTTTTAAAATTAAATATGAATGCAGTTTTGGATTAAATAAAAGTACAGCCAAGTCAAATAAAACACGTTTTATCTCCTGTATTTGGTAACACTACAATAAGATACCATTCATTAACATTACTTAATGCGCATCTAACATCAACACATTGAGGGAACAATATATTTTTACAACATTAATTAATGTTTGTGAATGTTATTTAATAAAAACACTTGATTGGTCATGTTTGTTCACTTCAGTCATTGTGCATTAAATAATGTTAACATAAATAATGTTAACTTTTGATTTTAAAAATGTATTTTTAAATGAACCCCAAGGAGAATAATTGTGACAGTATATAACTATTGTTTATTGTTAGGTCATTTTATCTAATGTTATCTAACAAATCGAATCTTATTGTAAAGTGTTTTTAATACTACAGTTTCCATCTTTGTAACCGTGATATACACTTTAATATATGTAAATTTAATCTAAATTAAGCTTTGGTACCGCAATTGGTACAGAGAACCGTGGATTTTCACTGGTATTGGTACCGAATACTGAAATTTTGGTACCGTGACAACACTAGTAGCTCTGTTAGCTCTGTAATTTAGACAATAGGTTGTTGACAGAGTAACGTTAACGTTGGTAATGGCTGCTATGTTATTTTCTTTTCAATGACGTTCCTTGTTACATGTTCATTGCTGGATTTAAGGAAAAACATCAACCAATATTGCATATCCATTATTATAATGGATATAATTAAAGAATACTTACACTATAACGTAAAGTACACTATAACGTATTAGAAGTGTAACGCAAAAAAAATGGATTTTTACACCTATTTTGAATTTTACTCGAATACAAATACAAATACAAATACTTTTCCCCCCTCAACAAATACAAATACAGATACAAATACCGGCTGCTTTGCACACCCCTATTTAGAGTGTTAATAGAGTATTAGTAAATAGTAGTATTAGGGTTAGAATAAGTTGACATGTACTTGCAAAGTTACTTATAGTAAGTAGAATGTCTGTTGGGGGACAATAGGGGCTTTCGCACCGGAGGAACCTTTTCATAGTTCCTAGAACTATTGCCGTTAGTACCCGGATTTGGCGTGTTCGCACCGCAGGAACTAGGAACTATTTTAGTTCTAGGAACTCCTTTTGGAGGAACTAATTTAGCTTCTACTTCAGAGTAGGGTCTAAACCAGCACTATAGGAACTATCCGTGACGTTAGTGTACGCTGATTGGCCGAACGCACGCGAAACACCAGCACCCGCCATTTTTAAAAAAGCTGTGTAAACACAGATTATAGTCTATATATTTACTCCACAAACTAACTCTACGAACATGGAAATCAGTGATAGATGGACCTCTCTACATTTACACTATGGAGAAAATCCACTGGACATCAACCACATAGCATACACTAATACCTTTTCACATACTGTCTACTTTCTATGTATAACAGTTCTAATAACGTATTAGACAGGACTGTTAGAAAGATCTTAAACTAATGAACACGGAGAACGCGAGCACTGTGGTGATCAGGCTATATTCTCAGCACCAACAAAATAAAGCTCCGCCGCACCGTCAAAATAAAAGTCACAACAGCAAGCGTGGCTTACGTCACTTCAGAGTTGCTACTGGCGGAGCGAATGCAACTAGGAAAATGTTCCTAGGGAAACCATTAGTTCTCGGGGAACCATCCTGGTGGCTAGTTCCTATAACTAAGTTCCTAGAATGACCAGGTGCAAAATCCCCTAATCACAATAACATGTTAGCAGATATTAAGCAAACAGTCTACTAATACCCTAATGAGAGTTAGTTGATATGTAGTTGCAAAGGCACATAGTTAGTATAGTGATCAACAGGGACCATCAAAATAAAGTGTTACTATTTTAAATTGGGCGGGTTTGTGCGCGTTTTCATATCCCTGGGTTGACGCAATGTTATAAATATCCTCCTTTACATTTATTATATTTAAAAAAATTGTACACAACAAAGTTGCTCTCAACTAGTTAAAAACAAAAATGTTCGCTATACTGTGTTTCTCGGTGCATATGTAAGTATGTTTACAAACTTGGTATTATTATCAGCCCAAAAGCACATTGTAAGCATGAATGTACAGACATTAGCATGTGTTGTAGTGACAAAGACAAAAAGTTAAAGATAGAACATATGTAATCCTTTTTATGTACTAACTAAACATTTATTATTATACTAAAACATTTTAGTATAGGAACAGCTAAATTTTAAAGTAAGTTGATATAAATCTTTGACAAACTCTTGCCAAGGTTTTAAGGGTGCAAAGTAAATGTTTATAATGTGTTAATCAAAACATAACGTATTAAGCATACTGGAGACAAGCATCGACTTTTTAGTTTTGTCGACTATATATTCAGATTGCAGCAGTTCTCAGATCAGCACACACAAGCCTATGTCACAGTTCTCGAATCAAGAACTGGTTGTTGCAGTTCTCGAATCACCAGTACAGAACCTAGAACTGCATGTTTCTTTTGGACACATTCAATACGGAGAAATGCACGTGATAGCACCGTCTCTGAACCAAATTTTCTTTCGGCCAACTGATGCTGTGCTGATACATGAGCACAGAACCAATGACTTGAATGCGGGGCCGAATTCGGCAAAATGTAAGTTTATTTAATAACAAATAAAATAAAGTTGATGGAGACCAGTTTATTCACTAAATATCTTTAAGACATGTAAAACATTTGCGTTTGCACATCGCCTCTACAGGGTTCATTTGCGAAACTTATCCAAGATGATTATGACGATGATTACTATTATTTAACTGAAGTTATGATTACATTTTACATTTAGTCATTTAGCAGACGCTTTTGTCCAAAGCGACTCACAAATTAGGCCTAGATTAAGCGAGTCATCGTGAAGAGGCAAAAACAACGCAATGAGGATTAAAGGAAAAGGAAAGATTTTTTATTTTTATTTTTATGAGGTTAAGTGCTCACGGAAGAGATGAGTTTTCAGCTGTCTTTTGAATGTTGTCAGGGATTCTGCATTCCGGATGAGGGTGGGGAGATCATTCCACCAGCATGGAACCGTGAATGAGAATGTTCTGGAAAGTTATTTTGTGGCTCTCTGTGATGGAACCACGAGCCGTCGCTTGTTGACCGATCGTAAGCTTCTGGTGTGAAAGTAGGAGGGAGCTGAGCCTGAGATAGATCTGTAAGCAAGCGTCAATGCCTTGAACTTGATGCGAGCAGCGAGTGGTAGCCAGTGCAGAGAGGTGAACAGAGGAGTGACGTGGGCCCTTTTGGGCTCGTTGAAGACAAGACGAGCTGCAGCATTCTGAATCATTTGTAGAGGTTTAGTTGCACATGATGGAAGTCTAGCTAGAAGAGGATTGCAGTAATCAAGCCTAGAAATGACCAGGGCCTGGACGAGAAGTTGTGTTGCATGCTCAGTCAGGAAAGGCCTGATCTTCCTGATGTTGTGCAGTACAAACCGGCATGATCGAGCGGTCTTTGTAATTTGGTCTGTGAAGGTCAGCTGGTCATCAAATATTACTCGAAGATGTCTGACCGAACTTGATGGGGTGATTGATGATGGATCCAGCTGGATGGTGAAGTCGTGCTGTAGAGAGGGATTGGCAGAGACGCAGAGAAGCTCTTGGAAGCAGAGAAGCTCACAAATGCCTTTATTTGAATGTATTTTTATCCACCGGGATGATAGAAGTGACGTCATTACGCAAGGATGTAAAATTTTACAAACGGTTATTTTTTAACCGTTCATTGAAACTTACTCTCCGAAAGAACCGGTTCGCGGAAAAGAACCGGATTTCCCATTATTAGTCCTGACTAAACCTTGTTGTGGTAGCAATTTTTAAATAATACTCTTATATAATAAAAAATAAATGTAATGTAAAGATTTATGACTTTTTTTTTTCTTCTACAGAAAGATCTATATGAAAACATTTGAAGACCATCAAATAAGAATTGTAAAAGTTGTCACCTAATTAACTGAAAACCCTAAACATAGAAATCTTGTTGATGTTTTACCATATTGGAAATGAATTGTCTGTGGAAAATATGTCACTTCAAAACGTCAAAAAGATTATAACCTAAAACACCATAAACTTCAACATGGTTTGTCCTTGCACCTTTAGGACATGGGGTGCATTACATTTGTCCAGGTTTCATCTACGGACAACTAAGACAGGCCAAGCATGAAACTCTGCCGTGTGTTTTCAAAGACTGTGATTTCAAGTCAAATGTATACACAACATTCCACAGTCACAAGAGCAGGACACATAATACCCATTCAGTGGAAGATTTTAAGACCTTTGTTTTTGAAGAATACCAAAGCCAAGTTCAAGCCAAGAACTTAATTTCCTTACATCATCTGCATCTGACCCAGTTATTAAAAACATTGCACTAGGCATGGCTGTACTATTGAAGATTATGTGATTTCAGAACTGGTGGAAGATATTTGCCGAAACCCATTCTGTGCAGCTTTAGGGGTGAATGGGCCTTTAAGCACAATATAGGAGAGAACCCTTTATAAAGAAGCATCTCTCACTGACTAAGCCAGTTGAAAACATACTTGATAGTAGCAAGAAAAGAACCTTCCAGTATGTTTCAATTCTCCCATTATTGTCTCAACTTGTAAGCAATGGACACATTCAGGACACAAAATATAACAGAATAGAAGGCCATGTAATGTTTCTTCTGAATGCAGATCACTGCATGATCGATCTTTCCACAGAGAAAACCCGGGTATGTACTGGGTGACATCCCTGCAACCTTGCAATCTAATCTAAGTTCCATTTATCTAGACATTCCTTGTAATGCAGATGATGTCACCCAATATGGGTACCCAGAAGTGTTGGGGCCACTACTTAAAGATTTGAAATGCTTGGTAGTAGGGATGGGACGATTACCGGTTTCACTATAAACCACGATAAAATGCACTGACGGTTAGTATTATCTTTTAAAATTTAAATATCATTAAAACCGTGTTTGATTTTTGCGATTTTAATAACTCACTGTAAATCCTGTCCAGCCAGCAACAGCCTGACGCAGGCGCAGCGCGCAATGTTGTTGTTTTTTATTCAAGAAGGAATGGCGGAAGGCAGTGACCGTGCTCGGGATATTTTTCAGCCTTTTAAGAGGACCAAATCTGAGGTGTGGTCATATTTTTGCTTTTACAAAAGTCCTGAGTGAAACTTAATTGAGGATGGTCACTACAATAGGGGGGAAACACTTCAAATCTGTCGAGTCGTCTTGTGTGATCATCACCCACTGTTTATAGCGAACGCAAGGCAAGTTAACTTTGACCTCAATACCAAAACTACGTCTGGGAAATAATTGGGCACAAAATGTTGTTTTGAGTTGAAATATTTGATCTCACTCACTTGAAATAAACATGAAGCTTCTGCGAAGAAAAGTTTGCAGCAAGTGGCTTTGAGCCAAAGACGAACGAACAAGTTCAAACAAGACTATTAAGAGTGACATTTAAGGGATAATAATGTATATCATTGTACACTTATTACACCGATTTTTTTTTTTTTTACCACATAATTACGGGGACATATTGAATTGAGATTAATGTTTTAAATCTTACCCGTTTATAAATCCATTTTGTACAGCATACAAAACAATCGTCCAGACAAGATGATCACAACAATATTATCAAACTCTGTAAACAATAAATCAACTCTGATTTCATTTTCAATACAATCAAAAACGGAGACGCAAGACGGCAAGTTGTGTTTGAATGAAACGAGAGAGCGCGTCCGTTGCGATACATGGATGTATGCTGTGTTATAATGCGTTGCTATTGACGACGGTCATTATAAGGAAGGAAATGCCGCAGAATAGAATCTTGCTTAAAAAAGTGCTTAGAGCTGCTTGTTTTATTTGTTGTTAGTTGATTTTCAAATATAAAATGGTTTTTGAACACTTTCATCTCGTGTGAGCAAAACCGTGATAATATTGATTGTCACGATAATTTTGGTCACTATAATCGTGATATGAAATTTTCATACCGTCCCATCCCTACTTGGTAGATAATGGTATTTTTGTGTAGGGGACTGTAGTAGCAGATAATCTTGCAGCTCATTCATAGGTGGGTTTGTTGAAAGCTTTCCTTCCTTGGAGAGTTCACAGATCCAGGAACATGAAGTAAGTGCATGAATGTTTCCTCTACGGACTAAGTCCGTCCATACATTGCATGTTGAAGCAGCATTGTGTTACACTGTTGAAGCTCATCATTGTGGAGTAAAAAGATAGTGTCCCATCTCTGACAGATTGAGTTACTTTCATGCCACATCAGGTTATCCATCTGACCCTTTGCATGATTTGCTTGAAGGGGTTGTACCTTTGGAACTGGTAATGTGCCTTGATGTGTTTCTAAAGAAAAAAAATGCTTTTCTCTTAAAGAGCTTAACTCTTCAATTAATTGATTTCTTTACATATGAAATAACAGAGCCAACTGTCTACAAGCTATCCCCTGAACTTTGCATCACGTAAGAGTATAGGAGGCAATGCGCAGGGAAACTTGTGCTTGTTACAGATGCTACCTTTTATAATAGGGGACAAAATACCAGAAGATGACACAGCGCGGCAGGTTTTGGTGACCTTGAAAGATGTTGTTGAGTTTGTCATGGCTCCTGGCCACACCGATGATACACTAGAGAATACATGGAAAGCAAGTTCAGTGAACACCTTTATAGGTCCTTTGATGTGTTCCCAGAAGAGAAATTGAAACTGAAACATCACTTCCATGAACATTATCCATGGCTAACAACTGCTTTTGGTCCACTTATGTTTCTCTGGACCATGCGATTTGAAGCCAAACACCCATTCTTTAAAAGGATTCTGAGGCAGACTGGGTCATTCAGAAACATTTTCAAAACAATAGCAAGAAAACACCAATCAATGACTGCATATCAAATCCATGATGCTACCATTCTAAGGCCAAAACTCTCTGTGTCCAGAATGCCTCAAGTGGCAGTGGAGGCAGTGGAAGTTTCCCAGGGCAGCAGTTGTTAACATGACAAACAAAGTCACCATTTTAGGCACTAACTATTGTGTTGGAATGTTGTTGCCCTTTGGATCGACAGGAGGGTTGGCTGACTGACCAAATAATAGTTGTACATAAAAATCCTGTCTTTGTTTTGAAGTTGCTAAGTGGGTGGTACAATGAGCACCTGAGGAACATTAAAATAGAGTCCACAGGAAATACTGAATTCCGTCAGTATTCGGAATTGAAAGATGCACACTCCTTGGCTGCATACAATACACTAGATGGTCGAATGGTGTCCCTGAAACATTTAATTTGCATATGGGAGTAGGTTTTACACTTCAGTTGAATTATTAATGCTTTATCAATAGTGTGGGTGTGCCAAGTAAACTTGTACAATTTTAAAAAACTGCTATCTCTTCTTTTTCTTTCTTCCTACAGCTGAACACATACTACCAAAATAAAATGTCGGTCCAGTTGCAAGTCATCATTGAAGAGAACAATGTCCGAAAATTAATGCTTTCATCAGGAATTCCAAATAAAGTGGAAGATCTTGTTTCTCAAATTGTTCAAACATTTCATTTACAAGGGGAATTTGGAATACTCTATAAAGACAAAAGCTTTGGGAACCAATTTTTTACCGTCAGTTTAACTGCTAACCCTGGAAGACAAGGCCACCATGAAATTAGTTAGAAAAGTGCTTTTGATCACCCTTGACTTGATCCACTAGATGAATCAGGATGTCCTCTACATGAGTGCCTTGGACACCCACGCTGTGGATGACGAAGTGTACACCTCTCTTGCAGATGATGGTGAACCGTCAAGCTGTTCTTGATTGTTCTTCTCCCTGAGTCATATCGCTCTGCTCCATGGCCAGTGCCGAATTTTTCTTGTGACATTGAACTTATCATTGCAGAGGAAAACAAGTAATATTATGCCTCTGGAACACACTTTCATAATGTAACTGTTCAAACTGCAACAATGCAAGACCTTGCCAAAGCTATATTCTCTTACACAGCCTACCCTTCAAGTATGCAAATATCTTCAGTGGCTGAAGCCCTTGTTGAGAAGTTTCCATGCCTAAAGGAGCCTGAGTCCTTTGCAGGGATGCATGGGTGGCAGCTACATTCAAGATGCACAATTTTCTTGCCAAGCTGAAATCACAAAAATATATGCAGAATTGGAAGTAAACACATTGAAGAGGAAGCTACCGACCAATGCAGCACCAGCCAAAAATGTGAAAAGACAGAAGAAAGTGGAAATAATTTAACTCCCTCCACATCATGTCGGATAAAACCTGGACACGTTGGAAATGGAGAGGCTTGAGTTAGTCAATTAAATGTAATTGAAGACATTTTAAAAAAATAAATAAATACATTTGAAGACTTGAGGTAGTGACCATCAGCCCAGCAGTCAGTATCTAGGTTTACATCCAAAGTTGCAAATTTAACTAATGCGCAAAACTGGAATATCGCATAAAAAAATTTGCGAATAAAGCACCGTTTCCATCCAGTGAGCCAAAGAGAACATTATCATCACTTCCTGATAAACTGACACTAAATATCAGTAACACAAATGGAAGATGCTGCAGTAGGAGCAGCCACTGTATATAATAATTTCATATAAATTGCAAAGCGCAATAAAGTTATCTTGCTTTCAGATGCAGATGTCTGCTGTTTGGGAATGCAGTTGTATAAGACACTTCTGGAAGGTAATTATGCTGAACCACTTTGACCTGGGCATTTCAGAATGACCAAAACAGGATTTCAGATGCTGTGCAACGAGATCAGTCTGCTGGTTGTTCCAGTTATGCCGTCCCATCACAAAGTCACACGTCTTTTTGATGCGCATCGAGGAATTTATACTTTATATTCCAAAATGTGCATAAAAATAGGTGGATGGAAACATAGCTAATGTCTTCAGAGAGAGGATGCCGGGATTATACAGAAAGGCTCAAATAATAGTTTTCTACCAAGAAATGTTAATCAATCTCATTTGTCTAATTAAACTGCAGACCTTTATAATTAAGTGACTATAACTGATGAAATGGTTGTATTTTTATGTACCCTTCATTTCTTTAATAGATCATATATATTATTACAATAATATAACAAGATACATTAATGCTGAATCTTGATGGGTACACACCACGTCTTCTGCAGCTGATGCATGCCAAAGGGGGAGCTTTTGGTACCAGGATGCATCCTCTCCTGAACACTGTAAATGAGGCATCTTTTTGTTTTACTTTTTTCACAATTTTATTTTCAGAAACAAGTCTTATCTATGGTGGCTCTGAAAGCCCAACACACAGAAAAAAAAATAAAAGACAAAATAAGCTTATTACATTTGTATCTCTCAATCATATAACACACCAGATTCAACTCATCAGCTCATTAGTAGAGACTGCAAGACCACTATTATATACAACTTCTAACAGAAAGGGTACTTGCCTATACTTACCTTGAGCAATGAGATTCCTTGAGTAGATTCAAAGACACAATTCACCTGTTCTTTTACCTCTAAAACAAAGGTAAACAATATCTCAGCTCAGAAGTAATATAGGGGAGTAATATTTCTAATATTTCTGTTGAGAGACATTATCTGAATCCAGTGCTGCACCCTAAAGCTATTCGGATGAGATTAACTTTACAAGGGTTGATGGAGTAATGTAATTTTACCACAGGACGTCTGTAATATTAAAGGCCAGTTCACACGGGATAAGATATCTCAGTAAAACTAGCAGAAGTGGGAAGGGTAACTTGATTTGCATATCGCCGTCACCCTCCTGTCGTCATGTGCGTATTACATTTCTTTCTGATATCATGTGTGCAAACACATATAACGGTAACACTTTATTTTGATGGTCCCTTTTGAACATTCTGTTGACTAAATAGCTTTGAAACTACATGTCAACTAACTTTCATTAGAGTATTAGTAGAGTGTCTGCTTAATATCTACTAACTCTTTATTGTGATGCTCCTCCAACCGACATTCTACTGACTATAAGTAACTTTGCAACTACTTGTCAACTTATTCTAACCCTAACCCTACCAGTCTACTAATACTCTACTAACACTCTAATGAGAGTTAGTAGACATGTAGGTATGACGCTACTTATAGTCAACAGAATGTGTTAAAGGGACCAGCAAAATAAAGTGAAACCCATATAACCTATATTTATATACAGCGGGTGAAATAAGTATTGAACACGTCATAATTTTTCTCAGTAAATATATTTCCAAAGGTGCTATTGACATGAAATTTTCACCAGATGTTGGTAACAACCCAAGTAATACATACATACAAAGAAACCAAAACAAATAAGTTCAGAAATTAAGTTATTTTTAATAATGTGAAATGACACAGGGAAAAAGTATTGAACACATGAAGAAAGGGAGGTGCAAAAAGGCATGGAAAGCCAAGACAACAGCTGAAAACTATCAGTAATTAAAAAGCAATCCAGCCCCCTCTCAGTGCAAATTAATATCAGCTGGTTCAGTCCCAAATAATGGCCTACAAAAAGGTCTCATTGCCAAGGTGTCACACAAGACACATCTCATGATTGGTAAAAGCAAAGAAATGTCTCAAGACCTTCGCAACCTAAAACATAATGATGGCACTGGTTATAGGCGCATTTCTAAGCTTCTGAATGTTCCAGTGAGCACTGTTGGGGCCATAATACGGAAGTGGAAAGACAATCATTTCACCATAAATTTGCCTCGACCAGGTGCTCCTCGCAAGATTTCTGACAGAGGAGTGAAAAGAATAATCAGAAGAGTTGTCCAAGAGCAAAGGACCACTTGTGGAGAGCTTCAAAAAGACCTACAATTAGCAGGTACTGTTGTGTCTCAAAGAAAACAGTAAGTAATGCACTCCACCACCATGTCCTGTATGCACGCTCACCACGCAAGACTCCATTGCTGAAAAAAAAAGCATGTTGAAGCTCGTTTAAAGTTTGCTCCACAACATTTGGAAAAGCCAGTGAAATACTGGGAGAATATAGTGTGGTCAGATGAGAGCAAAATTGAACCGTTTGGATGCCATAATACACACCATATTTGGAGGAGAAATGGCACTGCACATCACCCTAAAAACACCATACCAACAGTGAAGCTTGGAGGTGGGAACATCATGGTGTGGGGCTGCTTTTCAGCAAATGGTACTGGCAAACTTCACATAATTGAAGGAAGGATGAATGGGCAAATTTACAGAGACATTCTTGACAAAAATCTGCTGCCATCTACCAGGATGATGAAAAGGGTGGACATTTCAGCAAGACAATGATCCCAAACACACAGCCAAGAAAATAAAGCTGCTAGAATGGCCCAGCCAATTACCTGACTTAAATCCCATTGAAAATCTATGGAAAGAACTGAAGATCAAGATTCATAGAAGAGGCCCACGGAACCTTCAAGATTTGAAGACTGTTTGTGTGGAAGAATGGGCCAAAATCACACCAGAGCAATGCATGCGACTAGTTTCTCCATACAGGAGGCGTCTTGAAGCTGTCATTACCAACAAAGGCTTTTGTACAAAGTATTAATTAAATATCAGTAAGCGTGTTCAATACTTTTTCCCTGTGTCATTTCACATTATTACACAACTTAATTTCTGAACTTATATGTTTTGGTTTGATCTGGTGAAAATTTCATGTCAATAGCACCTTTGGAAGTATATTTATATTCGAACGATGTATTAATTAACTTCAGATTGAATTGTGTTGGTAATAGGCACTTGCCTAACGCTAAAAGATATTTCGTGCCTTTAACAAGGGCTTTCGATCTTCTTTCTGATCTGAATAGTGTGTGGAAAACACCGCCTAGAAAGCAGCTGAATGCATTTTCAAATGTCTCCATACTTGGAAGAATGCAGAAAACTACTTTTAAACAGGAAATGACAAAATATTTCCGTACATATTTACAGCGGGTCTATTTGCACGGGATTAGTATTACCTGAGGTCATTTTTTCGGACCTTTTTGCTGAAGGTAAAAGTCGCCGTAATCTTTCTTGACATTGTCCATAATGATTACTGAGATGCACATTCGGACGGGACTAAAATCACTGAGAAGCTCTGGTACTTATTACTTTACCCCACCTCTCCCGTCCCAAACTAGTCCCGTCCGAATAGGGCTTAAAAGGACTTAAGGCAAGTTAAATCCTAAGAAGGCAGGGGACGCAACACTACTTTACCCAATACCATGAGGTATATCTTGTCTATAGTATGTCAGATATTTTTCAAAATCATTGAAATTACAGATTAAATGCTCTTTTTTTTTTTTTTTTTTCTGGCTCCACATGGTCCTGTGAGGTGTGTGCAGCAGTCACTTTCATAAACATAATAAATAAACATTTCACTAACATAAACTTAGTAGTTAGTTAGTGTTTCTGTCCGCCGGCATTTTTACAGTCAACAATAGTCGATCTCCGAATGCAACATAACAGGGAGGAGAGTAAAGATGGAAAGCTCCTAAAGCTTAGTTCCATAAATTCACGGATAATTTGTTGTTTTGTCATTAGTGAAAATCAATATTGACCTTGTATTTGAAAAAGGATCCTCATTTAGGAAACAATACTAAAATTCAGAGTCATTCATTCGCATTCGGAGATTGACTATTTTTGACTGTCAAAATGCCGGTGGCTGGAAACAACAACAGTTGTTCAAAACCTTTATTTTTATTAAACTCTGTGTACACAAACAATGTTCTCAATGCTCGAGTTCATGTGTAGAGCCCCTGGTGATACTTCGAGCAAAGTTTCATGTTGTGTCGAGCCTTCTTAGTGTTTTAAAAATAGCAATTTTTGATGCTATCATAGTCGTGCCCCTAGCACTCCCATTCAAAAGGCAATTTGACTGAAAACGAAAATACGGTCAAACTTAAAAGTGCCGTTTCCACTTTAATTATGCTTTTAAACGAAAGTTTGCCTCGGGTAGATTAACAAAAAGATCCTAGGTTGCAATTTGGCGAGAGTTACCCTTACATACCCTTATACTCTAACATGCACACTCTGGGGACATCAGAGACTTTTTTTACATCTTGTGAAAAGGGGCATAATAGGTGCCCTTTAAGTATATTGTAATTACATTGTTTAATTAGATACACAATCCGGGCTTACAGTGTATGTGGAATTCATTGTCCACTCCTCTATCATGCAGAACATGAGGAATTCTGGGATATCTGGCAGTGATGATGATGCAGCAGCGGCATCATCTGAGAAACCTGCTTAAATAACAGAAACTCTGACACATTAGAGCTGCTCTTTTCTTCAAAGCTTTTCTTCACAAAAAGCTGAATTGCCATTCACTTTGAGGATCAGTAAAAGTGTTAACATCTTAATTTGCTCAATCCTTGCAGGAATGCTCATTTTGAAATGCAAAATATGTGGATTTTTCAGATGATAATCACTTTGACTTCCTATCTACTGAACTGAATGACAATTATGTTACCAGCTTTGCACTTAAATGTTGTTGTTCAACGCTGTTTCGCAATGCTAAATGACGTTAGCCACATGAATGTTTCATTAGGTCCAATTATGTAGCTACCCAAGGGAGACGTGTTCATATTACAAGAAAGATGCCATAGCGTTGTAAGAGGAGGAAAAAGGGGAATCTTGAATAATTACTTGCACATTTTACACATTTGCAAGAAAATAGATTTGGTTTTGCCTTCTATTTAAATCACAGATGGTTTTATCAGTTTTCATAACTATTGAATCCTGGGAGATTTGAGAGACAGCGGCTGCCTGTCTGGTTATTCGCACCCTGCTGTTTTTATGGCTGTCTTTATGTATCTGTCTGTGATGCCGGTAGCAGGTTGTTTATTTCAGCACTCTTTAGGTGACACAGGGCTCTTGGATCTCTGCAGGGGTAAAACGGATGGATGCATAAATAAATGAAAGTGTGAGGAGCTCAAGGCAGAGAAGATCTGTAGCCCTGAGCTCCGACTGTCAATGATTCCATGTGAAACCTCATGTCTACCAATAAACCTTTATCTTCCATACTGCAGTCATCTCGGCCTGCCAGACCATGCTGGAGCTGTCTATCGCTAATGCTGCCGGGAAATTTCTGCTTGTTAAGTCTTGCCAGTAATTCACAAGAGCAATATCCATTAAACCAGAATTTGTAAGTAACTTTGTGTTATTGTGAAGAATGAAGATATTGTTGGCATGTGCTTCTATTGATGTCTATGACTTTTGCATATTGAAAAATATATTTGCATAAAAGTCAAATGTGTTGACTTTTCACATTTCACTTTTTGCATTCGGGAAAGTGTATCCACCATCTCTAAATCACAATTTTTCATACTTCATATTACATGAACCTGCCATGTGATAAATGAATTTTAAAAGAACAAATATTCAGTGCTCTTTATAAACTTTTTGGGCTGGGTTTCCCGATAACGTTGTCTCTATGAAGACTCTAAAGGCATAACTTAACTAAAGGTATACCATTTCTAGGTGTGTTTCCCGAACTATACCTTAGGAGGTTGCTTAAGTGGGATATTATAATACAATCCAAACTATAATAGCCTAGCCTACATATTTTAAAATTGTATCATATATTGCTGCCACAATAACGGCCCATTACAACTGTTTACGTGCTTTCTTCTTTCTCCTTTTTGTTCGCTGAAGTGGAGCTGTGATGAAATATTGTTCTTGTAAATACTTGCCAGCATTTAAAGGTGCATTGCGCAAGTCTCTGAGTTTTTGCAGAACTATGCCCCCTCTGGCGGCAAGCGAAACTGCAACCAGAGGTGTGCACGCTCACGGACAAAAGTTTTATTTTTTTTTATCTTACGTGGAGTTTGCGTTGGTGTTTGAAATGAACTACAAGCCGGTCTCTTAGAATCCATCTTCTACGGAGAATGGCAGCGAATACACAAACCTGCCAGGCATAGCCAGGTGAGCGTGCCGTGAACGCGCATGACGTCACGCCCAGTCTCAAATTCCGACCCGAATCCCTCTTGTTTATTTTACTGTACAGGATTATAGAGACAATCGCAGTGATCAGAGAAGGGCTCATTCAGCCCATCAGGCAATTGTTTAAGCATGTATGGGTTAGAAAACGGGTATTTTTAACATGAAAAGTTGCGCAATGCACCTTTAAGTAATAAAAGTGTACATTGTACATACGGTGCTCAGCAGTGATCAAAAATGATTTAAACAGTGAAGTTTGAAGTGATCTCTTCTTGTAAACTTAGAGATGTGGATTCAGACAGCAAATAAATTACCACACGCACGAGACCTTGGTGTTTGTCAAAAAAAAAAAAAAAAAAAAACAGTAGGTAAACCTTAACAGCAGGACCTACAGTAGGTACCTGTTAAGGTACAGTAGGTAACAGTAACGAATTTTTACGCGGGTGGTGGGTGAAAAACACTGACATTCTGGATTCGGACTGCAATAAAAATCACAGACTAATCCCTGTAAATGTTAAATACCGTACGACCCCATGAGAAACAGTTACTGTCCGAATAGGGCTTTAACTGGCAGTATGCTTTCACTGGCCTTTGAAAGGGTTCCACGGACGATGCCGTACGTCTTTTAGAACAACTATTCGCTGTATCGCTGCTTTGCTTTAAGCAAACTCCCCACCACAATCATTACCTTTAAATAGACTCCTAAGCCTTTACTGCCTAATGTTTTTTTTGCCAGCTGATGTACCTTTGGATAATATAATTAAAAAGCTAACAACAATCAGTGTAATGACAATTTTATTATTTGCATGAAAACACTTGAATTAGCCTAATTGAACACAGAGTATATTACAACTTCAGAATTATATTTGTATAAATGCCAGTCAACAGCAATAAGGCAAAGCTAAGAGTGGTCAAGACCAACCATCCGAGCGTATGACTTACAGAAGGTATACTTAACTAAGAACGTTTTGGGAAACACGTATTAACGATAAGGTAAAGCTTAAGGTGTAACTTAAGAACGACGTAGCGTTAGGAAGGTTTCGGGAAATCCAGCCTTGGTCATAAATACTGTGCATAATCATGCATGACAGGTCAACTTTACAAAAGTATGTCATGCCAATTACACTGTAAAAAAAAAAAATAATAAAGTTGCTGCCTTAAATTTAAGTACAATCAAATTTGATGTTTAAGTCATTTCAACTTAAATGACATTAAACTGACTTAAATTAGTTGAATCTTGTATAGATTCTAAAAAAAAGATAAGTTAAAACAATACAAAAACATATGTTGTCATAACTTATTGATCATATAATTTTTTTTACAGTGTACCTATTTAAGCACTAAACTAATTATGTACCATTATGTACAAGCACCTGAATTATTTAGTATTCTAATTAAGGCCACATCCATACAAAGCCAGAGCTTTCCCTATCCGATGTTTTTTTCTTTCTCGTTCTAAAAAACAAATTCTGTAAACGCAGCGCCGTCTCAAGAAATATCTGCGTACACACGAAACCACTGAAACCGACTCAATACGATGTAGTATACATGCCAGACCAGTATGTGGCGCTGTAATTCTGCCACAGAGATACACTAAAAATGGAGAAGAAGACTTAGAGCATGCGCATAAACCTTGTGCACTGTATACAATAATATTAGGCTCAGTAACTTCTTATTTTCTTTTTCTTACCAAGAACTTTATTGAACAACATGAACAACCATAAATGGCCTGGTACAAAATAGGGACGAGTCACAATTTTGGAATATTCGATTAGTTAGTGGACGCATAAAGCTTGCCACAAAGAACCGGAAAAGTAATCATTATGATGTGTCAAATATAGCAAGGAGACATTTTAAATATTTATTAACTAGTGTTTTCTGTGTCAGTCTCGGCTGCAAAGATGTTGACGATGCTGACTCACCATCTTCGCACTATCGTGAACGTGCCTATAGAGAGAAATGCATATTTCATACGGATTACACAAGAGAGTAGTATGTTTCTTTTCGTTTTGAATTGTTTTGTTTAAAAGTAGATATTTCAAGCTTTCTATATATGCATTTCTGAGTTTCGGTTAATTTATGAGACAAGCTCCATTTCACGAGCAATGCAAGTCGTGGCAGCACCTCCATGTCCTGATATTGTCTGCTATATTTGCTTCTTATTGATTAAATCCAGGCAATTGGTTCATGAAACACTGATTACAATTAACATACAATTTATACAAAACAATATTCACTTTAAAGAAAGGCTTTATACAAAACAAAACTTAATGCAGTGGTCACGAAATGTCTTAATCAGACAACAGACAAGCATCATAGCATAAGAAAGAAAATATAAATGAATAAAGAAGTAAAATAAAGAAATAATAAATAAAAATACATTCAAGTAATAATAAATAAAGAAATAAAAGAGGCTTAGTAGCTTCTGCAGCACGAACACAACCATGTAGTAGTCCGCATTGTTGTTGCTGTTACGTGACGTAGGTGTCAGACTAGGGTCGACACACGAAAACGCAAGGGTGTCGTTTTCAGATTTATCCACTCTGGGACCCGGTTAAAAAAAATTGTGGTTTCAAAACGCCGGATCCATCTGGACAAAACGTCGATATGATACAAAATATTTTCGTGTACAGCTAAATGCGTATGGACAGAGCCTAAGTCAATAAAAATTATTTAATAGAACAGGCCAAAATGCTTCCATCTAATTGGCCTTCTAACCTTCACAAGAACCAAAACAAACAGCCGATTCTTTTCTGAGATTAATTAAACCTGTTCGGACAAATCCCTAGTGCTAGACGTGATAGACGTATTTGCTGATGATCCATACACCACACAACCATAATCTAATACAGATCTAATCAGCCCACTATATATGGCCTTTAATGCCATCCTATCTGCCCCTAATTCACTTCCTACTAAACACCTCATTATATTTATCACTTTCTTACATTTGTCCAATATTTTCTGGATATGCATCGCCCATGTAATTTTTTTGTCAAAGCACAACCCTAAAAACTTAAAATGTTTCACTCTTTCCAGTTCTTGATTATATCATTTTAGATTTACCTCACCTCAGCTAAAAAATATTATCTTTGTCTTGTCAACTGAGAATTTAAAACCCCATCTATATGACCATTCTTCAACAATTGTAATAGCCTCCTGTAATTTTTGACAATAAAATCAATGTTCCTTCCCTTTTTCCAGATTACCCAATCATCAGCGAAAAGTGAAAACCCCAGCCCATTCTCCAAATCCTCAAATGCATAATTTATCATTATAGAAAATAATAAAGGACTCACTATACTTCCTTGTGGAGTTCCATTTTAAATGAATTATTAACTTTTCTGAATAACTGTTTCCTATTCTTACTTTTATTGCTCTCCCTGATAAAAAAATCCTTGATCCATCTATACATTTGACCTTTAATACTTAACTTACCCAATTTTATTAACAGCCCTTCTCTCCACATCATGTCATATGCTTTCTCTATATCAAAGAAAACTGCCACTACACTCTCTCTATTTATTCGTGCTTTTCTTATTTCGTGTTCTAGACACACAGCTGGATCCATGGTATTTCTCCCCCTCCTAAAACCACTCTGATATTATTTTCCACATAATACGTTAACCTTTTTCATTTACCATTTTTCCATTATTTTACAGATGTTAGATGTCAAAGCAATTGGTCTATAATTACCTGGATATGTGCAATCTTTCCCTGGTTTGCGTATTGGAATAATCACCGCCTCCTTCCAACTTTGTGGTAATTTTCCTTCCTCCCAAATTTGATTGTACATTTAATAAAACATCCTTGGATGATTCACTGAGATGATGTATCATTATATAGCAAATCTGATCCATGCCTGGAGCTGATTTCTTGTTTTTTTCAGAGAGCGCAATTTAACTCTGTCTTCGTCAATGGCATATTTAATTGGTCATTAGTGTATTCCTCATTCTGTATTAGCTCTTTATAATTCTCTAACGTACTTTCCCTTCCTTTTTTTCCCTCTTCACTTATATTGTTTGAGTTATGAATTTTAACGAAATTATTCGCCAGTATTTCTGCTTTCTCCTCATCTCTTACAGCTTTTGTTTCTCCATAACTTAATATTGGATATCCAAATTCTTTTTTTAATCCCATTCATTCTTTTTATCATTCCCCATATTTTACCAATTTCTGTTTCCCTTCCCACTGTTACAAAATTTCCTCCAAAAATCCTTCTTTGCATTTGTAATGATTCTCCTTGCCTCCTTTTATACAGTGCATGCAGAATTATTAGGCAGTAGGCACGTTGATTTTTTGATCATATTTTTTTTCCAGGCACATTTTACCAATTCCAAACCACATTGATCTTAATAACAACAATTAATTTTGTATTTAATCATTTGTAAGTGATATATAATTGTTCATGAAGGCTGGAAATGAAAAACGCCTTATATTCAGGTGTGCATAATTATTAGGCACGTTTTCCTTTACAGATAAAATGAGCCAAAAAAAGAGATTTAACTCAGACTGAAAAGTCAAAAATGATTAAATCCCCATGAGAAGGATGCAATACTAATGCAATTCTAGAAATTGCAGTTAAGGCATGACCATTGGAAAGTGAAATACTCATTGGGTCAGCAGGGTCAGACAAAAACAGGTGTAGAAGAAAATACATAGTTAACTGCAAAAGAATTAGGAATTAAGGTGAAGAATTAAGTGTGAAACCATCAGGAACCCTTTAGTCTCCAGCACCACCATTTTCCAGAACTGCAACCAACCTGGAGTCTCCAGAAGTGCAAGGTGTCAGGGTCTCAGAGACTTGGGTTAGGTAAAGAATCCTAAATATGAACCCCCTCTTAATAAGAATCACAAGCTGAAGTGTTGTGAAATACATGAAGACTGTTTTTTTATAGGCTTTATAGATGGACAGATTGAGAGTGACTCTTGAAGGACCAGCACCACATCCTCTTCTACCACTATTTGAAGAATTCATCTTCCAGAATCTGACAGTAAGTTTTGGGAGTACATTTTTACATCTCTACAAAACGGACTTCAGGGTAGGAGATGGACTAAAAATAAACTCTCAAAACGTATTAAAACGTATTCTGGAAGAATTAATTCTTCAAATAGTGGTAGAAGACAATGTGGTGCTGGTTCTTCAAGGGTCACTAAAATCTAAAATCTCAGTGCTGTGCTGCTTTCCTCTGCTTGACCAATCTCTTGTCTCGAGATGTGTTTAACTCTGTCAGTATCATCACTTCTCCTTTGCTCTTGGACCTTCTTCACTGCCTGTGAATAACTTATGTTGTTTACCGCTTTCACTTCAATTTCCACTGCTCTCTTCCTCACATCACATCCACTGTATGTCACCCTATGTTGCCCACCACAATTACAGCATTTATCTTGTGTAACTCTCTCCACAGTTTTCAATTCTATGATCACCTCTACACTTAGTTGAGACATCTTTGTTGTCCTTTGCACACCGCTGCTGTATGTCCATATCTCTGACATCTATAACAGCGGAGTGGGGGATGAATATATGGCCTCACTACGAAGCGCATATATCCAATTGCAACTCTTTCCGGAAGCACTGAATCCTGAAACTCCAAAAAGAACTGACAAACTATCAATCCTTTCCCCATGCATTGTTTTTTGCAACCTTTTTATTCTACTCACTTCCCCTCCAGAAATACTTCGTATGAGTTTTTCTAGATCTTCTTTGATTGGAATGCCTGTTATCACTCCCTGTTTCATTTTTCTCTCACCTTTCTATCATTCATTATTTTCTTGCACACATTGTCAATTTTTAACGCTTTGTTTTTTTGTTCTTCTGTTTAACATATTATTAGCAGGCTTCCGTCTCTCAAAATCGTAGCCATATCGCCCAGAGTGTTCCCATAGACTTAAGGTCCTTTCACACTGGACGCGATTTTGACGCACGAATAATTTGCGCGATGGTTTTATTTTTTGATCAGCTGTTTTTCGCTTCGATGTCGTTTTTTTTTTACTTTTGCGGCGACAGAAAAGGCTTCAGCCAATCGCATACTACAAGGACAATGATTGTGTGGCGTAGCATTGCCAACCATCTCGGTTATCACGACTGTGAGTATGTTGTGTGATAGTTTTAGTCGTTGTATAGTCCTGTGCTGTGTAGGCTAGAAGGCTAAACTACATTTGGGATAGAAAGCTATCATCAAAGATAGAGATAGAGAACGTGTTTACGTGGCTCATGTGAATGGTTTTGACGCGAACTATTCGCACACGAACTATTCGCTTTTTCGTTATGCATCCGGTGTGAAAGGGCCTTTACATTCAAAGATTTTTTTTTTTCGAACTGCAGGCACTGCAATGCATTGGTTCCGGGAGGGCTCGCACTAACGTGCTTTCGTCATCATACGTAAACTTCACTTGTGCAGCGATTGGTGGAAACAAATATACCTCTAATAATATTTAGCCATGAGCTGAAGTGACATCCAATAATTTCCTCAGTGCATAACTTACATTTCACGGACATTTTCTCCATCTGTAAATGTTAGAAAGTCAATATTTCCAGTTTGCTGTCATGAGTGAGCGAGCTTTCTGCAAGCTAAACTTCCGTGAACGAGCGCCGCCGCGTGCATGCGCGCCGAACAGACGGAGCGCAATAGAATAGGAGCGCAATTATTCTGACTAAAATATACATTACAGGGTTTTTCCTGCATAGAGAATTATGAGGCGGCCGCCTCCGTTAAATTTCGTACCGCCTCCGGCTCTCGACAAAACTCGGACAGACAGTCATGGTCAGATACACTTTTCCCAGCATGACGGATCTGTGCGGTTACCGCTCGTGTCCATTCTCAAACCGTATAACTTAGTGCTAAGCGGATAATCCGCGGGTCGGGCGGGCCAAGTAATAAAAACATTCCATTCCAATTAATCGAGGGTGGATGACAGATAAATCATTATAATGTGTTGAGTTTAATAAAGACACGGAACTCTCATCACGGTAAAACGCAATGAACGTGCGTGACTCTTTTACTTTCGTTTTCAACAACGTAATTCTCTTCAGGGAAAACAAATCAAGGGAAACATATCAGGGCTCGACAATAATGCTTGTTAACAATAACATAGACTGTGTCCGGGACACGTGTGTTTTTGTTGTTGTTGTTTTTTTGAAGGGAAAAGTGAGAGAGAATTGTAGCCAATCCGGACAAATGCCCTGATTAAAACAATTTTTAATATAAAATAAAAAATAAGGGAATCACCAAACTAGGGAATCACCGAAAACGTGAGGATGATTCTGTTTTATTTCATTTAATGTAAGTGGCGATTGATAGCCTATATAGTTAATAATAATATAGTCCTACCTAATGTACTGACGGTAACAATGTTGCGCTGTTGAGGCTCGCGCAGTTATTTATAACATTATAGTAAAGAAACAATATATAGCCTAGGCTACACGCGACCAGAGAGCTGTTTTCCTGAATGCCATCAAGACTGAAACTGAGACTGATTTCATAACAGTTCAATAAACAAATAGTTAAAATTAAGACACTTACATTTAGACCCAATGACTGTTTTTGTTCTGTTTCAGCAGCGAAAATAGTTCCAAACAAACATCACAGCAGAACCATCGCGCATCTCACAGCAACACTTGCTGCAGCAGCATTACTGAATGATTCAGCGTTTTGAACGAATCGGTTGAGTCAAAGATTCAATTAACTATTCATAAACTGCTTCATTCTGAATAAATCAGCCGATTGAACGAATCGTTTGAATGAATGACTCAATGACTCGCTCATTAAGACGGTCGCCTGCTGCCTCCTACTGGCGGTTTACTTTCATAAAGGATCATTCTTTTCAACATTCCTTGTTTGTATATTCAAAAATATTTAAAATAATCTCATTTAATACAGTTATAATTTTTCAATGTAAATTATTTAATTTGATTGATTGGTAACAGCCTAGTGTCTTATTATTTTAATTTAATTATTGATCAAATTTAGGACTTTGAAATGAAAGATGGAGCATACATTTAGGGGAAAAAATGCCTTTTATAAAGGTACAAAAAATTATTCCGAGTGTTTTCAAACAGTGATGTAATGAAACATTGACAATTTAAGTTTGAAGGGAGTAAAGCGTCTGTTAAGGCTATTAAGGAAATGTAATTTTGCCAAAAGAAGAACTTTTATTTTAAATAAATGTTCATTTTAAATCAGCCTACTTCAGTGTGATATGTTACCATATTATCATGCTTAACACTAATTTGAATAATTGTAATGCGATGATCAGATGCAGATATCTAAATCAAAGAATAGGGCGGTTTGCGGGTGGATTATTTATTTTTAACAATGGATTCGGGTGACTCAAAGTGCACCAGATTAATGAATTTATCTTTAAAATGTACAAAATTTTCTTACGGGGGGGCATGCCCCCGGACCCCCCTAGAGGTACCGAGCTCCACCCAAAAAAATTATGTGGGGAAACACATTAGCCTACCGGTATATGATGATCTATGAAAAATACTAATTTAATTACCTTATTATTAAAATACATTACTAGGATTTTACCACCTCCGCCTCATTTTGAGCCAGGAAAAACCCTGCATTAGCACTAAATTATAAATATATTTAGCTAAAATATTTGTTGTTGAATATTTGTTGTTGTTGGTGAACATAAATGTGCTAGAGAATTTCAAACCTACATGTGTATTTTTATGATATTAGCTTTGTTTTTATTTTTTTAATTTTTTTTTAAGTTTATTAAATTTAACTACTTCTTTAAAAAGCATTATTTTGTTTTTAGATTGTAATGTTGCAATGTTAGAATGTAAACTTTAGGCTAATGATAGCTACATTATTATCACAGTTAAATTGTTATTTAACAATTAGCCTACATTCAGTCCTGGATTAATAATTCAGTTTGTTGCCCCCAGTCACTCTTTTAAAAATATATCGCTCGCTACAGTATTATCAGGAAATGTCACTGTAGTATTATTATTGTGAGAACTTTGTAATTACTTACAATGTTTATCTGTATCTTTTAAACTGTCAATAAACACTGAGGGCTACCCTAGTGAAGCCCAAAGGCATTTTAAAGAGTGACTTTAATAATGTGTACCGGAGTGCTAAATTCTCAGCTTTATTTAACTATCGACCTAAACCAACCATGTGCCTGAGCCAATATGTACCCAATTATGTGTGACTAACAAATAAGATCACGTCTCAAGCTGATGGAAAAAAATAACCCCCAGCAACCACCTGAGCAAGCATCCATGCTGCATGCAATTATTCATATTTTGCCATGTTCGAACAGCATAGAAAAGCACAGTCATGTGATCACGTTAATCAACATAGCCTGTATCAGAGTATGGCATTTTTGTAAAATTATATATTTTCTGTCTCACTCTGTGTTAAGAAGCAACATGGAACCACGGAAGCAAGTTATTTCAAACACAACTGACATATAGTGATTTTGGAGCAAAACGTGATATTATTAATCTCATAAATTGTAGTGTTTGACTTTGCTAAGCAAACATACATACCCAGATAGCACACGTACATCACAGAGACGTCTATTTGATGTGCGTGTTTACATCTGGAAGACGTATTTTTTAGAGTGTTTGCTCATCTGCAATACGTCTACAGGACGTTTCCTGTCAGATGTCAAATAGACGTTTAGAAGATGTCTTTAAGATGTAATGATTTAGAATGCATGTTAAACTGACATCTTAAAGATGTCTATCAGATGTTAGTAAACAGCAGATGCTTTCCAGATGAAGTGATCTTTAACAGACAGACATCTTGCAGACGTACGTGTGCTATCTGGGTAGATATCCCTGTTACCAGGAGCAATTGTTTTATTACTAATTTTGAAAGAAAGTTCACGTACGATCATTTGAATGTTTTCTAAAGAAGGGCAAAAGCAAAGAACGGTAAGGGAGAGGTCTGATCAAAGAAATGTGGGATTAAAATAGTATGAATGAAAAAGTGCCTGTAAAACAATAAAGTTACGGGCTACGGGTTAACATGTTAAATAAAATGCTCTTTTTTTTAATTCTACGAAAATGTGCCAGGAACCCACTGTTGCTATAGTAACGTGCATCTGATTGACAGATAAATCATGCGATCTTATTTCACTGTTGTTGCTAATGTTGAGGTTATTTCAGCTTTGTACAAAGTTTGCTAGGTACATTTAGTTTAACTGCATTGTTTGTTAAATAGGGCAAGCTTTACCATTAAACTGAACTGTGTGCATGCATTTTAGACACTTACATTGTTCTTGCTCCGTCCATGCAATAACTGCGTCCTTGTATGAGCCAAGTGTATATTAACTTCCACTGCTCAGTGCTTTAGTAATATCAATGGTATGACCCATTTCAATTTGAAATCAGAAAATGAGCATAGCTCACTTACATTCATTAAAACATTGAAACGTTATCAATACTGAATACTTATTCAAAACACGAGCGCCAGTGATTTTTTATTGGTTTTGCACCCGAGTCAGACTCGTCTGTTATTGGCTGAAGTGCTTCAGACCTGTCTGTTATTGGCCGAAGCGCAATCCTGCAGTAGTTTGAAAAGTGCCTGTCAAATGCCAGCTCGCCCTGTTGCTCCGTCGTCATAGTACTTTGTACTTTTGGTGAAAAATAAATGTAGCGAAGTTAAATACTTTATTTTTATTCAACTCAAGTAAAAATACCACAATTTAATTATACTCAAGAAAGTTGAAAATGTTTAAAAATCTACTCAAGAATTGTAACGAAAGTATTTGTAATTAGTTACGTTCCACCAGATTATTTAAATGTTGAGCAAGCAATCTCATTGGCTGCAGGATCAGCAGAGGTCAAATAGATTGTGCCATGTGGTAATTGTGTGATCGCTTGCAGATTACAGCGCCCTCTAGAGCAGTGGTTCTCAAACTGGGGGTCGCGACCCCTCGGGGGGTCGCGGAATGATTTCAAGGGGTCGCGAGTTGGTTTGAAAAAAATCTGTATTTTCTGATTACAAAAAATATTTTTCAATACTAAAAAATAAAGATTACAAATAAATATTTTTTGATTTCTAAAGACAGAAGTGATTAGAAGGCTTTAAAAAATGTTTTAAATAATATTTCGTGACTCTAAGATATGACGTCACCGTGCGGCGACTGATCGCCAGTTATCAATACTGCACGCAACTGCACGTGGAAACTGCAACTGCAAGAATGGATAAATTTGTAATTCGCAAGGTTAAAAATGTTGAGGAAATTGTGGACAGTCTGCCTGAATCATCTGAACCGTGTACCTCTACAAAACACAAGAGCAAGACCCCTTCTGACCAATGTAGGAAACGTCGGAAATATCAAGAGGAATTCATAAAGTACGGATTCACTTGCTCTACTGTCAACGATGTGGACCATCCTCAGTGTGTAATCTGTTCAGAAGTGCTTGCCCATGAAAGTATGAAGCCTGGAAAAATGCAGAGACATTTGGAGACAAGACATCCTGCTTGTGTTGAAAAACCTATAGACTTTTTTCGCAGAAAAGAGAAGGAATTACAGATTCAAAAACGTACACTCGCACAACAAACCCAAATTACTGCTAATGCTCTGAAGGCATCTTATGAGGTGGCATACCTGATAGCACAGTCCAAGAAGCCACACACGATCGGGGAAACCTTGATTAAGCCCGCAGCTGTGGCTATGTGTCGGGCCATGCATGGTGAGAAAATTGCAAATGAGCTTATGACTGTCCCATTGTCGAATGACACGATAGCTCGCCGTATTCATGATATTTCAAAAGACATTAAGAGTCAATTGATTAATAGGTTAAATGGAAAAAAATATGCGTTACAGGTCGACGAATCTACCGATGTGTCTAATTCTTCTCAGTTGCTGGCATTCATCAGATACACATTTGATGGAAAAATGCATGAGGAAATGCTCTTCTGCTCAGTGCTGGAGGGGACTTGTACCGGCAGTGACATTTTCAACAAGCTGGACACCAGACTAAAAGAAATGCGACTTTCATGGGATTACTGTGTTGGCGTATGTACTGATGGTGCAGGTGCAATGGTAGGTAAAAACAAGGGACTCAAGGCAAAGGTTTTAGAAGTGGCTCCTCATGTTAAGTTTACGCACTGCATAATTCACCGTGAGTCTCTTGCTAGCAAAGCACTTGATAGTGAGCTTAACAGTGTTCTCAAAGGTGCAATCAAAATCGTAAATCACATAAAATCACGTCCAGTAACCAGTAGACTGCTAGCCACCCTTTGCAACGAGATGGGCTCGCAGCACGAAGCGCTGCTGTTTCATACCGAAGTCCGGTGGTTATCTCGCGGGAAGGCACTCGGCCGGCTTTACGAACTGCGTGAGGAAGTGCACTCGTTGTTGAAAGAATCTAAATCTGAATTTGCGCACCACCTGACAGATCCAGATTGGTTATCAAAACTTGCTTATTTGGCCTGTATATTCGAAAGGCTTAACATGCTTAATCTTTCATTACAAGGTCCAAACACAAACATCTTGACAATGAATGAAAAAATTGATGCATTTGTGAAAAAGCTGGAAAGATGGGCTGAGCGAGTTGAACAAGGTAATGTGGAGATGTTTCCTGAGCTGGATGAACATCTGGAGGAGAATGGACTGAGTCTCGGCAACCTGAAAACACACATCACTGGTCATCTCCACGGCCTTTTGGAACAATTCCATAAGTATTTTCCAAAAGAGACGCAACCAGAACTGTATGACTGGATACGGCAACCATTCACTGAAACTAGGACTAATCTCCCCACAAAACTGGAAGATGCTTTGCTGGAGCTGTCCAGTGATCGGACATTAAAAACTTTATTTTCCAGTTCCACACTGCCTGAATTTTGGATCGCAGTAGCAGAAGAATACAGAGAGTTATCCGGTGTGGCAATGGATGTACTGCTTCCGTTTGGCTCTACTTATTTGTGCGAGCAGACTTTTTCCGCTGTTACATACATGAAAAATAAATACAGATCACGTCTTGATGTCACAGATCAGGCCACAGATTACGCTTTTGTGCACCGAAAAACAAGTGCACCCATCCCACTGAAAGGTAAGCCAAATTTATATATAGGCTAGTAAATATTATGGAAGTTTGTTTCCGCCATGTAAAAAAAATATTTGAAAAGATAATTGCGATTTTTTTTATCTAAAAATTGCGAGTTTACATCTCGCTATTCTGACATGTTTTCTCATAATTGTGAAATATAAACTTGCAGTGCGAGTTATAAAGTTATAAATGATATAAAGTCGCAATTACCTTTTTTATTTTTTATTCTGTGGTGGAAACAAGCTTCCATAGGATGTGGATTTAAAACAACTTTTTTTTGTTTATTGTTTGTGTATTCTGTGGTAGTGGGTCGCGAGTTCTCGTCGATGTTAGTTTAGGGGTCGCTGGCTAAAAAGTTTGAGAACCACTGCTCTAGAGTTTCATGACTGAAAATTATATTCCAAATCTAAAAAATGAAATGCTGTCAAAACATCTCAATAGCTGTAAACATGCACAGGTGTTAGTCTTTCAGTTTCATTATTTACCATCTATACAAAAGGGCACAAATTAGGAATAATTTGTTACTGTAAAAATGGATCATGTGACATACCGCAAGTCAATCCTAAACAGCAGAGTGTCATACTTGTTTTGTAAAGACATTTTTAAAAAAGAAGACATTGAGAAATGCGTCCTAGCGATTGTAAAAAGAAATAAAAAAATAAAAAATAATAAATAAAAAGATTAAGACACAGAATGTGCTTATATAGACCATGTTTTCTTTATACAAAACATAATTCTTAGTTCTTTTCTGTTGAGCTTGGGGTGTTTTATTGACAGGCTTATGAAGATTCGTCTTCACGCATACTCAGGTTATCTTTAATGAAGTCCAGATAATTCCGAAGTACATACTTTTATACAATTGTATTATCTTTAGTGTTTATGAGGATCTGGGAAGCAGCAGTGAATCTTTAGGATATAAAACAGAGTGAAAAAAAAAAAAAAACATACTTAAAGCAAGTTACATCCGCATGAACTCTGTGATCTCATAAAATCAATATGTTACATAAGATTTTACACAGCCTGCAACCTTACAAAAGGACAAGTAGTTTGGAGAATGGATGAATGGATGTATTTTACTCAGAAAAAGACACCGTAAAGTTCACTCTATTTCATTCTGCCTTGCATCCAGCAGAATAATCACACTGATATATTAGCTTCGTCCCAAGGTGGATGAATTCATTCCACACTCGTCCATACAAGTCAAACAAGCTGTAAGAGATGCATTCATTTCCACTCCAATCAAATGTGTGCTCTCTACCTTCTGCTGGAGGCAAGGAGCAATTAAACTGAGCTCCGCACACTAGGAAGTCCACTGAACACACTCTGACAGCAAGTCGCCACACGACTCCACTGGGAAGAACAGGACTTGATGATGTGCAGGACTCGGATGTCATTTGTGACCGAATTCAGTGTGCTGTGGTCTCAAAAGACACCTTGAAAAGATCACAGTAAGCCTCATTCTTGCTGTTTCAATCTTCTTCCTAATCAAACTGCAGAGCTGTAAATGACAAAAGAGCTGACTGGAAACAGCACATCAGACGGATGAATAGGTTATTAGATTTGTATCATAATACATTCGAGCTGTATTGTAAAGTACATTGGAGTGTATAGTCATATATTGAGTGGCATGCAGGGAAATTAACGTCACTGCTGAGGAACTGAAGCTGTGGGCGGCTGAATGTGAACTGCATTAAACTAATCTACCCTGCTGAGAACAAAAGCACTTAAGTGCCTTAGCTGTAAATATCCAATGTCACTTTGTTAAATGGTGGGACATTATTATTGGAGTATTTAAGGTGATTAGTTCAGCTAACACTTTTCATTATAAGGAGAGTTGGATGGATGGCAGATTGAGGGATGGGTAGGAGATCGGGCGAACAAATGGACATATCATATGGTCGGATAGATAGATAGATAGATCAGAAAGAGTTTTATTGCCAAGTGTGCTTGCACTCACAAGGAATTTTTCTTGGTACTGAAGCTTCCAGTGCACATATACAAATACAACAAGAAACATAGCAATACAAATTATAAGAATAAAAATATAAATATAAAAATATGAAAAAAAAAGTAAACTATAAGGTCACAGTTGGGTTTAGTCAGAATAAACATTTACAGAATATGAACATATTTACAGTATTTTGAATAGTATGAATACATATAAATATCACCTGAGTTTAGAAGATATTGCACTAAATGCAATGCTACAGGCATATGCCTTGGGAGGTATGTTAACTGTTCAGAAGGGAAATGGCCTGTGGGAAGAAACTGTTCCTGTGCCCAGATGTTCTTGTGGCCAGTGATCTGAGTCTCCGTCTTGATGGTAACAGTTCAGACAGGTGGTGTCCAGCGCGAGTGGAGTCTGTCATGATTTTACCTGCTCTCTTCCTCACTCTGGAAGAGTACAGGTCCTGGAGGCTGGGCAGGGGGGCAATAATAATCCTCTCCGCAGTCCGGACTGTCCGTTGTAGTCTCCTGATGTCCGATTTGGTAGCTAAACCAAACCAGACAGTGATGGAAGTGCATAAAACAGACTCAGTGACGGCTGAGTAGAACTGAATCAGCAGCTCCTGTGGCAGGCTGAACTTCCTCACAGCTGGCGAAGGAAGTACAGTCTCTGCTGGGCCTTTTTCACTATGGAGTCAATGTGATTGTCCCACTTCAGGTCCTGAGAGATGGTAGTGCCCAGGAACCTGAATGACTCCACTGCTTCCACAGTGCTGTTCATGATGGTGAGTGGGGGAGTGCTGGGCTGTTCCTCCTGAAGTCCACTATCACCTCCACTGTTCTGAGCGTGTTCAGCTCAGGGTTGTTATAACTGCACCAGACAGCCAGCCGTTCAACCTCCAGTCTGTAAGCAGACTCGTCACCGTTTTGGATGAGACCGATGACAGTGGTGTCGTCAGCAGATTTCAGGAGCTTGACAGAGGGGTCTTCAGAAGTGCAGTCATTACTGTACAGGGAGAAGAGCAGTGGGGAGAGAACGCACCCTTGGGGGGCGCCAGTGCTGATGGTGAGCGTCCTGGATGTGAGTTTCCCCAGTCTCACTAGCGGCTGCCGGTCCGTCGGGAAGCTGGAGATCCACTGACAGATTGAGGATGGCATGGAGAGCTGGGTCAGTTTGGCTGTGAGAAGATGATGGTATTGAAGGCCGAACTGAAGTCCACAAATAGGATCCTTGCATAAGTCCCAGGTCTGTCGAGATGTTGCAGGATATAATGCAGTCCCATGTTGACTGCATCACCCACAGACCTGTTTGCTCTGTAAGCAAACTGAAAGGGATCCAGCAGGGGTCCAGTGATGACCGTCTTTCAAACGACTTCATGACCACAGACGTGAGAGCAACAGGTCTGTAGTCATTAAGTCCAGTGATTTGGGTTTTTTTGTGGACCGGAATGATAGTGGAGCGTTTGAAGCAGCAGGGAACTTCACACTGCTCCAATGATGTGTTGAAGAAGATCTGCGTGAAGACTGGGGCCAGTTGGTCAGCGCAGGCTTTTAAACAAGCAGATGAGATGCCGTCTGGGCCTGAAACTTTCCTAGTCTTCTGTGTTTTGAAGACTCGGCTCACGTCCTCCACACAGACCTTAAGCTCAGGTTGGATGGCAGGAGGTGATGGTGAATGTGTGAAGTGCAGATCAGAGCGGGTGTGTGGTGTGAGACTGGGCTTTTCAGACCTGCAGTAGAATGTTGTTGAATGTTGCAGCAAGTTGTTGATTCTCCACAGATCGGGGGGATGGTGACTTGCAGTTGGTGATGTTCCTCAGGCCTGTCCAGACTGATGCCGGGTCATTGGCTGAAAACTGGGTTTTCAGCTTTTCAGAGTAGCTTCTTTTAGCAACTCTGATCTCCTTTGTCAGTCTGTTTCTATCCTGGTTATACAAGATTTTATCCCCACTTCTGCAAGCATCCTCTATGTCATGACAAAGCTGTTTGAGTTTCCCAGTAAACCATGGTTTATCATTAGTGAATGATAAGAATGTCCTGGTATGAATGCATGTATCCTCACAGAAACTGATATATGATGTTACAGTATATGTGAGCTCATCCAGATCGGTGGTAGCAGCTTCAAAAACCATATTCAAAAAATACAACCTATAATATTCGACAGGCAATTTTCGGTCCATTTTATTTCAATTTACAAATTCGCTTCCACAAATTTAGTGGTTCAAATTCGACAGAAAATTTAACATTTGACATCCGGGAATGGCAGGAATATCAGTAGATTGGCGATTGATGATCTCCATAGCTGTTAGTCTACCTCACCAGCAGGGGGTGCAAGCGGCTGTTGACGAAGACTAGAGTAACGGGTGAGAGACTCATTCATTCATAAAAACGGATTTACAGAAATGGAGCAAGCGGTAAGTATTTGTGATGATTATCAGGGCCAGTATATATATGGAAAAGCTGATAAAGACAAAAAAAGCACTTGGGAGCACTTCGACTCGGCGCAGTAAAAAGTCACGTTGGTTCTAATGACAGAAGAGGGAGAGGATTTTTTTTACTGTGCCGAGTCGAAGTGCTATTCCGCCATACATTATAGTTATCCTTTTTACCCGCTTAGAAAAGCGCCACGTTTTATTTTGTGTCACCATAATTGGTCGTGTAACTACTCGTGTAACTGTACTTAAATAGGGAAAACGTGGAGGTGTTTGGTCTCTGTTTGGACCCTAATGAATGAACTGGGCTAAGCCAAGCGCTATCAAAGTGCCGCCGCGCGCCAGAGCGATTGAGTGCACGCACTGAGACGAGAGAGGTATGTATCAACTCGTTTTAGTTAAGGGAATAACATAATTTAATATGAAAAAAACGGTTAAGTATCCCTTTAAATGTAAACACAGCTTTTGTGTCTTTATCAGCTTTTCCATATATATACTGGCCCTGATAATTATCACAAATATTTACCGCTTGCTCCATTTCTGTAATCCGTTTTTATGGATTAAAATGTTGTTTCGTCAAAAGCCGCTTGCACCCCCTGCTGATGAGGTCGACTAACAGCTATGGAGATTATCATTTGAACCACTGAATTTGTGGAAGCGAATTTGTAAAGTAAAATAAAATGGGCCGAAAATTGCCTGTCGAATATTATAGGTTGTATTTTTAAACAGAATGAATGTTGTGGAAGTGAAATCTGAAAGGTGAATATGGATTATTGAATTTTGAATAATGAAAATGTGTGTGAAATGTTTTGAATTGAAATATTCACAGCTTAAATATACAACCATGTTGAATTTCAGCCCATAAAAATGCAAGCCCTAAAAACACAATGCATTAAAATGGTTAATGCAATGCATATTTTTTTCAAGTAGTGCAATTCAACAAGCTTTTTTGTTTCAAAAACATTTGTCATTAGTTTACTTCCATAGATAGATAGATACACAGTTTGTAAAGACAGAGTAAAAGTCTTAGGGGTTGGAACGACATGAGGATGAGCAATTGATCACATAATTTTTATTTCTGCATAACCCTTTTTTGTGTACCCTTTAAAAAAAAACTTCTAACAATCCTTTCCTTTTTGTTATTATTACTTTTAACATCTTCCTCTCTCAGTCCCTCATTTTTCGCTCTTTCTTTGCCTCTTTCACTTTCTTATGGTCTCCCTCAGTGAGTGTGATAGCACATATCTGTAAGTGTTTCCACCTTTAATTGCTGGAGCATCTGAAGTGAAATTGGCTCGTTCACCTCTCTCAGAGGAGCATGACTGGGCTACTTACGGCTGAGTAAATTGTGCATAGGAGGAGTGTAATTGCCTGTTAGACTTGGAGCATTCTTAAGTTTCCTCACCACAAAGTGGCACACCATCTGCTCATCGTTATGCAGAAATACCTTTATGGATGAACGATTACTTCCAATTACCCTGAGGCATTGCACAGGGGTATTTCAGCTATCGGCACAATCATGTGGAGTGGGCTTTATTTTAGCTTCCCTTTAACTAGCTTGCAAAAAGATAGTGTCTGATATTTCATATACTCTGGGAAAAAAATAACAAGACTTAATGGAACACAACAGTAGGGTTCTGGATGTAAGAATCTCATTAATTTTCTCCATAGAGAAATACATGTTTAGGGAAACCATTCTAGACCTACCATGAGTGCTAAGATTGTTAGTTGATGATATATGCTCCAGTAGAAGCCGTAAGTCTGTGTGATTTCATTAAAATGTCATTAAAAAGTCAGTGTGACTTCATTAAAGCTTCATTAAAAAATAAATATATTTGCAGTTAAATACTACACTACCCATAATCCTGAAGAATGCTTCACCATGGCACTAAAAAAAATCAAAGCAAAATGAAGTAATCGAGTCGGCCTCACTAAACTCAACTCTAAATACTAATGCATACTTGTAAATATTAAAATTTTCTGCAATAAACTTCAAATAGCCTATATTGTATTTCATTTTACACCATAGATTTTGCTAGTTAAATTCCACCATTCTCAATGCTGCTGAAAAACTAGGAAGGCTGATGCAATATACATCATCAGTTCATGTACACTGAACAAAATTATAAATGCAACACTTTTGTTTTTGCCCCCATTTTTCATGAGCTGAACTCAAAGATCTAGGACTTTTTCTATGTACACAAAAGGCATATTTCTCTCAAATGTTGTTCACAAATCTGTCTAAATCTGTGTTAGTGAGCACTTCTCCTTTGCCGAGATAATCCATCCACCTCACTGGTGTGGCATATCAAGATGCTGATTAGACAGGGCATCACTTTGTTCATTGTAAACTTAAAATACATGAATTACTTATATACATAACTCCAACATAAATATATTTGCTAGTATTATTAGAAATAGATATTAACATTAGGAAATAAATTGGTGTTTGGATAAAATTCATCACCTTCTGGCCTTAAAATGTGTACAGATTTGTGACTCACAAAATGTATTTTGTTTATCTAATTTTAGTATTTTGTTTCATGTCTATAGAATCAAGGTTTCTTTCAGCTTGGTCCCCTAAACCTGCTACAGGCCATGCAAAGACTGTTGCTAGGAGATGTAAAGCATGGATATAGATTACTGTATGCCAGGCAATATGAAACATATGGACAGCTAATATAAAAAAGTTTATACACCACTTTTAAAATTGCAGCTTTATTAAAATGTATGTATATATATATATATATATATATATGTAATGAATGTAAACCAATGTAATATTGAAACCAACAAAGTTCATGTAAATTTTTCAAGGAAAAACAAAAGAAAAAAAAAAACCTACAATAACCTGATTGTATATGTTATACTGGGTTACAAAATAAAGATGAATTAACAGATCTAATTGCAGCAATAGAAACCCGAACAGAACAACCAGGTAAAACATGACAAGAACTGACAATGAAATGAAAGAAACACAGGGCTTTAACAGAACAAACCAATCAAAGACATGAATAACATGTCCGCAAATTGATCAAACAATGAAAAACTTAAGAAATGAACTGAAAGCTAGGACACATAACTAAAACATCTAGCAAACCCACCCAAAACAGAAACAAACCCAGATAATCCCTTACATTTCCCCCATCAAGAAGACGTATGTATGCACCTTAATTATAATAACATCAAAACAAAGAGTCCAACAGAGGAAGGTGGGAGGAAGGCAAACAGGACAAACATAAGAGCCAGGCAATTTCCCCCTAGCATTGTGAGCGCTGTTGAGTGGATACTTAAACAGCTCTGATTGGCCATTGTGCTCACGCGCTCAACATTAATGTCTGTTATTGGCTACAATGATAAATGGTTCAAATGCATGTTGTAAAAAGACGTCTTTGACGCTCTTCACTGCGTTTACAGGAGCGTTTGAAAGCAGGCATCTATCACCGGATCACTAATATATATTGATAGACGAATCTGATGATAGATACACCCCTACACAGCATAACACACCCTATTATAATTGGGCATTTTAATGTGTTTGGAATTAACCAATCACATGACTCTCACAACAAAGTAAGGTTACACTTTATTTTAAAGGTCTAATTTAGACATTCTACCTACTATAAATAACTTTGTATCTACATGTCAAATAACTCTCATTAGACTTTTAGGGTTCGGGTTCGGTTTAGTAGAATGAGTTGACATGTACTTGCAAAGTTACTTATTATCGTCAGTAGAATGTCTGTATGGGGAGCATCAAAATAAAGTGTTAGCAGATATTCAGCAGACAGCTAATATTGTAATGACAGTTAGTTGACATCTAGTTGTAAAGAATGTCCAAAGCGGAAAATCGAAATAAAGTGTAACCAAAATTACCAAAATTATAATCCTCCGTTCATCATTTGAATGATGTTGATTAACCCTGAATAAAAATAAGCTGTTTCTGAAGGATTTTCTTAGCCTTTTCTTGGTCGCATAATATTCCTGAAGCCATGACCAACAAAAAACTTACAAAGGATGTATGAGATCTCATTGTGAAGAGGTACCAATTGGGAGAAGGATACAAAAATATTTCCAAAACATTAGATGTGTCTTGGAAGTCCATCGTCAACATGTGGAGACAATGGGGCACCATAATGACAACAGGGACTGTAAAAAAAAAAAAAAAAAGTGAAACCTTATTGAAAACTTTCCAAGGAAGATATATTTTATTCCTAATATGCCTGGACTATAGGTTAGGGTGGCCAGACATAAGGCATTATTTACCAAAAAAAAAAAAAAAAAAACGCACAAAAAAAAGCTTTCATAAAATCATGTGGCGTAATTAGTGGTCCATAATTAGGACCATACTTTTATGGTCTGAATAAGCCAAATTTAACCATTATGTCATAATTTTAAAAGTTACATTTGACACTTATCACCCAAAAGACACCATAACCACTATGAAGTATGGTGGAGCAAGCAGGCTATGAGGCTATTTCTCTTCAGCTGGGACGGGGCAGATAGAAGGAATAATGGATAGTGCCAAATACCAGTCCATTTTGGCAAAATAAATAAATAAATGAAAGTCCTCCAGAATATCATTTTGCAGCATGACAATAACCTCAAACACAAATCTAAGTCAACAAAGGAATGGCTTCATAAGATGAAGAACTTTTTGAAATGGCCCAATCAGAGCCCAGATCTAAATCCAATCGAATTTTCCAATGACTTGAAGAGGGCTGTACACAGGAGATATAGTTGATATAATCTTATTCAAAAATGACTGGCTGCTGTGTATTAAAAGCAAAATGTGTTTCGAACAAGCATTAGTTGAGGAGTGTGCACAACCAGTACATTTTAAGTCCTTTTTTATTTATTTTTTATTTTGTTTGTTACATATATGTTGTTAGTTTCAATATTCCATTAAATGCGGAAAATTATCTGACATTATTTTAACAGGCAATTTAAACAGGGTTGAGTAGCCTTTTTATACTCACTGTATAAATACAGGCTGGACATTTGTTAAAAGCAAAACCTTATCTATAATTGAATATTTTGAATAAAGTCATTTATGGTTGTATCACTCAATTTCTGTGCATCTTGCTATGAATCTAAGCATCACTGGTATGGAAGCCATAGCAAGGTTGCTGGTGTAGTAGAAGGTTGAATTTTTAATACATGAATTACTTTACATTCAGTTTTTAAAGTCATTACTTTATGAATTATTCTGCAATAGCATTTAAAATATTATGCAGGGCATGACCCTGTTGCCAACTATAAGAGAATGAACTGTTCATGAAAATGAAAAATATAAATGCAAAGCATGTATGACTTTGGGTTGGGTGTTTTATCAAATAAACTATCGAAGGAGGAGTCAGCAAATGGTGCAAAATTATTATTATTTTCATTTTGCTAGTGCAAAACGAGCATTGGTGTTTAAAAAGTATATAAATGTTTATTTTTTTTTAGAAAATGGCTGATCATTTCGCTAGATAAGACCCTTATTCCTCGGCTGGGATCGTGTAGGGCCTTTGAAGCTGCACTGAAACTGCAATTTGGATCTTCAACCCGTTGGACCCCATTGAAGTCCACTATATGGAGAAAAATACTGGAATGTTTTCCTCAAAAACCTTCATTTCTTTTCGACTGAAGAAAGAAAGACATGAACATCTTGGATGACGTGGGGGTGAGTAAGTTATCAGGACATTTTAATTCTGAAGTGAACTAATCCTTTAATTTAAATAAAAGCAACATTTTGGTAGAAATGTATTTTTATATAAGCCATTGATATAATGAAGATATATCAGATCGTAACATCCAAATTGGCTGATATTCACATGAAAAACATTAAAAGCAAAATAAATGTTATATTTGCTTAACAAACAAAACAGGTAATATCTAAAAGTTGATAGATGTTCTGTCTTGTGTAATTCACAGAGATACACAAACATGGCCTATTTAAAAACATGTAGCATGGAATCTATCTTTACTTGCAGTAATGGTTTGAATCTGAACACAATAACATCACTAGCCTGCGATATTTGACCACCTTCTTTCTTCCTTCTTTTTTATTTTATTTTTGTGAATGGGAGTAAAAAGGGGATTTTTGCAGCTCAGGGATAGTGGCTTCCTTCCCTTCCAGCTGGATTATCACTCAAATTTCTATCTAGAAAAACCTTAGAGCCAAACACAGAAGCCATCAATAACATGTCTCTCCATGCCAGCAGTGCTCTTAGCGGACACCTGCAGGAACAAATCTTCTCTCAGTGATATTTTGTCTCAGGGAAAAGAGAAATTAAGATAATGAGAAGATACAACTTACAGACATTTGGTAAAATACTGAGTCACCTGTCCTCAATTTAGGTTCAGGCTGCAACCCAATTTACATTCTTCACACTTCCATTCCATCTTCCATTCCATCATGTGCAACCAAACCTCTACTGATGATCCAGAACGCTGCAGCTTGTCTTGTCTTCAACGAGCCAAAGAGGGCCCACGTCACTCCTCTGTTCATCTCTCTGCACTGGCTACCTCTCGCTGCTCGCATCAAGTTCAAGGCATTGACGCTTGCTTACAGATCTATCACAGGCTCAGCTCCCTCCTACTTTCACTCACTCCTACGAGCCTACATCCCTACCAGAAGCCTACGATCGGTCAACGAGCGACGTCTCGTGGTTCCATCACAGAGAGCCACAAAATCACTGTCCAGAACATTCTCATTCACAGTTCCATGCTGGTGGAACGCTCTCCCCACCCTCATCCGGAATACAGAATCCCTGACAACCTTCAAAAGACAGCTGAAAACCCATCTCTTCCGTGAGCACTTAACCTCATAAAAAATAAAAAAAATAAAATAAAAAAAAACTTTCCCTCTAAAACCTCACTTATTGGGCTTATGCTACTCTGAATAATGCCTGAACTTCGTATCTTGAGCACTTCTTGCGTTGCTTTTGTTTTTTGCCTCTTCATGATGACTCGCTTAATCTAGTCCTAACTTGTAAGTCGCTTTGGATAAAAGCGTCTGCTAAATGACTAAATGACTAAATGACTAAGTATGTACTTGATAATGGGAAAGCACATACTTTTTAAAATTGCATGTTCGCTCTACAGAGTCATATGAAATGGAAATTTTAGCAGTCTTTTCTTCCCTATGAAACAGGTTCTTGAACAAGAAAAAAATGTAAGGCAGGATTTTGTCCATGGTGAATTGATTGGATGGTTGTGGTTTGCTATTGGTGGATCTCATGTGAGTGACAGGTTGATGGAGGGATTCCTGCCACAGTTTTGACTCCTTTACACATTTTATAAGCTATTCACAAGTTCTCAGCTGGTCATTCGACCTCAAACGAGTATCTATTGCAGCTACTCACAAAGAAGGTAACCAATTAGACCTTATTTATCCTGCTCCACTGACCATATGCTGGTCACTCCGCTGCACACCTCAGATCACTTCCTCCTCACTCTCATCCTGCCTCAGAACACAACACACACTCCTCCACAGTTCACCTTTCGGCGAAACCTATGCTCACTCTCACCCTCTCGCCCATCCTCATTGGTCTCATCCACACTTCCTCCACCTGATCAGCTCTCAACATTAGATACTATCAGTGCAACTTTTCTCCACCTTAAATGAAGTTTCATGTAACAAAGTTCGGGAGGAGCACGTTCAGGTAATCAACCAATCAGCACAAGAGGAAGCTGGTATAAATAAAGCCTTTCCTCACCTTCTGTCTCACGGCAAGTTTCTCAGCATCCCTCCACCACCCCATCACCTCACACTCGGCTGGGTCTACCCCAGTATAAGGGGGGAGTACTCTGGGTTCGGGCCAAATTCCGAGCTCGGAGCCCTCCCCTGGACAGCAAGCCAAATACGCAGAAATACTACATCAGATTCCATGTACGTGTGAACTCGTGAACATCCTGCTTGGACAACTTCTGCCCCCTTTCCTCCAGGCCATCCCGTGCCACACCCTCTGCCCACTGGTTATCAGATGTTCTCCGCGATCATCGTTCTAAACTCAGGGGTGCAGGGAGGAAGTGGCACAAAAACCTACTGACCTTGGTCTTTATCAATCCCTCCTCTCTTCCTTCTCTGCTAATATCTCTACTGCTAAAATGACTTACTATCACAACAAAATTAACCATTCTTCTGACTCTCGCATGCTTTTCTAAAACCTTCTCTCTTCTCAACCCTCTTCCTTCATCAACCCTAACAGCTGACGATTTTGCCTCATTCTTCAAAAAATTAAACAACCACCATCAGCGGCCAATTTATCAAACCACAATCTGACACACACATCTTACCAGCTAATATACACATTCTACCCTGCTTCTCTCTGCTTTCAGAGGCAGAAGTCTCCAAACTCCTCCTTTCCAATCGTGCTACTACCTGTCCACTTGATCCTATTCCCACTAATCTACTTCAAGTCATTTCTTCCACAGTTGTACCCGCATTCACGCACATCATAAACACCTGTCTTCACACTGGTACTTTTCCCACAGCATTTAAGTAGGCTTGGGTAACCCCACTGCTTAAGAAACCCCAAGAAACCCTAAAGACGAAGGGCATCTCGAGGGACACACTCCAATGGTTCAAGTCTTACCTCTCAGGTATGTCGTTCAGGGTGTTGTGGAGGGGTGAGGTGTCTAAGACCCAACATCTAGCTACTGAAGTGCCTCAGGGCTCAGTGCTTGGACCACTTATCTTCTCCATCTACATGACAGCACTAGGATCTGTTATTCAGAATCATGTCTTTTCCTATCACTGCTACGCTGATGACACACAACTCTACCTCTCATTCCAGCCTGATGATCTGACGTTTGCTGCTCGCCTCTCAGCCTGCCTGACAGACATTTCTGGCTGGATGAAGGACCACCACCTTCACCTGCTTTTCTATAACATTAATCCTCAAATGTCAACTATACATTGGTTTGGTTTCTTCTTTAAATAAATAATAAAAAAGTAAAAATATGCATGGTATAATAATAAGGGCTTTGGCACCAGGTAGTTCTAGGAACTTAGTTCTAGGAACTTGCCATCAGGGTGGTTCCCCGACAACTAATGTTCCCCTATGGCCGCCTTCCTGGTTGCACTCGCACCGCCAGTAGGAACTCTGTAGTGACGAAAGCCACGCTTGTTGTTGTGACTTTTAGTTTGACAGTGCGGCGACTTTTACTTTGACGGCAGAGCCTTAGCACACAGCGATCCCATTCTTCGTCTTTAGTTTACGATCTGTTTAACAGTCCTATCTAATATGTTACTAGAGCTGTTATTCAAAGTAGACAGTATATGAAAAAGTATAAGCGTTTTCTGTGTGGTCGATGCCCAATGTTGCTAGCTGAGTAGAAATACATGTTTGGCTTGGTCCTCTCAAAGTTGCGTTGGATTTTTTCCTTACCGTAAAGGTTGAGAGGTCCATCTATCACCATTTTCCATGTTCGTAGAGTCGGTTTGTGGAGTAAATATACAGGCTATAATCTGTGAATGTACACAGCTTTTTAAAAATGGTGGGTGCTGTTGTTTCCTGTGTGTTCGACCAATCAGCATAAACTTACATCACTGGTAGTTCCTATTGTGCTGGGTTCGTGATTCACCTCTCACAACGTAACTTTTTTTTGTAATCGTTGTTTTGAATGATTAAGAAATTGTGGCATCCGTAATCGCGAGTAGAAATTCGATTAAGTGTGCAGCCCTAACTGCAAGTGTGAAAACATGCTAATTGACACAATGGAAGCTGACTTTTTATTTTGAACTGGCTGATATATTGCTCTTTAATTTGAGCACACACAACAAATGCAGCACACTGACAGTAAGCTGAAGTAATATCAAGTTTCGACATTTGTGTGTCAGCTGCTGCAAAAACAGATGAGCATCTTGAGGCTTGTATAATGTTCAGCTTTGAACAGCACTAATTGTTCTCGTTTGGAGTGCTTAACGAGGACGTCAGCTCCAGCTGCCTCGTCAAGACTCAGTAATTAGACAGGAGCAGACTGGGACACTTTCCCAGACAAAGATGAAGACCAGTAATTAGAATAAACTGGGTTCCCAATTATAATTTGCTTTGAAAGTTCTTTGAGGTCTATATTTATACTGCTTTCTGTGCTTGGAAATCCAATCTAGTGCCATAATCCCTGGAAAGTCTTTGGATACTGATCTCAACACACCCATCCAGTATATATTTGGATACGTTTACACGACAACAATGTACTAAAAACAGAAAAGTTTTTTCTTTGTACAGAGGACAACGTTATCAAAATGATCCCGTTCACAAATTCACGTTTTTGTACTTTACACAGAGACGATGTGGTGAACAATGTTGAATGTAGTTCAGAGATTTATGATCAAATCAGAAAAAGGCATAATTAATCCAAATTAATTAATTATGTGTTTTTGAAATTCTTCTGTTGTGTTATTTTATATTTCAGGAAATTCCTCTTTCTTCTGTTCCAATTCAACATCATGTGTGGCATGAGGCCAGTTCAATTCAGATGCACACTCATGAATTTAAAGGGAGTCATTTTTTGTATTTTGCCTAACCTTAGTTCAGGTACTAGATTTGAAAATGGCACATAAATCCAACAGCAGCAAAAGCTGTTTCTGCAAAACAGAGACAATCAACACATTGGTCATTTTAAATAGCACTTGCCAGACAGATACATCTGTTTATTGACGTTAGGGCACTGTTGTGCAGGCATATCTGCATTTAATGTGCGCGGCATGCAAATGTTCACAGTTTTCTAAATGTGAAAGATTTTCTGCTCACTGGGATAATGTGATATCAGAGGAGGCCATTAGCACTGAAACATTATGCCACAAAACAACACAATTAAGATAATTAATACATTTAACATCCTGACACTTTTCTTCTGAAGTGGATGTTCTCTAATCAATCACCTTGATTTTGCTCAGACAAGCACTTTGAGCAGAACACATTTTTTTCAAAATAATCTACAGTCCATACCTCATAATGACAAGCAACTGTGACAATGAAACCACCCTGGCATTGTCTTGGCTGTGGGTTTAGGGTTCTATTGAAAGTCGAGCGTTTACACTAGGAAAGTGGACAAGCTCAAAACGTTTTAGACCACGTTTTGCGTTTTGGTCGTTCATTCACACGACAACAGCGTTTTGGAGGCCTGAAAAGGCAAACTTTTGAAAACGGGTTTCAAAGTGCAGGAAATGGCTTCCTTTAAATTCATGAGTGTGCATCTGAATTGAGCTCATGCCACACATGATGTTGAAATGAAATTGGAATAGAAGGAAGAGGAATTACTGAAATATAAAATAACACAACAGAAGAATTTCAAAAACACATAATTAATTCATTTGGATTAATAATGCCTTTTTCTGATTTGATTACACAATTCAACACTGTTCACCACATTGTTTATATGTATCTGATGGACACCACGGGAGAGGATTTGTGAATTTGCAATGCAACTGATGTCATAAGTCACATGATAATGACAAAATGGCGAATGTAGTACGTCCAGACTACATTCATTCCATGCACTCATACTATAGGCCTAAAGAACATACTTTTTTAGTGCTCGCAAAGTAAGTACTTATTCAAAATAAGTACCTACTCAAGAGACTATGCAATTTTGGATGCAGCCATGGGCTATATAAACACAAGTGAAATTAGAGTAACAAGTCACAGGTGCAAACAACAAGCGGAACAGAAACAACTACAAGACACTATTACAAAACAAAAGCACAAAGACACAGAATACATAACAGATCATTTTCAAAACATTTATTTTTTCATAAAGAAGGTTGTACAGGTTTGGAATGAACTGAGGGTGAGCAAATGGTGTCAGAATTTTCATATTTAAGTGAACTATCCCTTTAAGAATCCAATCCTTGCTTTGGAAAAGGTCTTATTGTGGAGCAAAGGCATGCAATAGTTATAAGCCAACACACTTACATTCAAACCTCTATAACAGTCATGATCAATAAGCATCTAGTAAAAATATGAGCTCTTAACATCACCACGCTACACATAATTAACAGTGACAACAAAACAGCGACAACAGCATAAATAAAGCCAGCAAACAGCAACACAATAACACTAAATACATAATTTATTCATGCTGCAATGGATGCTGTGTGCCTTCTAACCAGAGAAAATATTATTGGTCTATCAATATATTTTTATTTAGATTCAAAGTAACTCAGTATCTCTTACTCTAAAATCCATGTATGATTGAATCACTTTTCTTATAGTGTAATGTTGTGTGTATGATGATAACTCTTACTGAAAATGATTGGTTTATTAAAAAGTACATATAGTTAACATTAATTTTATTCCACCTTAACTCTGCTTCTTTCTAATTCAAATTATAATTCTGCTTTCTGCATACCTCAAATGAAATTCAGAAATTGAATTGGGATTTCATAGGTGTTCTCAACTCACCTCTGAATGGCACATAACCCTGGGCTGAACAGCTTTACGGAGGTGTTCAGGGTTGAAGGCAGAAAGTGCACTGAGGGATGAGCACTGTATAATATATTCAGCAATAAGATGTGAGGTTTTTTCAGTTCTTCTAAAAGAAAAAGGCAGCCCCTGGGGCTTCTTTACTGCAGCTCAAGTAAGGCAAAAACACACAATTACATTTCCCACTGTGGTACAGCCGGGGAAAAAAAAAACAGTCTAAACAAACTTTGAAAGTACAAGCGTTTCTTATCGCATGCTGACATTGTGGGGGAGGTGTGCTGTACATCAGATGGATATTGCTGCTGACAATCCCTCCTTAAGTCATACATATGGATCAGTGTGAATTCTGGGGTGTATCGGATAATGATGAGGTCTCTGTCCATGTAAGAACAGGACTCAGCACCATAACAAATGTTACATATTTCATAGAGGTTGCTTATACTATATTCCTCATCTTCTTTACCTATATTTACATTTTCTGAATATACCATCAGTTTCTCTCCATAGTCGAAAGAAAACCTTACATCGCTGATGTGCAGACAGCAACACAGTGTTGGCCGACACTGTGTTGCTGTCTGGGTCCATTCCTAGGTTATTATTGATGGTTTGTTAAATGTTCTTAATAGTTGTTAGTGTTTTGCTAAGCAGTTGCTAAGGTGATGTGTTGACTATTTCTAAAGGTCCGTTCACACCAAGGACAATAACGATAAATATATAGTTTTAAAATCATTCTGAATGTTAAATAATAAAAGAGTTCACGACCCAACGATACAGAGGAACGATATTGTTGGAATTGCTTTCAGAACATTTTTTTTTCCAGCTGATGGATGATAAAAAATTGACAGCCCCTCAGAATCCACCGACTAGAGCTCAAAGACAAAGAGCTGTGGAAGTCAAAACTGTAGCGTGAGCTTATAATAAACAGAACAATATTGTGTGTTGCCCTAATGTAGTTATAGTTATCTTTTTATCATTCTTGGTGTGAACGGGGCTAAGTGGTTGCTTAAGTCAAAAAATTCCACCCACAAATTCATAAGTAATAGCACCTTAACAAGCAATATGACTTGAAGTATCATTCATATGTAAAAGTTTTCATACTTAAGCCCAAAGATACTACAATCTGTTTTGAAGCAAATTCTTAGCATATACGTACAGCTGAACACGTAGCCTTTCAAAGTATACTTCATTTGTTAAAGTTTAATGCTTTTCATACATTTTTACTTGAAAACGGTGTCATGTAAACGGCCCCTAAAGGCCCTGTTGTACACCTGGTATTACAGTTTTTCTCAATTGCTAAAACACAATTTCTGAAACCTTGCTCCTTTTTCTGAAAACATTAAACACAAAACCTCATCTTCAAGCACTATTCACAAAACCTCTGACTCATCTTGCAAAATGAAACTTACGCCTCAAAACAGTTTCACCTGTGTTCAAAATCAAACACTGCTCTCAAATCATAAACAAAGTGATCAAAATGATATACACTATCAAGCAGTCAGTAAACAATACACCAAAAAATAGAAAACACATTGTTCAAAACATATAGTTCTCAGGGAGAAGTACATTTTTAAACTCAAAACAAATTTCATATTTTTCCATCATTGTCTTTTGATGAACGAAAACATGTTCTATCATAGTAGCTCAAAATTGATCAGAAATTACTACTCTGCTTTGCTCTTTGCATTTTTTTCTTTACTCTTCCTCCTCCTTGTACCCCTGTTTTTACAGTACTGTACCCTGCATCTCACAAACTTGTCCTTTGTCTCTGTGATACTGTAATTCTTGTTCTTTGTTGATATGAACCTGCAACCAGTCAAAATCTATTGAGCAGTCAGTACTGTTAACAAATTGAAAGCACAATGTCCAGGGACATACAATTTGTTCATTGTACAGTATACAGCCTACAATGCACTGTACTACAGTATACAATACTAAAAGGGACAAACATCAAAGGAGTAAACGTGATCAGTGTGCTTCTTCTTGTCTTTGGGCATCATTTGAAACAGGTTAAATCAATTTTGAGTGGTTGTGTTCAATCAATGACGTGTGTTCTCTATTTGTATTTGATTGTTGCCACTTGTGTTTACCAGTATGGATGACATGTGCATTAGAGTGCAGAATGTGTTTTGAGAATGAGAATGTGTTTAGAGTTTTGCTGAAAAGTCTAAGTGAGATCTGCAAATTGTGTTTTACCATGTGAAATGGTTTAAGGTATGGACAACAGACTGCACAATTAGCTAAATGAGTTCAGGCAACTGAGAACTTTGTTCAGCCAATGGGTTTTAGTGTTTTAGCAATTGAGAAAAACTGTAAGATGCCTTTTGATCAATCGGATCACAGGTGAACAACGCTAAATACAGGTGTAAACAGGGTTTGAAATGTTTTGAGCTTGTCCGCTTCCAACAACTTCCAGAGGTACTCGAAAACGCATTCAACCCGATTGCTTTTGTAATGTCACCTTTCAATATGACCATAAACAAGACATTGCAAAGTATACTTCATTTGTTAAAGCCCGTTCACACCAAGAATGATAACTACTATAACAATAGTGTCCACACCAGCGGACGATATCTTTGTTTATTATAAAACTGTGCTGCAGTTTTGTCATCGGTCGCTTTAAATTCTCTAGCTGTTTAAAGCAGGTTGGATTCTGATTGGCTGTCATTGTTTTTATAGTTCAGCAGGAAAAAAAAATCAATCTGAAAATGATTCCAACAATATAATTTCTCTGTGCCGTTATCATTATAGTTGATGTGTGGGCTTTACTATTGTTTTATTATGTAGAAAGTTTTTTAGAACTATATCTTTATCGTTATAGTTATCGCCCTTGGTGTGTACGGGCCTTTAGCGAGCAAGAACACAGGGGGTTGACACATGTGTACTAGAAAGTTGTGTGCTTGTTCAGTGTCTGCGCTACATCTATCCGGAAGTTAAAGACCAATAAAAATTGTCTTTGTACTAGTTTAAACTAGAGTTGTGGGTATCTCTTAATCCCCTCACACAAGAGCTTGTCAACACTAGTCAGGGTTGCCAAGTCTGTGTTTTTCATGCAGAAATAGACTACTTTTACACTGTTGCCGTGGGTTGTTTTTTTTTTAGTCCGCAGGTTGAAGGGATTCCCGATTTTGGCCGTGAGTGGGTGGATTTTGAAAAGGAATTGGGCTGGTTTTGTTTTCGCAAACCTGGCAACCCTGATGATACCCACAACTAGTCCCTCTAGAACACCCTTGCAACCACAAGTTAAATGTTAAAAGCACTCAGAACACCTCAGCAACTGCATTGCAAAGCTCTAACAACCACCCAGAAAACCCCCTATTGTGGTGGTGATTTTTTTTGTGGTAATCACCAATTATATTTTCTTCCGAAAATGTAAAATCAATTTTTGGGGGGTTCAAAATTGACCTTTTCTGGTAAATGTCTATCTAATTAATACCTAACAGTATTATACAAATCTGTTTTATAAGATTGTTTTTTAATTGGTGCATGCTGACTGTATTTTCTGAAATATTCAATGCAGATTAGTCAATATATGTGTGGGCAGTTTTAATGAGTTATTGATACTGCACCGTGATGCCCACCATAAGTCATTGAAGCCACAAGCTCCTTCTGTCAATAGATTCCACGTGCGCACACACACAGCAATATTTTCATTTCCTCTGCGTGAAACTCTGTATGCAGCAGAAGTCCGTGGTGGAGAGGGAGTTTCAGAGCTGCTGCATAATAATTGGATTTTGAACTGGTTTCTCCTTAGAGTTTAAATGTGGGCTTTCTGTCAAGTTGGTTTTAGTGCCCCGGCTTTAATTTCTTACTTTTCATTGCTTATAGACCTCTGGCAACTTATCCGATCTTCCTATCCCAGAGAGACTGCCAAAACATGAAAAAGAAGACCAAATATAATTTTATTCAAAATATATAAGGAGCTCACAATATTTCCCTTAAGACCAACTCACCAGGGATAATTCCAGTCTGATCCAATGGACAAAATAAAAACTAGATTCTGAAGAATATGCAAACTGTGCTCGCCCGTGTAGCAATGCTGGATGTGTTTGTCTGGTTGTCCAAATGGTTGTCTGGGTGTTAGAAAAAAGAGACTTTAGAAAAGAGAAGAGAGAAAGAGCCAGAGCAAAGACGACGAATAAAAAGCCAGAGAATAAAAGAGACATTGCAACTGTTACAATCTTTTTTTATCCCTTCCTTGACCATGTGACTGAAACCCAAATGAAAGAATTCCAAATGGCCCTTGGGGTAAGAAAGAGGGGGGTTGAAACAGTAAAAGCAAATGTCTTTTTTCATTTTCAAATATCTTGGATTATCATCAATCCTAAACTGATAACTGTCGCCGTTGGTCTGCACTTGTCGGTGCAGTGTGAATGTGTACTAGGCATTTTTTACAGCAACATACTGGCAACACTGTTGACAGCTGGTTACTGTAATGAATCTTTAACAGTGACTAAATGTTAACACTGTTGCCAGTAATTTACTGTTAATTGTACAGTTCTTTATTGTAATATTTAGTATGTTACTGCAAAAAATACCATGCATTAAATTAAAACTCAAGTTAACTCATTTCATTTGCAGAAAGCAACTGCCTTAAATTGACCAACTGCTATATAAATGTATTAACTAATATTTATAATGCACTAATAATGTGAGCATAGTATTACTATGAACTTATTTCAACTGAGACCACTAAAAAATATTTCAAATAAAGAGATTAACAACTACACAGTCACTGCCTGTTAAATAAAGCAACATGCAGCAAATTCTCAATGATTCTTAGTCTTCTCCTGGACTGAAGCACAGGCTCTACTCTTCAGCACAATGGTGACCCACAAAAACTCAATTGTATAGCAATAAACATACATTGTTTATAAACATACATTTTATTACTGTTAAAATACATTTTGTGGGTATGTCTTTTTATCTTACACTGTTAACCCTTTCAACCCCACAGGAAAATCCTGTAGTGTCCTCACTATAAAGAGTAAAAGTAACTTTGATGCAGTGTTGCAATGAGATAATTATATGAATATGTAAGTGATTGTTGAGCATTAGTGATGAACACCTGCTGTTAACAAGCAGAATCACTGAAGGAAAGAGAAACAACGTGAACAGGAAAAGACAAGAGACGAGCAGAAACACAAGAACTACAACTGACTTCCAGACATTACACATTATTACACTTCTTATTAACCAGTATGACTTTGTTTCTGGCATACGTCTACAGAAGCTCTTATTGAGATCTTTAATTGAAAAATTTTGGTTTGACCATCACCATTATGGAGATCAGTGTTTGCTTTAGTTGGGCTCTTGACCTTTGACTTTTTAACATCAGCTTTTTCTCTGGCTATAATATGTTTTTTGCAAGCCACATTTGTTATGACACACACCCACAAATAAATATAGTACAACTCTGGAAAAAATTGAGAGACCACAGCAAAATTATCAATTTCTCTGGTTTTACTATACTATGTGTTTGGGTAAAATTCACATTTTTGTTTTATTCTATAAACTACTGGCAACATTTCTCCCAAATTCCAAATACGGTAAGAATGTTGTCATATAGAGCATTTATTTGCAGAAAACGACAACTGGTCAAAATAACAAAAAAGGTGCAGTGTTGTCAGACCTTGAATAATGGAAAGAAAATAAGTTCATATTAATTTTTAAACAACACAATGCTAATGTTTTAACTTAGGAAGAGTTCAGAAATCAATATTTGGTGGAATAACCCTGATTTTCAATCACAGCTTTCATGCGTCTTGGCATATTCTCCAGCAGTCTTTCACATTGATTTTGAGTGACTTTATGCCACTCCTGGTGCAAAAATTCAAGCAGCTCGGCTTTGTTTGATGGCTTGTGACCATCCATCTTCCTCTTGATCACATTCCAGAGGTTTCCAATGGGGTTCAGGTCTGGAGATTGGGCTGGCCATGACAGGGTCTTGATCTGGTGGTCCTCCATCCACACCTTGATTGACCTGGCTGTGTGGCATGGAGCATTGTCCTGCTGGAAAAACTAATCCTCAGAGTTGGGGAAAATTGTCAGAGCAGAAGGAAGCAAGTTTTCTTCCAGGACAACCTTTTACGTGGCTTGATTCATGTGTCCTTCACAAAGACAAATCTGCCCGATTGCAGCCTTGCTGAATCACCCCCGGATCATCAATTTTCAGCTTTGTCCAACACCTGGTTGTCTAATGGTTAGAAGGAGACCTGGAGAGCCCGACAAGCCACAGTGTCTCGCACCCACTGTGAAATTTGGTGGAGGATTGGTGATGATCTGGGGGTGCTTCAGCAAGGCTGGAATCAGGCAGATTTGTCTTTGTGAAGGACACGTGAATCAAGCCTCGTTTTCTGCAAATTAGTGCTCTAAATGACAATATTTTTATTTGGAATTTGGGAGAAATGTTGTCAGTAGTTTATAGAATAAAACAAAAATGTTAATTTTACCCAAACACATATCTATAAATAGTAAAACCAGAGAAACAAATAATTTTGCAGTGGTCTCTTATTTTTTTCCAGAGCTGTATATAGTGCCTCTTCATTCACTGATCTCATTCAGAGTTTAATCCTGTATCAAAAGTATTACACTACCACCACTGTGAAACTACAGCAAGAGTTCCAATATCAATCAGTTACAATGGAGAATTTGTTTAAACACATCATGCACACAAAAAAACAAAAAACAGCTACAGTGTCATTTAGACACACACACACAGATTTTAAAAATCAGCACATGAATCTCAACAATTGTGGAAATAAAAAAACATAATTTATTCATGCTGCAGTGCATGCTGGGAGTTGTATAATATATTCTGGTACCCAGCATGCATTGTGACATGAAACTTTTGATTGTCACAATTGTTGAGATTCATATGCTGATTGTTGATGTCTGTGTGTGTCTGAGTCATGCTGGAGTTAAAAAAAAAAAAATGTATGCACTTTATGATTTCAATATCCTTCAACATAACTGATCACTGAAACACTGCTTATCTCATGCTGTAGATTCACATAGATACTATGATCAATAATTATAATATTAAAATACCCACAAAATTAAAAATTAGACACAGGATGAGTTTAGAGAATCAGACAGTCCAGGATGAGTATGACATCATAAAACAAAAGACAAAAACACCTGATCAACTTCCTCTTGGCTTTTTCTTGCCATAATAAATGTGCTTTACACACTCTCACAGCAGCCAGAGAGAAACTAATGTTTCAAAGTCAAGGGTCAAGAGCCCAACTAAATCAAACACTGATCGCCATCATGGTGACTAAACACTTTATTATTTTCAATAAAATAGCAACATCTAATTCTCTGTTAATTCTCAACAAGTACTTTTGTACAGGTATGAAAGAAATAATGTTAAACTGGTTTGTAAACTGGTTTCACACTCAGTGTGACTGGAAGTCAGTTGTAGTTCTTATGTTTCTGCTCGTCTCTTCTCTTTTTTCTGTTCTTGTCCTTCAGTGATTCTGCTTATCAGGTGTTCATCAGTGTCTGAATTCACTTGCTTCTATTCATTCACTCAGTCATTTGGACTATATTAGTAAACTAATGTAGAGAATTGTGAATGAGGGTATAGAGTGTGATTTGGTACACAGCCTCTGAGTGTCGACTTTGAGCACTGTTAATTCACAGTATATCCCTGTAGGCTATTTTCTCGAAAGCGACAAATATTACTCAGAATGCATTGTTTTCTACGGTATATTACTGTTTTAATGGAAAATGGTATGACACTGTCATCATTTGGCCATTTTTTTACAGCAAGGTTTAACAGTGTAGATATGGCTCTGGTCCCTCCTGCAATGTACGTCTAAGGGGTTTGGGGGTTTCTTCAAATCACTAACCTAAAGCCCAATTTATACTTCTGTGTCGAAATCACGCCATACCTACGTCGTAGGCTGATACAAGGACAATACTAATATATATATCTATATATATATCTATATATATATATATATATATATATATATATATATATATATATATATATATACATACATACAGTGATTATCCTCTATTCAATTCCACTTGTTCGGCTAATAATGCAGCTGTGCATGACAGTCATATAGATGTCAGAGACAAAGAAGGACGATGAAAGCAACAATATGTTCATATTAAAGGCTGTGGCAGATGAGATTTGTTTTTAATAATACTCTTGGGTCTCAGCAGAACAATGAAGATCATTAAAAAGGAATGAAAAACATTCAGTTACACTCAAAGTATTAATGCTATTCAAAGGGAATCAGTGGTTAGAACGGTTGAGAAGGTTGGACCCGATAAATTGTGAATTAGGAATATATTTTATTTATTTGATTTACATATTTGATGTAGATTTTAACGAGGGAATATTATATTGAATTGCCTTTAAGTCATCATAAGACATTCCTACAGATGAGTTAAGTTGTATGTGATGTGATATATGTTTAATTTATGACATGTGAGCAGAACAAATTTCGGTAGGACTTTATTTTACAGTCCTGTTCCCCCTTATGCATACTATGTACTTATTATAGCAATTACATTAATTGGGTAATTACTAGGTACTAACTCTGAACCTACACCTAAACCTATTTTTTCTGCAGGTTACATTGATAGTAGTTGGTTTGAAAAAGTAACTGTTCTCTGTACTCAAAATTAACTTATAATGCTGTTTTGACGTCTGGGGAGGCAAGAAATCTCTAAATGGGTGCAAATAGTGTGGATCTTAGAGTGCTGAAGGGATTATGTATTTTTGTAGGCCAAAACCCCTAAACGAGTTTCATTTTAGCACTCCTGAAATAAAGTCTGTGGTGAACACAAGCTCTAGATATTTTCATGTTTTATTCTACAACATAAAATACATCAGTAATACCCTTGTGATTTTTTAAAAAGCCTTTACTTCCTGTTTTGGATCCAGGGAGATGCTAATTTTGAATTAGCATTGAAAACTCGAAACCCTGAATCTCTAAAACTCTTTTTGGAATCTATTTTTTTACAAAAACTGTTTGGATGAACCAATTTGCCAGAATGAATCAGGCTTTCCAGAAACACTGTACATATGGTATGTTTAGAACAAACCGTTTTTCTAAACTGAATTGGACTTTCCAATGTGAGAGAGAGCAGACGGTGTGGTTATTTACCTTCTCTTGCTCGGTAGTAAAGTAATACAAACTGTTGCGCTACAACTAAACATTCCACCGCACATTGCATTCATAGTGGTCACAAGACAGTACTTGCAGCCGTGATCATGTACAAGCAACATTTTTTACATTTTATTCATCCAATTTTAGAGCCTGAACTATCAACAGTATTTAAAGTCAGCTTCAGTATGTTTGCTGTTCTAGATCAGATATTTATGAAAACATCTGTGTTTGCACAGAACAAGGACATCCGCTGCATTTCTCTATGCTTACAACATCTTTTTCTTGTTTTATCATCATCAGCATGAGTCTAAAATCGCTTTCCATTTCCAACGCCAGCTGTTCCTTTGACTTATCGCCTTTCTGCATATTCATTTGCTTTCTCAGCTGTGACAAAGCAAACTGAAGGAAATAAAAAGGAGCCTACAATCAGAATGCAGAGTCATTCATTAGAGACAGACATGGTCCAACTACAAGAGGTATTGAAACTGATATTCTCTGTGAGTATATAGTATAATGTTTGTGTTTTCTCACAAAAAGCACAGTGGTGATATACCATAGTACAGTTATGCTACCGGAATAATGTATTAATGTTACCACATTAATTACACCAGCAAACTGTGTTAGTCATAATACAGTCATACTCACAAAGGTAAAGTGTCACTCCTCTTTTTAGCCTAATTATAAACAAAAAACTCAAAAACTCAGCTATGTACTTATTTTATTGAGTCATATGCAGTGGATTTACTTAGTCGCCTTAAACACGCGTAACAAATCCGTTACCCAAAATTCAAGATGGTGTGCAACTTAAAGGAGCATTTCACCCATGGGAACATTGATCTTTATTGAAAGTGGGTCATATATGTAGTCGAAATGTAAAATAAATTTTAAATTTGGTGCCTTCTTGACCGAGGAAAGAAAGAAAGTAACTTCAGGACGCATTTGTATGAAAGACAACAACTCCCACAATGCACCACATTGCACAGCTGCGCAAGCCACTCCCACTAATCCAGAACAGCATATGAATCACTCATCCGTCTATAAGGCTAGCTACCACCAGAGCTTGAAATTCATTTCACACAAAATGTCTAACGTTAGTTAGTTGGCGAACTCATTAGTGAATTACTCCTCATTTGTATTTCTTTCGAAGTGGTGAATTATTGCATGGTAACGTTACCGGGATGTTCAGTCAGATGCGGTGCGAAACTAGGATGGTTCACAACACAAACGTCCGTGTCCTCGTCTGATTCAGAGATTTCGTCCAGGAGAAATTGGCATCGTTTAAATTCTTTGCCGCAGACGGACTGTATCTCTGTGTTCGTAGTTGCATAGTGAGATCACCCCTGATCGCCCCCTGGAATAATGAGGAGCTAGTGTTTGTAGTCTCTACACTTTTCAATGAAATGTGACTTCCTGCTTATTATGACGCAAAATGATGATTTTTACGTCATAATAAGCAGGAAGTAAAACACTTAAATCCTTATTTCTCCCATCTCAGGGAAAAATGAATGAAAAATCCACGTTTATTATAATATATGACTGGGTTTCTAACAATACAAAGCTTAATGCAAATGGGTGAAGTGTCCCTTTAACATTCTCTAGTCTAGGCTATAAAGTGCAACAGGGTTTCAGTAAGTAAATACGTTAATTTCCTCCATAGGGAAATGTATTATTAAAGATATCTTAAAGACAAACGATAAACCTTTAAATACAGCCTTACTGCAAGCTACGAGGTTGTTGAAGATGTCAGCCCGCATTATTTCAACTTATTAAAATAATTGTGTTTAACACAAGAAATTGTGGTGAAAAACTACAGTACCTATGATGCTGTCAACTTAAACTAGAGTCGAAACAAATGCATATTTTGCAATAAAAAAAAATATATGGATGGATGGTCACATATATATATAATATATATATATATACATACATAAAAAAAATGTATCTGATGACCAAACATCTATCCATCCATATCAGCATGAGTGTGTTTAATGACATATGAAACCCTTAGTACACAACGTTAACATGATTCTTCTGCTTGGTTCATTAGCAATGCACAGATGTTTTACTGAATTTTAATGAAATATAATGTCAAATAAATTGGTGATTATTTTCGATGGCAAGTACAGTTATGGTTTAGCTATAGTCTATAATAGAACATGGTAAATATGACATCTACAGTGAAGTCTATCGACAATATCCCCGTTTCTCCAACACCTTCAGCTCCCTTGCAACTTGCACATGTCTGTACAAAAATGTCCTACACCTGAAATGCATCTCTCTGTCCCATGAGTCTGAACACCTCTTATTCCCACATTCACTTCTATCAGTCATTTTCTCTTCTTCCCACCCATGTGTCCAGGCATGGTTTCATTTCTGCAACTCCCACAGTGCCAAGCAGCATCCTACACACACACCCCTGAGCGCTGCTAACATACTGGACCTAACTAACTAAACAACATACTACATCTCTTTCATACTCTGATGATCGGTCAGTCGATCGATCGATAAATAGATAGAAAGATGAAGAGGAGGACAGCACAGTGCAGCGTAGCAGACATTCATGATCAGTTTAAAAAAGTCAACAGCACCATCTTCTGGCTAATTTTGCTTGTTTCTCAAATTTGTTCAAATGCAATCCTCTAACTGAATTAAGCTGGAGAAAAAACAGGTACAAATTTATAATAGCCTAGGGTACAATGGGGCTAAAGGCACACCCTAAGAAAAATGTGCTTATATATATATATATATATATATATATATATATATATATATATATATATATATATATATATATATATATATATATATATATTGGAGCAACACATTTTGTGTAAAAATAAATCATATAAGTGGTGTTTTGTTTGTTTAAAAATCTTATAAATGAATGAGGTGGCAAAGTGGGCCTTTTGCCCCATAGAGGGTAAAACCAGCATGAGGAAAAAGGCACAAAGTATTGATACTAATACTTTAGCTAAAATAAAATGTTTTTAATAATGTCTAAGTTATTGCATGTTCTAAACAATCACTTTAGCAAAGATTATTAAAATAAATAAAATAATTCATTTTTATTCAATAAATAGATGTTCATTTTAAAAATAGAGAAACAAAATTATTTCAAAAAGTAAAGATTCTGATTAAAATCGACTAATTGAATAAAGCTTTACATTAGTGACAAATAAATATATTTTAATATATGATATGATTAATATAATATTTTTTAAATATGATGGTTTTGTAAAATTGTGAGAACTGGAAGGTCCCGAGCTGTCTGGGATACTCTCTGGGAAAACAAGGACCTTTCTGGAAATTAACATTTGAACTCTCTCTTGCAAAATTAGCATCCCCGTCCGAGACAATCACCTCAGTAAGAAAGTACACCTCAGGGAAATAAAGTACATATCTTTACTGTCTGTCTTATTTATTGCTGTCTGTCCCAAAGTAGTAAAGCTCAATATAAAGAAAATAATGCAGAACAAACAATCATTCAGGTTGTGTGCTTCTCCCTGCCCTCGTTTCCTTACGGGAAGAGATACACACAATCTGTTGGTGTGATGTTTTTGGGAGCAGAGCATGCTCTGTCAGCCTTTGAGGGTGCTGACTGCGAGCATTGTGAGAATGCTGCGGCTTCTTCTGCCCTGGAGGAGAGACAGATGCTTCAGCTATATGGTTCTGAGAAAGTGGATGTGCTGAGCATCTAAACGGGGGAAGAGGATTCTCCATCTCTTTCCCCTGCATATGAGGAGCTGGTGGAGGTAGTTTCTCGTGCTGTGTCAAAGTTAAACATCGAATGGCCAGCCGAGAAACAAAGTGCTAGTCCCAAAAGTAAATTACACTGTAAATGATTTCTGTTGTTTTCACAGCATTATAATGTTTTTCTCAACAGTTTCTTGCTGTATAACCTATGTACAGTATGTTACTGTAGATTTTGTTGCTTTCACAGTATTGTTGTGTATTTTCAACAGTTATGTACTGTGCACACAGTTGACAGTATGTTACTGTAGATTTTCAATGCATTCTGGGAAATTATTAGTTACTGTAAATCTAAATACAGCAGTGCAAATTGACCGCGAAAAACACCACACACAATTCCACAAGTAAAATTGCTAGCCTAAGCCTAACGTTATCCTTACATAAAACATTTTCAGGACTGGGTGACCATTAACAGCCTTAATTTCTGTCAGTGGGGGGTGCATGAGAGCGCAGAATGAGTTTTTCTGTTGTGTCAGTGCATCGTGTAGACCTGTCGTTTCTGCCGACCTGGAACTTTGTCATATGGTAAGTAATAAATCTTAATATTTGCATGCATGGATTCTAGCTAATAACTTGTGCAGTTACCTCAGTCTATGTTCATTCATACACTTTTGTTACAAATTGATTTCTATTCTTTTTATTTTGCACAAGTGATGGTTTAGAGCTTATCCTATTGTGATGTGACTTATTACAGATGATATTGTGATCACTCTTGATTCAGTTGGAATATATATATATATATTTTTTTTTTTCTGTGTATTTACAGGTTTTTTGTCAGGATAAATCCTGAAAATTCTAAATGAACATCACAGTTCCAGGTGAGCAGAAAGAGTGGAAGGTTGTTCGGAGAAAGACCATGGCCTTTAATCCACACGTTGCATCTTACATCAGGGACTTTGCAGAATATGATTGGCAAAATCATTAAGGTAAGAGTAATATTAGGGATGTGCAGCGGAGCCCATATCTGTAGAAATGATTTGTGTCTGAATCTGTATTTAGAAAAATCCAAAAAGGGTGGAAATGACTTAAACCATACATTTTCCAAATTTATAGTCTGTTTTAAAATGTAATTATGTTCCCTTCACACATTTACATTTAACAAAAAATGCCTTGTATAAGTCAAATAATTTGTATTTTTATATTATAATTGTAACATCTTTTTAAATAAGTTTTAATTAAAACATGAAATGGTAAAAAAATAGGGTTGAGTGAAATGGTCAAAAATCATCTTGATAAAATGTTTCATATCAGTCTGTATTGATAATTATCACAATCAATGTCAAATATTTATTTATTTTAAGTTTTAAATGTTCTCAAACATACATTAAATACAACAGGTAAAGTTAAAGACAACAGGTAAAGTTAAAATATAATGAAATGTAATAGGGGTGGGAATCTTTTGATTCAATGATTGGATTCAAATCGATTCTTTGGGTCACGATTTGTTTCAAAAGAGGCGGTACTTTTGAACTTGGGAATTCTCTTTTGAATCAAATTTCAATTTGATATATGCATAGAATCGATTTAAAATCTCTGATCGAATCTAAAATCAAATCTATGCATATATCTAAATGAAATTTAATTCAAAATCGAGAATTGAACAGAAGATAAATGATCAGCAGCTACTGTTAGCTCTAATCAAGAAAGCGGGAGTTATTTAGTTTAAATTATACACACCTCATATCTGCGTTAATTTAATCTAACCCGCTGCCGCTCAGCGTTCACATTCGCCTCTCATGGCGTGAGCTCACGCACGTCTTTTTCATCATTAAAATTAGTAAGCATAAAGTCGACAGACATATACGAAAGGAACTGACTGTCGTAAGCATTGTAAGCCTAATTGATCGTAGAGACCATTGGTGGTAATTGCTCTATAATCAATTTAAGGTTACAATACTTTGGGGAAACGCAGCCCTGATCAGTGGCCGATTGTTTGGAGTCAGAGATATAGAATACGGGCCATTGCCTTCTCAATATTTATTACTTTAGCTTCTGATACAGGACATGTTCATTCTCTTTTATAGAGTATTTGTTCGTTACCACAGAAAACCGCTTGCGTGTCCATGTTGAACGCGTTTCTTATATGTTAAAACTAAAGTAGCCTACCTAAGCTATTTTCTGTGCTACAAACTAGTGTTTACAATTATGACAAATTCAATACATCAAAATGTCAAGAAGCACAACAAGCTTTTTTGTACAGCTAGAAATAACTATAAGCGGATGATACCGGAAGCCAGACACATTTCATTTATAAATGGCCGTGCCACTCTTCCGTGAAAAATAAGGTGGATACCATAGGAAAAACAAATTCTCCTAAAAAGGTGTTGATAATGTGAGTTAGGTTTTTTCTATTATTAGTTGTATTTTTTGCCTCTGATTGATTTGTGCTTATCATTCCTTGCAGGATTATCAGAAGTGTTGTCGCTCTTCTACCACTTGACACCATCACTACCCTCCTCACCTGGCCTTCATCCTCACCTGTCTTGCTTTCTTTCTAAGTTTCTTTTTTACCTGTTCAGGATCATTTTTGCATGAATTGAAATACATGAATTCTTCACTGAGCTTAATTATTAAATATATATTGTTCATTAGTCTTCTTTTAAAGAGATTGTTATTGTTGTATTATATTACATTATTATTATTACTAATGTATTGTTTAAAAATACACAATAAACCTTTTTGTGCAGTTAAAGCTTTAATTGTTCTTTTTTCTATTAACAGCTAAAATAATATTCCTACAGATTTTCTACATATTCTACACAGTAGCCCTATAAAAGTAAATAAAATAACAATTCATAACTGTATAATACTATACAGTATTATTAAAAATCAACGGTGTAATACTGTGTTTTAAAGTGGTAAAAAATTACAGTAAAATAATGTATTTAATTTTACAGTATGCTTAACAGTACTGTATTTAGTGTTACAGTAATTTTACTGTTGAATGAAATACAGCATCTACTGGATAATTGTTGCCAGTAAGTTACTGTTAATTTGACAATAAATTTTTTACAGTGTAGATGAGCTTTCTCACACCAAACACGGTACCTCCACCACGGATAAAAGGAGATAGACAGAGCCTTTCTGCTGGACGCATTCAAGCACTACCTCCCTCACCGTCCCCAGGCCCCTGGGGCTACTGGGCGTGAGCAGCCTGAGCCATCGAGCTCCTCATATCGAGCGCAACAGAAAGACACAACGCTCTCAGCCGATTTGAAGAACGTTCTTCTCTCGAAAAAGGCTTCGGCAAAGAGGAAATTGTGACGCCCATGGTGTCAGACTTCTGAGGGCAGCCCCCTCCGGTTAGGAGCAGTGTACACCTCCTTACACGGTGCTCACGCCACTTCGGTGCCTCTGGACGAAGCGGTTTCGAGCAAGCTGATGGTTCAACGTACCATGACGCTGCATCAGGCTTGCACCCTCTGAGGAGGGTCGAAAATTAGTCAAGTCGGTCGTTTCCTGCCAGTATGCTTCAGGTCACAGAAGTGGCTACTCTAACTACACCAGAGGTCTGCCTCGAGAGGCTGGTTATAGATTATCTGGCAGAATGGACAATTCTGCCAAACATATCTGAATGGGCCCTGCAGATTGTTGAAAAAGGTTACAGAATCCAGTTTGGTTCTCTTCCACCATGTTACAACTGGGTGTTACTCACAGCAGGCTCTGGTGATGAATCAAGAAGTGAAATCTCATTTCGCAAAGGACACTATAGAACGGGTTCCTCCACTCGACAGAGACTTGGGGTTTTACAGCCAGAATTTCATTGTTCATTGTTTCATTGTTCTCATTGTTCCCAAACAATTTAATTGTTCCCATTGTTCGTCTAATATAGGATGCATGGAGGGTTGCGTCCTATATTAGATCTTCGTCTTCTGAATCGTTCTGTCAAGAAACTGAGGTTCAAGATGTTAACGTTGAAGCAGATCGTGACTCAAGCATACCAGTATTAGGTTTTCCGTTCGGTCTAGCTCTATCATCCTGTACGTTCACGAAATGCGTAGATTCAGCTCTGGCACCTCTCACACTGCAAGGAATTCACATTCTGAACTATATAGATGACTGGCTTATTCTAGTAGAGTCTGAACAGCTGGCATTTCAACATCGAGATGCTGTTCTCGCTCTTATGAAAAAGTTGGGGTTGAGACTGAATGCCAAGTCTCAGAGAAGTTTCTGACCCTAAAGACTGTGTTTCTTCTGGCAATTTCTTCACTAAAGAGAGTAGGAGATCTTCAGGCCCTGTCGATGTTCCCCTCGTGCCTTGAGTTCGCACCAAGGATGCTCAAGGCTTTCCTTTACCCTAAGCAGGACTATGTTCCGAAAGTTCCGACCAACGTACCTCAGCCTACCATTCTGCAGGCATTCTGTCCTCCTTCTTTCAATGATCAAGATCAGGAAAAGCTGAACCTTATTTGTCCAGTTAGAGGACTGGATACTTATGTCCACAAAGCTGCCCTGTGGAGGAAATCTGATCAGCAGTTTGTCTGTTTTGGGTCACCTAAGAAAGAGCTCCCTGCATCTCGGCTGTTAGCAAGTGGATAGTTGAGGCTATCTCTCTTGCCCATAAAGCTTCTTGCCAGCCATCACTTTTGGCCATTAGAGCTCATTCCTTTAGGAGTATGGCGGCCTCCAAGATCTTAATTTCTGGGGTCTCCTTTCAATAAGTTTGTTCCTCTCACTTTCATCAGGTTTTATGACTTGGACCTGGGTTCCCCTGGATCACGAGTGTTTATGTCATAGCTGCTCCCAGTATTCACACAACAGGTACTTGTGCGTATGGCGTTTGGGCATTGTCGACCCCCCAAAACTTCATTGACGCAGCGCAAGTTCCCTTATATACAGTATATATCCTTATTTTCCCTTATCTCAGGTTACAACTTTAACGTTCCCTGAGAAGGCAACGAGACACTGCGTCACTTTGCCATACTCCCTGCATCCCTGTGATCGATTTGCTTTGGCTAAATCGAAGCTAACACCGGTCATTGGATGCTTTTATCCTTTCCTGGTCGTGACGTCACCTGCCCGTGACGCTCACTCTCGCCATTGGACTAGTTGGCGCATGTGCTTCAGACGCTATCACGCGGGATGTTCCCAAAGCGTCATTGACGCAGCGTCTTGTTCCCTTCTCAGGGAACTGGACATTCTTTACGTTCCCAGAACCAACACTAAATATTTGGAGAACGTACTTGTAACAAAACTCTGTTAGCTGGAATGTTGGTTGCCTTATGGGGAAGAAAAATTTATAGAAATGTTGATATTGAACTAGCATGTCTTTTTCATAGTTTTACCTCCTGCAGGTCATTAGACATGGCATAGGATAATTTGAAGACATGGTGTTGGCTAAAGATGAAGACCGCTTTTGAAGATTCAAGACAAAGTGAATTCAGCATTTAAACAAAAGATAACCTTAGGAATGATCATAGCATAATGTATTTTAGATTGTCGTAATGGTTCTAATTTGGAAGTTAAACATCCTTTTGTGGAAACATTAACCTTTGTGAATGATTAAAAGTTATATATGATATATTACATTATGTCTTAGTTACAGTCTTAAGAGGCTGTTGAAAAGATTCATTGTGCAGTAAGAGAGAAAGAGAGACTGTTTGAGTGGAGGCAGGGATGGTGTTAAAGGAGACATATCATGCTTTTAAATCGTTCCTTTTTACATATAAATCATACATTTGTAGTCTATATAAAGCGGAACTGCAATGCTTGGGTCTGAATTCCTCATTATTATAGCTCCACAGGCCCCTTTTCTACCCCTTTTCTGATGTGCGTCTGAGAGTAACTCGTTTTGGTGCGGTCTCTTTAAATACAATTGAGACACTTCATACCCCACCCCCTCTCCAGTTTGCAGAGGTTCAACTCCACCCCGTTCGGCCATTTTTGTAGTTTGATAGCAGAGATACGATTATCTAGCGGGACAGAAACTTTTTATTCACACGTTATTAACAAAATGTCAACAACGGAAGACTTGTCCAGCCAGCCTTACATGTTCGAGCCAGAGTCGGAGCCGGAGCGAGATGAAAATGAAGACGACGAACCTGCCCATCTTCATATGGATGTATCGCAATGGTGTGTTACTGTATTTACACATGAAGCTTTGGTCTTCTGACCTTTTACCACTGTGTCGATTTATTTTGATTAATATGTGCGAGGAAGAGAGAGCAAGACAGCGCCTAGTTTGGAGACGGTGAAGTCTTGTTTACACTTTCGCCTGGCTCCGAAGAGAGAGAGAGAGCGCGCGCGCGACCGGGTCTCTCTCTCTCTGCTCATTCTTTCAGTTAAACATGCGCCCTGTCACAAGCGTGGCAGTTCATCTACATTAGACGGTGTAATGAAGCGTGTGGGTTACTACATCCAACAACCGAACATTTTAACTTACCCTCTCGTAACTTCTGCATCCTTTAGCTTGGACTACAAAATTGCAGCGAGAAATAAAAATGGCGGATTGCTCGAAGTGTTGGGCCGGAAGTCAATGTCCTTATTTGGCAGTTCCGCTGCAAATACTGTGACGTAATAGTTCAAAAAACGTCATAGATAACAGAAAAATCGGAACAGGTTGAAAAATATGACCAAAACAGAATATAAAGATATCAACGAAGCACCTGAAGAGAATAATTTCAACTTTTCTGTACTTCTAAACACTCCAAATATACAACTAAATGCATTTAAGGGCTAAAAAAGTGGATTTAGCATGATATGTCCCCTTTAAGTCTGACTATAATCTTCTAAAGCTTAAACAAAACAAAGCAATGATATTTGAACCAAAACAATCCAGCTGACTTTTCTAATTACAAATGAATAATGAACAAATTATTTGAAACTGTTTAAGAGACCATGTTAAAACTAGGTAAAACTTGAGGAAAAGAGCAAATCTTGAAAATGAGCAGTTCATAATCATGTGTGTCTAGTATGAGTGTGTGTGATGGTGACTGCACTGCATGTTTCATTTGTATTAGTTTGGGGAAATATTCTGTCCTGATTGTGTGTATATTGTGTCATTATCCTCTGGAATTTGAATGTTTTTATGGAAGTAAAATAATTTGACAAAATGTTTTTTAAACAAAAAGCCTGTTGAATTGCACTACTTGAAAAAATATGCATTGCATTAACCCTGCTTGCATTTTAATGCATTGTATTTTCAGGGCTTGCATTTTTATGGGCTGAAATTCAACATGGTTGTATAAGCTGTGAATATTTCAATTCAAAACATTTCACACACGTTTTCATTATTAAAAATTCAATAATCCATATTCACCTTTCATATTTCACTTGCAAAATATTCATTCTGTTTAAAAAAAATGTCTGTCCTTTTTATTTTGATATACAAATTCGCTTCCATAAATGCAGTGGTTCAAATTTGACAGGAAATTCAACCTTCGACATCGGGGAACGGCAGGAATATCAGTGGATTTCCGATTGATAATCTCCATAGTTGTTAGTCGACCTCACCAGCAGGGGGTGCAAGCGGCTGTTGACGAAGAAAGCTTTAGAGCAACTATGAGAGAGTCATTCATTAATTCATAAAACGGATTTACAGAAATGGAGCAAGTAGTAATTATTTGTGATGATTATCAGGGCCAGTATATGGAAAGGCTGATAAAGACACAAAAGCTGTGTTTTCATTTAAGTCTTCGCTGTTACTTTTGCACCTACATGTCAGCAGCTTTCTCTACCGTGAACGAGGTTATAATGTTATTCCCCGATGCTGATGTACAGATCAAACGTTAAATGGTAGACATTCTCTCGTTTGTTTAGTTTTCTTTATATCGCGGGCGCTGTGCTGCAGAACTGGGGATTCCCTCAAAATGTCATTCTCTAGGATTCCCCTGCAGACAGGACACTTAAAGTAGCTCAATGGACGAATACAGTGATATAAAAGACCAAACTCATATCCTATATCTACGCTATAGATATAGGAACAGGCAGACGGACAGTTTCAAGCGACTCCCAGCACTGGCATAAAGTTGGCTTGACTGTATATTCGCACATTTAGGAACTGTCTCTAAAGTTACATTTTTTTCTTATGTGGGCTATAATGACTGTAAATGGATATGTGTTGAAAAGAAATAAAGCTGAGCGTTTCAAGGCACTTCAGTAGGTCTTTAATGATCTCTTTATGGCCTTTTATTGTATTAATGTTTTCATCTGTAAGTCCAGTGTTTCAAAAAATATACTTGTAATATTTGAATTACACTACAATTGTACAGTACAATTAAGTGCACTTCTTTTCACAAGAGATTGCATGTTAATATAACAGTAACTTGTTTAATTTGATGAGATATCATTAGTTTTTTACTGAAATAAATGACAAATTTGCATGTTCTTTTGTTCAGTGTGCAAAGACAATGCTTCTATTCCAGACTCTTACATTGTTTGCCATGTGTTTTAAGAGGAACCCTAATGCAAAGAAAGCAAGCATGTTCCCCATAAAGTCCTATAAAGAGCTAAATCTGGGTGATTATTACCACCACTTATTTGAAGGGCTCTTTTTACGGGATCAGTGACCTGAGATGTAATGAAGCAGAAGGTGAGCAGATTTGTCAGAATGTCTATCTATCTGTGTATATATTGTCTAACTGTTTGCACTGTAAGAAATATCCTAATTTTACAGAATTAATTAATAATTATTTTTTTAAATAGGCCTACATTTTTTTCAAATTGTCCTCAAAACTCTGTAAAATAACACGGCTCTCATTTTAAGTATTATGTCATTAATGACATATTACAGTACTTCTCTTTTTTTTTATACAAAAATACTGTATTATTTATATTATTTATATTATTATTACATACAAATGTATGTGCAATTACAAAACTAATGGCGATAATAATTCGCGAAATCACCACCAGATGGTGCAATGGGACAGTTGGGACCATTGTTCACGCTGTTAAAAAAAAAAAAAAAAAATCATAAAACATTTTTAAAATGTCCTAATTTAAATTAAGTGCAAAACATTTAACAGAAAGTTGAATTAAATGTTTTACTACAAAACTTATTTTACAGCTATTTCCTGAATTATTATGATCAAACACCTTAACTGTAAAAAATAAATAAATAACATGGAGGGAAAAAAAACACAGTTATGACTGGCAGTAACAGAACATTAAACACTTACAGATCTCTCAAGATCTCAGCATCTTTACCTGTGCCTATCCAGTTTGACTATTTCTTTCATACAAAAGTTCTTATTGAGAATAAACGGAGGTTTAGATGTTGATGTTTTGTTGAACACAATAAAGACTATTATGCTGATCAGTGTCTGCTTTCTTTGAGCTCTAGACCCTTGACTTTTTAACATTACATAAACTATGTAACCACCTCGCTCAGAACACCTCTAGACGAGCTTTTGTCAAGCAATCATCAAAGTTGTACTTTGAACATCAACGATCCTGACAAGCATTCATTTACTGTTTTATTTTGATAGTTCCTGTATATATACTCTCATAAACACATGAAAATAAAAAAAGTGAACCGAACTAGTTGTGAGGCGGAGTTTGTGTGAGTGACGCGGGTTTACGCAACCTCTCATCTGACACAATTGCAGCTTTCACTTCCGCAGGAGAAATGGAGCAGAACAACTAAAGAAACACAGACTGGATTCTTCTTACTTTTTCACATCAGGTTTTATCAAGACTTCCATTCCACTGCATCCTCTGCGCCTTTGACTTCAAAGGTAAAGTTTAAGAGTTTCATTTCACAGCTGTCCTGGACGCTTTACCGTGTGATCGCTTTGGAGTGAAGTCTCTGTTTACATGTCGGTTCACTTGTGTTTCGCTAAAACTGCCCGTGCTGAAGATAAAACAGTAACGAATATGAACTATGAATAATGACAGTGTCCACATGCCTATTTTTGGTCACTGGTTCTACAATTATTATTGTTTCAGTTTGAACTTGGGGTTGTTGTATTGTACAATTGCTCTTTTAAACATTCTTACAGAGGCCATGCATCTTAGATGTTTACTACATTAAAAGTTATGCTTTGCTGTTCAAACACTAAGCAATTTAATACCAAACGTGGTGAAATACTAACAATCTAGTATATATATATATATATATATATATATATATATATATATATATATATATATATATATATATATATATATATATATAATATATTGAAAAACAATGTTTCAGTATGCTTTACATCAGTTCTGTGTTTCTGATCATAATGCTGTTCATAAATTTGGTTTTAACCATTGGGTTTATAATTATTATTATTCTTTTTCTCCATAGGAAGGGCTTTCCATTAGAAGCGCAGCGATGGTGCAGAAATATCAGTCCCCTGTGAGGGTTTACAAGTTCCCTTTTGAGCTAGTAATGGCGGTGAGTTTTTAAGAAATGGCATGCGCATGAGAAGAGTGTATCATATTGTTTAAAAGTCTATCTATATTAGGCTAAATCCTTTTACATTTAGTTTTCTCTACTCTCTCTCTATCTCTCTCTCTCTGTGTGTGCGTGTTTGTGTGTGTGTTTCCAGCTTTGTCTTTGTTAATTTATGTGTATTCAGTATTTTATTGAGTAATGTTTGCAAAGTTTGTCTAGTCAGCTGTCCTCTGTCTCAAAGCTGCATTGCTCTAGAGTTCACTAGACTGTCAGATCAGTCGTCAGCTCAAATGCTGGTAAATCTTTAACCTCACAGAGCACAGCTTTCTATTGTTTTATTGCTTTAATAGCATTCATGGTTTGAATTGAACCAGTGGTTCAAACGTTCCTGGCTAATCGCTCAATACCGCAGTCCAGACATTCTGAAATATACAGTAATAGTATTGCCTGCAGAGATAATGAAACTATCAAGGTTCAAGAAACATTTAGAAGACAAACTATCAAGACTGTAAATCATACTTCTGCTATTACTATATTTATACATTAAATGTATATACCTCTATTATACCTCTTATATGTTCATAATTTTGTATATCGTACATTTGTTACAATAAACAATGTTGTGTGGGATCACCACTTAGTGTCCAATAATAATAATAGATTTTTTAATATCTATTATTAATAAAAAAAAAAATATTTTTTTTTCATTCAGTGTAAAATATGCATCCTGAAAACCAGTTGAAATCCATTCACTGGGATATATTATCTTAACTTTTTTTTTCTGTAATAAAACTGATTAGATTTAGATGATTCTAAGATTTGAAGCTGTTGTAAAATGCAGATAAGCACACGCCAATAACTGATCTATAAACATTGTTAATGAACTTGGGAGAAGAATTACTCAATTATTGAAATTTTCACTTTATATTATAAATATTTACCAATGTCAATGGTCAAAATTACTGTAACATACGGTTTCGAGTGTATTCTTGCTTTAATATCCTCTGGCTAGTCAATGCACAGTAAAGTTCTACATTGTTAACGCTTATTAACTAATGGTTGATGTTCTATGAGCACGATTCCAGTTCACCTCTTCATACTATGAATGCCCAATGAAAATATCAGTTTAACTTCATAGATGAGGTTTAATATCTGACTGGCTGTTTTAATAATAATAATAATGATCAAATATTTAGATTTAGTCTACTTTCGTGGTGCCTCATATATGCAAAACAAACACTGGATCTTTGAAGTAGGCTGATCTCAAGCCCTGTTCACACTTGGTATTAAGAAGCGTTTTGGTCGATTGGATCACAAGTGGACGACGCTAAATACAGGTGTAAACTGGGTCTAAAACATTTTGAGCTTGTCCGCTTTTGACCAGAGGGAGTTGAAAACTTTCGTTTTCGTTGGATTACTTTTGTGGTGTAAACGCTCATGTGATCGAATGTGATCAAACAGCCACAAAAGACTGTCTACTGACCTAATGCGTGAACATTATGGGAAGAGCTCTAGCCAGACAGGGTTTAGACTTTGTCGGCTGGAGACCCAAGTTTGGTTTGAGGATGAAAAACGTATCAAGCACAATGTTCTCTCATCATTCCTGATTTCTAACACACACACTCAGCGTTCGGCTGGTATTCGGCTGTCAGAGCAGAAACGAAAGCTCATGTTCTCCGTGTGTTTTTCCTTCGTCTCCGCGCGCGTTCATATGTAAATTTCCTGTGCTTATTTTGTGCATCAGATCAAAAGATCTGAAAAAGGCCAAACATTTACTCGCCCATAAACCCTCCCCTCGAAGAAATCAGGACTGAAGCGGTTGAAAGTGGACAAAAGAGACGGATTAAAAAACAGGTGTAAACGGGAATGCGTCTCCCTCGTCCACTTGTGATCCGATCCACCAAAATGCACAGTTGCCCCTCTCCACATCAGCAGCTGCCCTGATAAAGCTGACAAGAGCAGATGACATCAGCACTCCCATACACGCTCAAATCCTTTTACGGCTGTCTCGTGAGCTTTTAATGTTATCTCACCCTTTACACAATCATTATCTGATCTTTAACACTTACCGTGAACTGAGAAACCTTGTGAAAATGAAGTGCACTTTAGCATCTTTATATGCTATTACATAATCACTTCCATTGGCTTTGAAATACGGTAAAAAGTTACTGCTGAATGAACTGACAAGCATTTTTGGTCAACTAAAATATACTTTAAAGGGCCTATATGCAACTTTTTCCCCCAAATAAACGTAACAATAGCCTTTTTATTTGACTATGTATGACTCAAACATCTCCTGATGAGCATACTGACACCTTGTCAGCTCACAGCGGGTGCACCTATAAGCCTGTATCCTATTTTTCCTATTTTCTGTCGGGTCGGATTTTTCGCGCGCTGTCTGCGGATGTGACGTCAAGCGCGTTCATGTTAAACGTTTCAGATCACTCTGCCACCACCGCTAGTCAGCAAACAAACTTAGTTTCTCAAACAATATATGTATTTGACTGTTCTTACCTCTGTAAACATAATGTAGACTTCTTTGCAGCGGATGACTTGTGAAGTGTGCACGTACGAGAGCGAGCAGAAAGGAAGAGCAGTTCCGTTTTTTGGCCACAGGTGTCAGTCGCGAGTTTAAATTTCAGAAAAAAGCATATAGCCCCTTTAATGCCATTTTTATTGAAATGTGTCATGTATTTAAGTGTATTTGCTGCAATTTAGTGCATTTAAAATATATTAACTTATCAAATACACTATTCAGATTATAATAGTATGTTAGTCAACACAAAACAAGTGCACTTCTAAAGCATGACAAAATAGTATTAAAACAATGATTTAAAATGCAATGTAAATTAAGCTTTTATTAGACATTATAACAAAGTTTACTTTTTAAAAGTGTACTTGAGTGTGTTAAGAAACAGTCATGAAAGTATTTAAGTGTCCTTAAGTTGGCTTTTATTTCATTAATATATTTTCTGCACGTACGGTTTTATAAAAAAATAATACTTTTAAGATTTGACGTACATCAAGTTCACATTTAAAGGGGTGGTTGATTATGATTTCACTTTTTTAACTTTAGTTAGTGCGTAATGTTGCTGTTTGAGCATAATCAACATCTGCAAAGTTACAACGCTTAACGTTCAAAGCAAAGGGAGATATTTGCTTTTAAATAAATCTTTTTTTAAGGACTACAACAAACGGCTGGTAGGGACTACAGGACATTCCTCCCGGGTTAGTGATATCACCAACCCTATAATTTACATAAACCCCGCCCCTGGACACGATTTATAGATTATCAAGACAGAATATGCTAATTAATGACTAGAAGATAACTACACATAAGCTACATAAATTCATCAACTAACCATTCAGAAACGCCCTGTTGCTTATACATGTCGTCAATTCTTCTTGAGTCTCTCCATCATTTTCTGAATCTGGTTTGAACATAAAAGGTTAAAAGTTTTGAAATTTTCAGTGCATGTCTGTGTGAGCGCAAGCTCTTGAAGCTCCGCCCCCTGTGCCGGGAGCAGCAGCTCATTTGCATTTAAAGGAACAGACACAAAACGATGCGTTTTTGCTCACCCTCAAAAAGTGACAACTTTAACATGCTATATAAAAATATCTGTGGGGTATTTTGAGCTAAAACTTCACACACACACACACACACACGCACACACACACACGCACTCTGGGGACATCAGAGACTTATTTTACATCTTGTGAAAAGGGCATTATACCACCCCTTTAACATAATTAAGCACACTTCTTTTTCTCAAGGGAAAGAGCCATAAGAGCCATTTAGGACACATTTAAAAATGTATTACTGTTAATAATAATAACATATCAAAGCAAGTGTTAAAGATGAGGCTAGGTTTTTGCCGTTTTGTGGTTGGAAAGTAGATCCATCATATCAGTTATGGGAGGAGAGTTTTAATGTTCAATAGCTTTCTTTCTCATAGCTACACTAAAAAAATCATTTCAATTTATTTCACACATGAATGCCATATAATACTGGTCTGAATGTGTGGAGTGAGTCTGCCGCAGTATTAACTCTGGCACAGTGTCAGTAATCTCAAGGCATGATTGATCAGCCGGTTAATTAGGTTACAGTTCACACGCATTGATCCTCCTCACCCCCTCAGTGACATCATTTCCCCAGGCGAAAGCGCTTATCACTCGCTCTCATCAACATTATTATTGTGTATTGCTTTTTCAGATTTGCTGAGTGCACAGTTTGACGTCATGCTTTAGTCAGCACGGGTCGCTGCTGCCTCTCCTGTCAATCAAACTTCATCTGGGGCAGAAACCTCAGGGTTAATGTCACTTACAGTGGTGTCGGGCTCGTAATATAATACCCACTTCAACATGTAATAGTGTTAGTATAGGAGAAACTACAGGGATTGTTCTAGATTTCCAAGACTGCACACATCACGGGGGTTGAGCGAATTTGGATTGAACTGAGTGTGTTATTTTTTTCAGCGGCATTGGTTCCGGAAGTGCACTGTAAACCCTAACGCTCAAAATAATTAATTGGTTTGAGTAGGACAAACTTAAATTAAACTAATTAGTTGAGTCAAATTAACTTTTATGAGTATTTAGCACTTTCTTTTTCTTCTTCTTTAAGTAAACTAAACTGTTTTATTGTTTTGAGTTTTATGAAATTATTTATTTTAATTTAGACGAACTTAAGTTTAACTGAAACGGCTGGGATGTCTATTTCCCAGCATGCTTTGCTGATGGCACTCCAAAGGGAGAGTGGTTCCCGAAGTATTTTTTCGAATCAATTTCCTTTCCTTTCCCTTTTTTAAAAAAAAAAAAGCATTATAAGCAAAGAACCAAATAAACCTTAAATGATAACATTAAAAATATTGATTTGAGGCAAAAAAGTATTTGAAAATGGGAAAAAAAAAATAAAAGTTCAAGATTTTAGTGAAGGGGGAAAAAACTACTATCCCATAAACTGCATAATCGGATTAAAAATGATAGAGAAATATAAAACTACTAATTTACAATGTTGATTATATACAATATATAAAAACATTTTAAGTTTATTGCAATATATACAAGTATTTAGAGAGTATAGGGTTACGTCATTCGCAGTGTGTCATGGGAGTGGGCGGAGCTAAAGAGCTCTTTTGGCACGTTTTGTTGTCGCGACTCTCTTATTGGTGGGATTTTCTGTTCATCATCATGTGTAATGTAGTTTTAATGTAGATTAATGTAGTACTGTTAAACGCCATTATTTTAAAACCAAATTGAAAGAGCGGGCTGATGGCTTTCATTAGTTCAACACCACAGATCATTCATATTGACTAATTATGTATATTGTTCCCCTGATATGGACATTTAAGGATAAAAGTAACTAAAAGTAGTTTTTTTTTTTTTTTGGAAATTTCACATAGTGTGTAATGTTCATGTTCAAATGAAATTGTATAATTAAAAGCATAGTAGTTGTATGGATCTTTTAGAATTTTGTTCTATTTTAATTCTGCTTTATTAAATTCAAATTACCATTATAATTTTACAATTATACAGAATTGTAATTCAGCTGCATTCAATTTAAATTCAGGAATTAAATATGCATTTAAAAGGCATTTTTCAGCTATAGGACTGCTGTAGTGAGGCTTATTGTTCCTGAAAGTAGAAATGAATACACAATGCTTAATCTTTTACATAAAAGCTGTTATTGTGTTCACTCCAGAGAAAACATTTCATTGTTTGGTCAATCGCTTTAATGGATGACGTCCATGGACATCATCACTTTATTGATTTGACACAAAGGTCAAGCATTTTAAAGAGGGTAGCATACTCAGTGAATACTCTGTGGTTTTCAGGTTTTCAGTATGCATATGAGCGACTACAGTGATCAAAATGACATGACCTTTCAGTCCAGCATGACAATTCTTTATGCAAAAATGGATTAAATGCCAAATAATAATAATAAAAAAAAAAAAAAATCTAAACTAAACTAAGATGACAACTGGTTGCAGCATGACCAGATCTTGTGACAGCAATGAAGCGTACTAAACTGTTGTATATACATTAGTGTGTGTATAATTCAGAGGGAAGGAGCTTGCCTTTGTTTAGTAGGTCTCACAGTAGACTCTATAGATCATTTACATTTTATGCGTTGTGTACATATTAGAATTGTTTGATTTTTAGCAGGATCGTGCGTGACTTTCAGTTGAATAGCAGAGTACACATACTAAAACAAACATGTACTTGAAAACCCTCATCCACTGCTCAGCACAAATATCTCTGCTCTGATGGCTAATGCATTAACGTGGATGCAGTTTAGAGCTGTAGTGTAAGTTATATGCATCATTAGAGTCACAAAACTCAATAGAGCCCAACAGTAGCGTTCTGGAAGTGAGAATGCTGGTAAAATAAGGATTTTTAACAATAATATGCAAGACTAATTGTAAATGTCTGACTATGTTACTTGCAGACAATATAATATTAATGAAATAAAAGATTACATAAGTGTGCTTAAAGACTTCAAATAATAAAGATAATTCAAATAATGATGTTTTAATAATCTTTTGTTGTGCTTTAAAGAACTGCACTTACTTTGAGTTTTGATTTGTGTTGACAAACTACTAAAACACATTGATACACATAACCAAACACTTGATTATAATTTAAATGTAATAGTGAATAACACAGTACACTTAACACTTAATTTTAACTGTAGTAAATTGCAGCTACATCATCACAAATTACAAAAATGTTCAAATAAACAACATCAAACTTTCAATAGATATTTTAGTTTACCATAAATGCTCGTCAGTCAGCACATTCAGCACTAACTTTAACCATATTTCAGAGACAATAAAGTCATTTTGAAATTATATAATGATGTACTTAAAACTGGTTTAGAAATTATATGTAAATATACATTGCAATATCTTTTAAAATAATAATAATAACTATAATACATTTACATGTAATTGCAACTAACATGCAATAAAATATCCAAAAAACATTTCATATCACTCATTTGTCACGGATATTCTTTTAAAGTATATTATTTCCGTAATTAGCACTCTTTTTAAAAGTATTTTAAAGTGTGTTTCTGTTTCACAAGGAGTACGATGTTGCACTGGTTCCTCTAACACAGTCCTCCTGTGACTTCTTCAAGTGGGAACCTTAAAAAGCGAGAGATTATGGAGTAAATATTGACGGGCGTACCTGTAGTTTATTGGTATCGTTGACTTAAGACTTCGTGTGACACACTGTACTTGCTAACCTGGTCATATGAGCCACTAAATCAACTGAAAATAAAACAATAACATATCACAAGACAAGTGTCAAATTTTCAGGAACATATATAATCTAAATGGGGGTCATTTGTACACATCAGCTGAGCTGAAGAGAACCATATTTTTATTAAAATTGCATTGTGTGCAAAAACTGTTCCTGCATCTGCTTCTCTCTTATAATGAGTGTTTCCCTCCATCTCTTACATTGGTTTCATCTTTTCTCTCTCATAGGCCTATGACAAAAGATTCCCAAACTGTCCGCTGATACCCATGTTTGTGAACAGCGACATCATCAATGAGTGTCATAGTGAAGACGGGGCGACACAAGTGATTGAACGCAAGTGTACCGTGGACATCGAGGCTCCTCGGCTTCTAAAGAGGGTATTTCATCTTTTAGAAGTCCAAAATGTCATAAACTATGACACTGTGAGAGTTCATTTGACTAACATTTGAACATTAAAATAATACGAGAAGCTGTTCCCTGCGATTACTGTATGTAAAGTTTATTGGCACAGTTATTTGATGATCCTAAAAGAGAAATGAATATAGTAAAATTATTTAAAAAACCCTTTTGATGCTATAAAAAAAGAAAATGAAACAACAACAACAAAAAATGAGATGTTGTTGTATACAAAAAATAAATAAATAAATAAATGCTTGAAGATTCTTCAAAAATTCGTCATTGGTGTATCACAGGTTTAGCACAACATGTGGGAAAATAAATGAAATAACAATATATTACTTGTTTAGGTGAACTCTTCCTTCATTTTGTGTGTATTTCATTTAGCCTTTAAAACTTCATAATAGCCGGTGCCTTGATTATGATTATGACGCATGGCTGTGTGTACAGATAGCAGGAGTGGACTACTTGTATTTCATCCAGAAGAACTCTTTGGACCGAAGAGAGAGAACTCTGCACATAGAGGCGTACAACGAGTCCTTCTCCAGCAGAGTCAACGTCTACGAACACTGCTGCTACACGGTCCGTGCTGCTCTCTCCCTGCCGTTTCCCTCTTATTTAAGGACACGTGTTTATGTGTTAGCTGCTTTATCCTGACGTTTGAACGATCCCTCCTCAGGTTCACCCGGAGAATGAAGACTGGACCTGTTTTGAGCAGTCCGCCAGCATGGACATCAAATCCTTCTTCGGCTTTGAGAGCACCGCAGAGAAGATCGCAATGAAGCAATACGCCGCCAGTATTAAAAAGGTGTGTGGATGGATGGATGGATGGATGGATGGATGGATGGATGGATGGATGGATGGATGGATCAGGACATGTGACAGGCCAAATTCAAACCTATATTTATACCTAAATACATATCTCCGTTCACAAAGACTCTTATTTTGAAGTCCACACCTCAAAACGTTCTCCTGGCCTGCCATGTTACATTGTGTGTTTCCTACAGTATTTCCAAATGTTCTTGCATACCTTTTGAGAGACTTTTTGTTCCCTTGAAAAAGCATTGGAATATAGGTCTTCCCATCTCATAGTATTTCCATCGCTGTAAAACCTTTGCGTGCAAATTCAAAAGCATCGAGAATTTTTTCATTAAAGGGATCTGTACAAAAGAAGATATTAAGGGTCAGATTTACTAAACGGGGGAAATTAGCGTGAGAGCACAATTCCAAAAATGATTGGAATCATGATTGGAAAGTTGTGCGTGTGATCTACTGACGACGCGCATATTGAACACCGAAGCAGCCGGATCGTTTCCTTAGGCCTTGTACGCGCTAATACGTTTTCGTTTGAAAACGCATCTTTTTCTCTGCGTTTTGGCCTTCCGTCCACACTGAGACGCCGTTTTTATTAATGAAAACTAACCTTTTTGAAAACACTCTCCAAAGTCGATATATTTGAAATCGCCGTTTTCGTGTGGTAGTGTGGACCGTCAAAACTGAGGTATTTAAAAACGATGACGTAAGTTTAGTCGTGACGCATATCATACCAATAGATTTTAATGTTTATAATGGTATTGTGCGTGTTATGTGCTAATCACTTTCACACTGTTGCTAAAATATTTTACTTAACACACTCTTCATATCACAGTCCTGCAAAGATGACAGAATTCACTCGCATTTGCTGTCCTGTGACAAAACATGAGAGCAGTTGCGATTTAGACCAAACATATAATGGTGACTGAGTGCGACCTGGACGTGAGCTTTTGTGAGGTTTTACGTATGCGCTGTAAGGTGAATTTAGCGTTTTCAGGCGTTTTTCAAAAGTTTCTCATCCACACTGAAACGCCTGAAAACGCTAGTGTGGACGGAGAACGTTTTTAAATAAAAACGCCGATTTCAAATGTATCTGGAGTAATGTAGCCTTGATGACCAACACAATCTACCTAGAGCAGAGCAAATTAGCGTCTGGTTTAAGACTTGCTTATTTTTGGGTGGAAAATAAAGAAGCAAATACCGGTAAATTGACTTCGTACTTAGTAGATCACCTTACATGATTCATTTAAATACTTTCCTCCTATAAATTTTGCATCTGAAAGGGAAACTCCTACAAATGTAATGGCACAAAAATAACCCTGTCCACGCCTTTTCCGTGCTAATTTTGCACTGCGTGTCTTTAGTAAATCCTGACAGTAGTTTTTTAAAGGGTTTTTTTTACGCTTTTTTTTTATATATATTTCACAAAATAAATGTTTACTTTATCTAGACTCAGACAGTGATAATGGCTGTTTCTTACTGCTTTATTTTCAAGAATCTCCTTCCTATTTTTAGATTCCTTTTATGTCTATCATCAGGATCTGTTTTCTTGTAATGTCCTGGTTGTGGCTGGCTTGCGTGTAGGAGTGTGTTTTTCATACGCCTGTGTACCTAAAGCCAATGTTTACTTGTTCCATTTGACTAAACTCTTGTGTCACTCTCTATTTGTCTCTTTCTCTCTCCACAGGGAAAAGAGATTATTGAATTTCACCTCAAACAACTGGAGGAGGAGGGCATTACCCACATGCCCCGCTGGGTCCCTCCTCCCGCCACCATCCCGCCTCACCAACCGCCTGTCAGCTTAGCCAGAGCTGTCCCAGCATGCAACAGTAGAGCTCATCCCAGCTCCACAGACGTCCTGCCAGGCTCTCCGGATGGTGAGATGAATCATACTTCTGCCCGCGAGCGTGTGCTCATAAATATAATAATGCAGGAGGAATGGAATGATAACGAGGATCAACATGTCCAAATTCCAGTGAGCTGCCTTGTTGTCTTCTTCCCACTTGAGCAGATTCTGTGCTTTCAAAGGCAGCGTCCTAACTCCACCCTGAAAAAACAAACCTCACTTATAACAATATATATTCTAATATATAACTTTGCAACTACATGTCAGTTAACTCTCATTAGAGTATTTTAGTAGACTGGTAGGGTTAGGGTTAGAGTAAGTTGACATATATCAACTTACAATAAAGTATTGTTCAAAATAAAGTTAGCAGATATTAAGCAGACAGTCTACTAATAATCTAATGAGAGTTAGTGGAGATGTAGTTGCAAAGTTACTTATAGTTATGTCTAAAGTGGACCATCGAAATAAAGTGTTAAATGTTTTCCCATTCTATTAATGTTACTGGAAGAAGGTTTGTTCATAACTTTAAGATAACGTTCCTAGAGATTGGCATGGTTTTATTTCAGTTAGCCTAAAAGCTAGTTTGATTTGCATTGAGAGATGATCTTATGGAAAGTACCCCATGCCAATCTCTAGGTATGGTGAAGGCTATGTGATGATGTGGGGCTATTTTAATTCCAAAGGCCAAGGGAACTTTATCAGGATGCATAGTATCCTAAAAAAATAAATTTAAAAAAATACTTAAAAATAAAAATCTGCCTGCCTCTATGGGAATTTAACATAGGGGTGTCCAAACGTATGCACCCTGTATTTTAAGGAAGAACATTTATTTATTTACGATACATTATTCATTCACAAAGAAAATTGGTGTCCTTAAAGGTTGGATTTTTCCTAATTTTTTAAATTAAGGCATTAAGTTCAATTTCCAAAAGATGATTTTTTATTCCTCTTTTTAGTCAACTTTAGCATGGGTGTCTAAACTTATGCATAGCACTGTATTTAAAGCTCTCTACATTGGCATCTCTGTGCACGTCTCAAACACTAGTCCTCACACACACCGCACTGAGTGATTAACTCACTATTGATTTCAATTGATGGGAGGAACGTGTTCAAATGATCTATCATATCAGCACGAGAGGAGGCCGATATACTGGATATTCTAAGTGAAAAGTCAATGATCTCCTACACTTTTCTCAGCTGTCTGATGGTTGTGTGTTGTTTGCAGACAAGTTAGACGCAGACTACATCTCACGCTATCTGGGACAGCTGACTCCTTTCCAGGAGAGCTGCCTCATTCGCCTTCGACAGTGGCTGCAGGAAACACACAAAGGAAAGGTGAGTGCAATGTTCAGGATAAAGTACTAGTAGGGAACAGCGGGGCTAAAGGTGCATTGATTTTATTTCTGTACTCTAAACCACTAGATGCCACAAAAACTCCCTGGATTCACTATGCATGTGGACATTTGGTTGATCCTTGACACGATGGCGGGAAGCAATGCAAAGTTGATTCTGCGCTAATTTGATCTAATATTTAATGTTTTTAAAAATGTAATCGATTTAGCTAGCAAATGAGAATCAGTACAATTACCAAATATATTTTGAAACAAAGGTTGTGTTAATGGTTTTCAGCTTTTTTTAAATCAACAGTTTTTAATTTAAGAAAACGTAAAAGTATGTTATTTGGGGTAAAAAGGCCCCTGCTGTTGGGCTAAAGGCTTAACACTTGACATGGCTGACCTTTCTATTTGTTCACATGACATGGTTAGATTTAGATGGTTAATGTGAATGATTCTGTTAAAATCCCCCTGTGGTCAATAGTTGTATCCTTTAAAACTCATCTTTGATCACCAAAATTACATATTCAAATGTTTTTTTGTAATGTAATTCAATGCGGTTCTATGAGTATGCAAATGAGCCCCGCCTCCACTCACTCACACCAGCTCAGAGATCCACTCGTGTTTGTGACATCAGAAACACCAGCGATTTCAAACCGTGTTTTTGAGACTGTCTTTGATTCACTGCAGTTTTTAGGAGAAAATGGTGTCGACTTATGAATTTGTTAATTTTTTGTCATAAAGCATATTAAAAACACCAGATAGACATATAAACAACAGTAAAAGCTGGATTATCACCACAGGGGGACTTTAATAAAATCGTATAATAAAATATCATACGTATTGTTGCTACTGTTAAGCCAATTTAAATGATTATGGGATCTTTCATAATCTTTACTTTTTTAGTATTTTTTTTTAGTAAATTTTAATGACAGTATATTTACTGAACAAAAATAAGTTATGAAGTGATTATTTTAAACAAAACCTGTATATAATGAAAAGCGTTACTTTACACAAAAAAAATATGAAGCAGCACAACTGTTTTCATCATTTATGATGTTTCTTGATCATCAAATCATAATATTAGACGGATTTCTGAAGGATCATGTGACACTGAGACTGGAGTAATGATGCTGAAAATTCAGCTTTACATCACAGAAATATATTACATTTTAACATACATCACAATAGAAAACAGTTATTTTAAAATGTAATAATATTTCACAATATTACAGTATTTACTGTATCTTTGATCAAATAAATGCAGCCTTGGTGAGCAGAAGAGACTTCTTTCAAAACCCTGAATTTCCAACCAGATGAGAGACTTTATTTGAATTAAATCCATATTTATATGAATCCCATCAGATCCCTAAAGACGAGCACGTGCTGCGTTTCCTGCGCTCACGAGACTTTAATCTGGAAAAGGCTAAAGAGGCTTTGTGTCAGACGCTCACATGGAGGAAGCAGCATCAGATCGACTTCCTGTTAGACACGTGGCAGTGTCCGCAGCTCCTGCAGGACTATTACACCGGAGGCTGGCATCACCACGACAAAGGTCCATCACATTTACGTTCACTTTACTACTTTAGACATTGTCATTTAAAGCCTGATTATCTGCCACAGAACTAAAGGAGAGGCATTTCCCCTCTCAATCCTGGATGTGTGTTAGTCCTGTGCTGGACTTACGAGCAGCCTTTGAAATGAAGATCGGTTGAAGCGAGAGCTTGATACTGATCGAACAGAGGAATTGGTCAGAGCGAGTGTTTTCCATAGGCTGTATTAATATCAAACAAGCAGAAGTTAATGTGGTTATGTTGCTTCTCTGTGTGTATTATGTAGATGGACGTCCTCTCTATATCCTTCGACTTGGACAAATGGACACCAAAGGTTTGGTGCGGACGCTGGGAGAAGAGACTCTTCTGAGACATGTAAGAATTAGACGAATACTAATAGTATGAAATGACAAATTGAAATGTCAGATCAAATTTAGTGCTTTTCACAATACACATCATTCCAAAGCAGCTTTACAGTCATGCTGTTGTGTTCATAATGCCTGAGAGCTTTACCACAGAGCAAGAAGATTTAGATCTAGCTATATTGTATTTATATTGTTGTCTCATATGTCAGTGCAGCAGTGACGCACGTCTGAGCATTCAAAGCAATTTAGATATTAAAACATTGGTCGGTTTTGTTTCTAAGCGAGAGTACGCAATTCTCAAAAAGTGTTATTGAAGATTTGTCACAAGTGAAAAAACCCTGCTTGTCAAAATCTGATGCTCGAGCAAACGACTGAGCATTTAAAGGTAATTAGGAGATTGAAATATGTGAATAATAAAGATATATGATTTGGTTGTCTTAAGTGAAAAATATGTTTGAGTTTGAGAAATTTAGGTTTAATTTCAATTTGTAACATCTCTGATTTCATACAGAAGCACTATATCGTTCCGTACTGTGGTAGAAAGTCACATATTTTGGTAAATAATTTGGTCATATCACCCTTTTCTTAAAAGGGATCTGCTAGAAAAAACTCATAATGCTTTAATCCGACAGTGAGCAAGTCAGAGGCAAGAAAAAAAAAAAAAAAAAAAAATTTAGTGTTAGCAATAGAAAAATGACTTGGGATAAACCAAGCTACAGCAGGGATTCAAATTCAGTTAAATAAAATGACCACATTCACTGACCCTCGTGACCTTTGACCCAACGTTTAGGTGCTGTCTATCAACGAGGAAGGTCTCAGACACTGTCAAGAGAAAACCAAAATATTTGGAAAACCAATCAGGTACTTCATTTATTCATGCATTACCAAACAGATCATGGACCGGTACTGTATTAATCTCTATATAGTGGCCATAATCAGTGTTGGGTGTAATGCATTACTAAGTAATTCATTACTGTAATTGAATTACTTTCCCCTTGAAAAAGTAAAGTATGGGATTTTTCTGTAATTTAATAGTTACTTGAGATGTAATTGCATTAAATACTACATAGACAATATAACAATTCTATATAAAACTATAGTGAATTTAACGTCTTAAAATCTATGTTTTTAATTTATCATTCTCCTTTTAAACACTTAGGTCAGTTCAAGAATAATTTATGCAATTTTATATTATTTATTTTAAAGAATTAAAATAGCAGTTTCATGTCTATTCTTGTATTGTTCAACTGGTCGAGGTTGATGTGGGATTTAGAAAGTAATTAGTAATGCAATACTTTATAGAGAGAGTAATTAGTACAGTCATCTAATTACACAGTTGAAGATTAAATAAGTAGCAAGTAATTAATTACATTTTTAGAGTAGCTAACTCAAATCTGACCATAATAAATGGGAATCAAAAGGAATTTGAATGTTCTGGATTTGGTTCCAATTCCAACTCCACTTAGAACCGAACATCATAAAAACCAGCCAGTTCCAGTATTTATTTTTTGATTTTATTTTTTGATTATGAATAAAAATCAGTTTTCGGTTCTCAACACTAGTGGCCATACACATTGTGTGTGTTACTGTACATGGTGCCTCCACCCTAAATAAATAAGTGCTCTTGTGCTGTAGTTGTTGGACATGTCTGGTGGATCTTGAGGGGTTAAATATGAGGCATCTGTGGAGACCGGCCATCAAAGCCTTGCTGAGGATGATAGAAGTTGTAGGAGCCAACTACCCTGAAACACTGGGCCGTCTCCTCATAATCAGAGCACCCAGAGTGTTTCCTGTGCTCTGGACTTTGGTACACACACACACACACACACACACACACACACACACACACACACACACACACACACACACACACACACACACACACTCATAGGATTTCACATTATGACACACTTAGAACGTAAAAAGAATGTTAACAAATAGTTAAAGATATTAGGAAGGACTGAGATGAGCACCTACTCAATCTTCATTTAATGGTTGTAAATGTCTCCACACACTGACCCATCACAGTTAAATGTCATGTTAGCGCGGTGTTCTTTCACTCATTTGGCCTTTCTTAATTTCCGGGCTTCTGTAAATGTCGTGTTTGCTTTTGTTCTGCTCTCAGGTGAGTCCATTCATCGATGAAAACACACGGAAGAAGTTTCTCATCTACGCTGGGAATGACTACCAGGGGCCTGGAGGACTGGTGGACTACATCAACAGAGACTTCATCCCTGACTTCTTAGGAGGAGACTCTCTGGTGAGTCTTCAGAACTACAGGCGCTGAGATCTGACGTGTTAACCCGTGTGTCAAACTCAGGCGACGTCTACATTCATTTTCCTTTAAAAACGCTCTCCGTCCACACTAGCGCTTTCAGGCGTTTCAGTGTGGATGAGAAACTTTTGGAAAACGCCTGAAAACGCTAAATTCACCTTACAGCGCATACGTAAAACCTGAGATGATACAGACGGAAAAATAAATGATAAAGTTATCATGCAATTCTTATGACAGGAAAATTTTATTTAGCAATATATCTTACCATTCACAGAAGTGTCCAGGTCACACTCAAGTCACAATTATATGTTAAGTCTAAATCGCGACTGCTCTCATGTTTTGTCACAGGACAGCAAATGCGAGTGAATTTTCTGTCATCTTTGCAGGACTGTGACATGAAGAGTGTGTAAAGTAACATATTTTAGCAACAGTGTGAAAGTGAATAGCACATAGCAGGCACAATACCATTATAAACATGAATATCTATTGGTACAATATGCGTCACATGACTAAACTTACGTCATCGTTTTAAAATACCTCTGTTTTGACAGTCCACACTACCATGCGGAAACGGCGATTTCAAATATATGCGCTTTAGAGAGCGTTTTCAAAAAGGTTAGTTTTCATTAATACAAACGGCGTCTCAGTGTGGACGGAAGGCTGAAACGCAGAGAAAAAGATGCGTTTTCAAACGAAAGTGTATTCGTGTGGACAAGGCCTCGGTCCTGGAAGGACACTGTCCTGCAGAGTGTAACTCCAGAACGCCTGCTTGGAAGTTTCTAGTAATCCTGAAGACCCTGATAAGCTGGTTCAGGTGTGTTTAATAAGTGTTGGAGCTAAACTGCAGGATATTGGTCCTGTGTTAACCCTCTTCAGTTGGTTGAAAACCTGACGTGCTGCTGTATTCTTTAGTACATGCAGAGGGTTGATGGAGTTCACAAAGCTGGTCTCCAGAGTATTGCAGTAATCTAGCCTTGAGATGATAAGAGCCTTTACTAAGAGCATATTCAGAGAGTTAGGGTCTGATATTACTCATGTTGTAGAGAGCAGATCTGATGCTAGTGCTGCCGTTGAGATGTGGTCATGTGCTTCTCATCTGTCTGGTTAGATTAAGCTGAAGCTCTCAGAAAGCAGAGATAGGACTATATGTAGAGACATGCGGGATCATTAAGCTGGAACTCTGTTTAGAAGTGATAGGACATGTCACGCACCTTCCCTAGGCCAACAACTCATTCCCAGATATTAATTTGCATAATTATATTTGAATATTGGTCTTTGTGTGCATATTTATCATAAAATGATAATGTGGTTTGTGCCAAACAGACGCTCCTCTAAGGCACTTCAACAGGCATTGTAAAACAGTTGTACATTTCCTCATACTTTAGCAGAAGAGGATTTATAACGGAAATAATACACTTTAAAAGAATATACTTGCATGCAAAATGAATGTAAAGTTTCCGGACACTTAATTGCATGTTAATTGCAATTAAATGAAAATTAATTATAGTTTAACATTAATGTTACATGCAACTATAATTTTAGTGTTTTTTGACCCACTTAAGTATGATTTAAGTACATTTATATGTAACCTCATTATTACTTGTGTTGTCTTTGAAATATAAAGTTACTGCTGAATGACAGGCTTTTATGGTACACTAAAAATACAATGGCATTTCTATTGAAACTTGTAATGTATGTCGTGTATTAAACTATATTTGAAATTACTCATTTGTAATGTTGAAGCTGCTATTTAGTACATTTATGTTTATATTTATTTTAATTTAACATGAACACATTACAGTTCAAATTAAAATCCACTTCAAAGCATGACACAAGATTATTAAAACAAAATGATTTGAAAATGTAAATTAAAGTAAAACTTTTAATTTGACATTATTACAAAGTGCAGTTTTTAAAAGTGTGTTAAAGCCACAGAAAACCAAGAGATGTCATTCACTACTACAGGACACATGTAGCTGGACAGTGTACAGTATTTATTCAGACAGAAATGATCAAAAACATCACTCTAATCTAATCTTCTCATGTTTAATTCAGTGTGATGTTCCTGAGGGAGGTCTGGTTCCCAAGTCTCTGTACCGTACGGCCGAGGATCTGGAAACGAGGAGGTTAAACTGTGGAATGAATCTATCTACAAGAGCGCGAGTGTGTTGAAGGGATCTCCACATGAGGTACAGCTCATACACTCACAACACTCAACAATACACAGCTTTTACTGTTTCCTTCAGCTGGGCAACGTTCACTTTCATATTCAGTGTGTTAATAAGTGCTGCCATCTGTTGGTTATAAGAAGACATGCAGCGTGAAGTCAAATACTGTTAGTCTAGTTCTGTTTTAAGTGCAGATCTGGACATATTTGCATCTTATAGTGTATTATTGTGTTACCATAAACTTCAGAGTTGGCTCCCTTTAATTCATGAGTGTGAATTTGAATAGGAATAGACAATTTCTTGAGTGATTTGTTCATACTGAAAAATATATATATTTTTAAAACTGTTTAAATGAATTGTTTCAAACCTGTATATTTCTTTCGTCTGCTGAACACAAAAAAAAAGATATCTTGAAAAATGTCAGTAACCAAACAGTTGATGGACCTGACTTCCATAGTAGGAAAAAAAATACTATGGAAGTCAATGGGGTCCAACTGTTTGATTACTGACTTTCCTTATGTAAATTCTAATTTGAATGTTTCCCTGCAATTGAAATTCCAGATTCTCGGTTGAATTCTGAATGGTGCGCAGCGCTGTGTGTTATGCATTATGAAATAAAGATAAATCCCTTTGTTCATCTTCAGGTGCTGATAGAGATTACAGACGTATCGTCCGTCATCACGTGGGACTTTGACGTGTGTAAAGGCGACGTGATCTTCAACATCTATCACTCCAGAAGAGTCCCTCAGCCAGCTAAAAGAGACGGTCTGAGCGCGCACAACCTCGCCTGTCCCGGCGGAAACAACGTCCAGCTCATTGACCGATCGTGGATGCTGGGACAAGACTACAGCATGGTGGAGACGGCCCTCACCTGCAGAGAGGGAGAGAGCGTACAGGTGAGGGAATCTCACCAAACCTGTCAACAACATGGACGACTCAAACCAGACAAACTCTCATTCTCTTCTTTGGTTTCCCATCAGGGCTCTCATGTGACGCGCTGGCCTGGATTCTACATCCTGCAGTGGCGTCTTTACAGCACTCCAACATGCACTTCATCCAGTCGGCCGCGTGTCGATGATGTTCTGGCCTCTCTGCAGGTCTCCTCACACAAATGCAAAGTCATGTATTTCACAGAAGTGCTGCAGTCCACTGACTTCAGGTCGGGATGCTTACATATTGCAAAGTGTTTAGCATAAAAATGTGAATGAATCATGGTAAACTATCATCTGGAAAGCCAAATGGTCTGTTTAAAGGTGTGTGTGTGTGTGTGTGTGTGTGTTTCCATCAGAGGCTCCATGAGCAGTCTGGAGTCGAGTCACAGCGGTTTCTCTCTGCTCAGCGCCGCCACCACCTCCTCCAACCAGTCACACACAGACTCCACCGTTTCCAGATAGCATCTTCATCCAGCTGGAGAGACTTTAGCTCTGCGGGATTACCAGTTCCTGCAAATGATGAACGAACAGAGGTTCACGTTAAACCAACAAATGCCTGGATGAGTGCTGATCTATTTCTGATAAACTACTGGCTTTCTGTAAATTACATGCAAGCTTTCTGTACATTGTTACAAATAAATGTGTAAATGTTGTTTACTTTGGTTGTCTGATTGAGCAACTTTATGAATGTGGCGCATAAAGCTACACTCTGCAACTTTTTTGTTTGGAACGAATGAACAAAGTTTAACAATCATATCAAATATTAATTTTCCAAACTGTGATTTTGATTTACCCTGAATCACTACGGTAAGTTTTTAATAATGATTTTATTATTAATATTTTTGAGTTGTCAGGACGGTTTTCCTGGGAAACTGCTTACTTCCGTCATTAATCCAAGCATGTTACCGAAAATTTCCAATATAAAGAACAATATATCTGAATAAAAAGGCAAGGATACTGCTATATAAAGTAGAAGGTGTCGTAGTAAATTAAAAAACAACTATATATATAAATAAAACGATTGTGTCTCTTCAGAAGACTTTGATTAAACCACTCCATTCATATTGATTTATTTTACTCTATATCTCTTTCCGAATATTTTAAAGTGTCAAAGGTCCCACTTTATATTGGGTGTATTTAACTATTATGTATAAAAATGTAATCATTAGATACAATGAACTTATTGTGTACATACATGTTTTTACATAGTACTTATATTTTTACAATTTCTGTAATTACATCAATAACCACTGTTGACCCTTAAACCTTTCCATAGCACTAAACCAGTCCTTATACGTAGCCCATATCCCCTTCAACAGTGTCACAATTTCCCTTGTGTTTTGTGTTCTAGGACTTTTATTTTGAAGTGTATTTTCTGTCTCCATTGTTCACTTCCTGTAGTTTGTTCCAGTTTGCCTCTGTTTCTAAAGTTACCCTTGTTTGTTTCCATGGTAATTTATTACACACACCTGTTCCTTGTTATCCAGTGTATAAATACCCATGTGTTTCAGTTGTCTTTTTTCAGTCGTTGTCTTTACATGAGTGTTTGTAAAACTGTTGTGTTTTTGTTTCCTGTTTGAATTATTCTCATCTTCCCTGTTTGGATTTTCTTTGTGTGTTTATTTAATAAATTATTGAGTAGATCCTCGCCTCTTCCCTGCTAACTGTAACAACTTTGCAATATGAACACAATGAGTACATTGAACTTATTTTTTATGGAAGTACATAGAAGTGAAAAACACCTCATATAAAGTGTGACCGCATCAGTTTTGGCCGAACAAACTTTCAACAGACGGACCGAAATCTCTCAGATTTCCTTTAAAATATCTTTGTGTTTTGAAGATAAATGAAAGTCTTGGGTTTGGTACGACAAGATAACAGAATTTTCATTTTTGGGTGAACTAACCCTTTAATATTTGAGCTACTGGTTGTGGGAATATCGTTAGTCACGTTTAAATGTCATAAATATATTTGTATTGGTGAATGACTGTGTGTGGATGTGAAGGCAGTTGTTCCTCTGATAACAGGGTTTTATCATTTCTAGGTTGGGATGATTCACCTTTATTTCCTACATCTCCATCACTGAAAAATCTCGACTCTGTAATTCTTCTTTTAGATTCTCACAGAACACACAAATCATTGAATCTCCAGGGAGTGTGGAGTCTGTGTTAAGACTGTGTTCATGATTTTATTCATTCTTTTAAGGCAAGAACAATATACAACTTTAATAAAGAACAATTTTAAGTTTTAAACTATGCAATATCTGATAACATCAATATCATTTAGGCCTAGCTGACAGATAACAAAAATTAAGAATCAAAACAAATGCAATCAAACACATACATTTACTGTAAGTCAGGGTTGGTTTTAACTAAAAAAGTTATGCATCTGGAATTCATTTACATAAATACTTCTTTTCTCTAGCAGTAATTTGTAATGTCTTTTTCAAACATCTTATGACCCCATTAAATTATAAACATCTTTGTGAATTCTATATAACTAAAATGAGATTATCTTCTGAGAAACATCTGGATTCCTCATGTATAAAGTATCAGTGTTCAGTGGCGAGGATGAAACTGAGCAGAGCCGATCAGACCCGCAGTGAAGACAACCGTCCCAAAGATCATTTCATCAGCGCTATAAACCCCTCTGATGAAGGACCAGTCCAGTGTCCGAGAGTGGTTGCTAGGCGGTTGCTATGGTTTCCATAAGTTATATGCATTAATACAAGTTCAACAGTTTCATGAAAATCAGCTCTGCTCGTCTTCCTCACAGAATCAACAGAGTCAAATATATAATAACATATTTACACAAAGAAACAACAAAAACCCAGGAAACATCCTCTGATATTCTTAATATGATCAACAAGATCTTCAAACCAACATCAACAAACTTTCAGACACAATAACCAACACACACACACACACACACACACACACACACACACACACACACACACACACACACACACACACACACACACACACACACACACAACAGGAAACAGGAAGTGAAGCCACTTCAGACAGTGAGTTTATACACTGATCACAGAAAACACACACGAGAGAAGAAACAACAACAACAGCAACACTTTTTGTTTTTGATGTGTGTTAGTCAGTGTGTGTGTTTATCATTTAATGTGACACAGAGACACAATCTGAATAATAAACTGTAAATCCAGCACAGAGGGGTTCAGTGAATGTGGTGGTGTGTAATGTGTGTGTGTGTGTGTAATGTGTGTGTGTGTTAGTCAGTGTGTGCGTGTGCGAGTGTGTTTAATGTGACAGAGACACAGAAGAGTTTGAAGAATAAACTGTAAATCCAGCACAGACAGGTTCAGTGAATGTGGTGTTGAGTGTGGGTGTGCGTATGTGTGTGTTATTGAGTGTGTGTTATTATGTGTTTCCATTCAAACTCTCTCTCTTTCACAGGCTTCAGATCAACACAATAACTCAACAACAAAAGTGACCAAACAAATGAAACTGGAAACAGAAACTCAGCGGCTCGTCTTCCTCTCCTGGAACCGACAGATGATCAAATATATTTAAAGAAACAACAAAAACCCAGAAAACATCCTGATGATATTCTTAATATGATCAACAAGATCTTCAAACCAACATCAACACATTCAGACACACACACACACACACACAGGACAGTGAGTTTTAGGGTTGCCAACTGTCCCGAATTAGCCGGGACGTCCCGTATTTTTGACCTCCCTTGTCCCGATTAAATAGACTGCTACGCTGATCTAACCACTGACTGATCAACACGACACCGCATCATCCAATCACAGCCCACACTCACGCGCATCAGACCATACGAATAACAAACTCTAAATTGAAATTTAATTATTCTTTTGGGACAAATTATTGTTTGATTTGCGAACAGAATCCTCTGCTGTCTGGTCGCTCCCGGTTCGATCCGGACTCGTGCTAACGGCAAATCCCTTTCACTGTCCGGCCGGCCAGTTTGATTTTGGCAAATCAGTTTTGGTGAATTCAAACAACGTGATTATTGTTCATGAGTCCAACATCCAGCCACGCAAGAAAACATAAAATCTTCCTGAGGGAAAAGTATGCTATTACTTTATTTAATTTCTTTAAAATGGTGTATAATGTTACAAAAGCTTTCTGTTTCAGATATATGCTATTATTTTGAACTATGGTTTGTGTGTAGGCCTAATGTGACTTTTTTGTGTGACCTTAAAATTCGTTTTAGAATTAAATTGTACATAAATAGGTTAAGCAAAACAAATATGTGTTTATATCTGAGAAAATGTTAAACACATACAAACCTGAAATGACATATACTGTGTGATACAGTAGCTAGAAATATTTTGAGTGTCCCTTATTTTCCTGTAAAGAACCACGATTGTCCCGCATTTTTCTTTTCTGAAGTTGGCAACCCTAGTAAGTTTATACACTGATCATAGAAACACACACGAGAGAAGAAACAACAAGAACAGCAACAAAGTTTTTAATGCGTGTTAGTCTGTGTGTGTGTGTGTCAGTCAGTGTATGTGTGTTTCAGTCAGTGTGTGTTTTAGTCAATGTGTGTGTTAGTCAGTTGTATGTGTGCGTATCAGTCAGTGTGTGTGTGTGTGTGTGTGTGTGTGAGAGAGTGTGTGCATGTCAGTGTGTGTGTGTGTGTGTGTGTGTGTGTGTATGTGTGCGTATCAGTCAGTGTGTGTGTGTGTCTGTGTGTTTAATGTGACACAGAGAAACTGAAGAGTTAACATTATAAACATTAAATCCAGCATAGAGGGGTTCAGTGAATGTGTGTGTGAATGTGTGTAAGTGTGTGAGTGTGTGTGTGTCAGAGACGCTGTAGAAGGACAGAGTGCCGGCCGACAAGTCCACACACACTCCTACTCTCTTACAGGATCCTGAACCAGCAGAAACAACAGTGGAGTTATTATGGTGACGGGCAATGAATCTGGGACCAGAGCGGTACAGACTCCAGGACTTCTCATTACATCCAAACCCACAGTCATTACTCGCTCCTTTCCTCTTGATTCCTTTATATGACACTGATATTTCAGGATCTCCACTCCATTCAGCCTCCCAGTAACAGCGTCCAGTCAGACTCTCTCTACACAGAACCTGAGGATACTGAAATCTCTCTGGATGATCAGGATACGACTGACTCTTATACACATGCATCACCTTTCTGTTCTCCTCAGACAGAACGAGACGAGTGTGTGCTGTGTTTGGATCCAGTGTGAGATCAACGGCATCTGAACACAAGAACACACACATTACAACACCAACATTTACAACAACACACACTAAAACTGTGTGTTTGAGAACTTACATTTGTGTAATCTTGAAATCATGAACTCTCCTCCGTGATCCACACTAGAAAACACACACACACACACACACACAGAGAGAGAGAGAGAGAGAGAGAGAGAGAGAGAGAGAGAGAGAGAAGAGAGAGAGAGAGAGAGAGAGAGAGAGAGAGAGAGAGAGAGAGAGAGAGAGAGAGAGAGAGAGAGAGAGATTATTACACAAAATCAGAAGTTTCTCATATATGATGCGATGTGTTGCAGTTTCTCCCATTTATAGTAATATGAGTGAACCGTCTTTGTGTATAAAGTCTTTGACAGTGCCTGTGATGAAGACGAGCCTACCAACCCGTCTTCGGGGAGAAATGTGAGTCCGTGTATGGATGTAAAAGGATGGCGCACTCGCAGAAGCACTTCGTGCAAGGTGGAATTTATTTACAGTGCCAATAAGAAGACCGTCCACAGTGAAGTATATGTACAGGTGAACACAAAAAGAAAAGGGGAAAAAAAAAAAAATCCCTAAAAGTACAACAAAACAAATAAAGATGAAAATTCTTCAACAACAAAAAAAACGTATCTACCGTACACCAGTTCACAAAGGTTTTGGTTTGCTTGAGGCACCACAGTTGCACTCTCGCTTTCCGACTTGGTTAACAAGTGATGACTTCAGGTTTGGCCTTGGCTTAAATAGGCCAAGCCCCGCCCCTTTTTGGGCTACACCAATCCCCGAAACATATAACAATTAATAAACATACAAATACTTCATCTATTTGATTATCCATTCCCAATATATTATATATTAATAATGAATTAATAATATATTAATAATACACATATACACAAATAAAACATAATACATTCACACATAATACACTTAACACATAATTTTTCCATTTGAGTACACCCCTATTCACACTAGACAATGGTTTCGTCAGCTTCCGGTTTCGATGCGCCGACGCGACCCCGTCATGACGTCATAAACGGCCGCCGCTCGATCGTTCGGTTCGGCCGCTGGCGCTGGAAGACTGACTACGCCCACACAGACAAACAATACGGATGAAACAACCAGACAGTGCAATGTAAGTGTATGAAATGACCGGGGAATGAATATGGAAGGGAGAGTGGAGAAATGGATGAATGTCCAGGTGCTGTCATCATCGCGTGTGCACCCGCTCCTATGATAGCTGCTATGGTAGGGAGGAACGAGATGTTGATGAATGAGGTCAGTATGTATGTGCGTATATGTGCTGCTTCCCCAGCGGTGGCAGCTAATGTGACTTTATCACATCACCTTCCCCCTCTCCTAGCCGCATACTGGCCGGAAACCTGGACAGGTAGTCGGCTACCACGTTGAGTCTGCCCGGTCGGTGGCGTATCTTGAAGCAGTATGGCTGAAGGGCGAGGTACCACCGTGTGACTCTGGCATTGTGGTCCTTCATGGACTGAATCCAGGTTAGGGCCCGGTGGTCGGTTTCTAGATCGAATTCTCGACCAAGGAGGTAGTAGCGCAAGCTGTCCAGGGACCACTTGATGGCGAGACCTTCCTTCTCGACCGCCGAATATCTAGTTTCCCGGGGCAGTAGCTTACGGCTGAGGTAAACAACTGGTCTCTCTTCTCCAGCACTTCCCTGGGCAAGGACCGCACCAATCCCGGTTGCGGACGCGTCTACTTGCACTAGGAACCTCTGAGAAAAGTCTGGACTCTGCAGGACTGGGCTGGAGCACATCTTTTCTTTTAGCATAGTGAAAGCTGTCTCACAGTCATCGGTCCATGGAATAGGATTCTTCACTAGTTTTGACAACAGGTTGGTCAAGGGGACCGCAATGGAGGCAAAATTTGGTACAAATCTCCTGTACCAGCCCACCAGTCCTAAGAATGACCTCACTTCTTTCTTGGTTCTTGGTTGTGGGCTCCTTTGGATTGCCTCCACCTTGTCAATCTGTGGTCTCAGTTGTCCGTTGCCCAGGTGATACCCAAGGTAGTTTGCCTCTTGCTTTGCCCACTCACATTTTGAAACGTTTAATGTCAATCCTGCTTCCTCTATCCTCTTTAGGGTTTTTTGGAGGTGTTGAAGATGCTCTTCCCAAGAGTTGCTATGGATTACCACGTCATCCAGGTACGCCGCAGACCAGTCTTCACAGTCTTGGAGGACCCTGTCCATCAGCCTCTGGAATGTGGCTGGTGCCCCGTGCAGGCCAAAAGGAAGGACTGTGAATTGATATAGTCCTAGTGGTGTTCGGAATGCAGAGTATGGTCTGGACTGAGGGTTGAGGGGTACCTGCCAGTATCCCTTACACAGGTCTAACGTGGTGATGTACTGGGCTCTTCCAATTTTCTCCAGCAGATCATCTATTCTGGGCATGGGGTATGCATCAAATTTAGATTGGGCGTTGAGCTTGCGGAAATCGATGCAGACACGCAGGGATCCGTCCTTCTTGGGTATGATCACCATTGGGCTGCTCCACTCGCTCGTTGAAGGTTCTATCACTCCTAGCTCCTTCATCACCTTGATCTCTTCCTTTAAGGGTTCCACCAGCCTCTCAGGCACCCGGTAAGGACGTTGGCGTGATGGTGTGGGATCGGAAAGGTGGATGGTATGTTGGGTTAGCTCAGTCCGTCCAGGCCTCTGACGGAACAAAGCGGGAAACTGGTTCAGGAGGTGCTGCAGCTCTTTCCTCTTGGAGTCCTCTAGGTGCGATAGATTCACCACAGACGGCTGCCTCCTTGCATCCTCTGATTCCTCTTCCACCTCCACCTTCCTCACCAGAAGAGATGTTTCGGGTCCCTTACCGGGTGGCTCCTTCCACTCCTTTAGTAGGTTCACGTGGTAGGTCTGCCTGGTCTTGCCCTTGTCTGGATGATGAACTTCATATGTGACTGGCCCCATCTTGCGGACGACGCTGTATGGTCCTTGCCATTTAGCCAGTAGCTTGCTCGTCGAAGTTGGCAACAGGAGTAATACCTTCTGCCCCGGTTGGAATTGTCGTAGCCTGGCGTGTTGGTCATACCATCTTTTCTGTGCTCGTTGTTTTTCCTGGAGGTTCTCTTTGGCTTGTTCTCTGTACTGCTCCAGGCGATCTCGCATCTCTAGCACATATTGCACGATGCCACCTTTCTCCTCCATCTTGGATGCAGGTTCCTCCTCCCAGCCTTTCTTCAACAGGTCCAGGGGTCCTTGTACCTGCCATCCGTAGAGGAGCTCAAACGGTGAAAATCCTGTTGATGCTTGGGGTACCTCCCTGTAGGCAAAGAGAACAAACGGTAGCCACTTGTCCCAGTCTCGTCCTGTGTCCGCAACAAACTTCCGCAACATGTTCTTGAGGGTTTGGTTGAACCTCTCCACCAGACCATCAGTCTGAGGGTGATATGGAGTTGTTCGGATGGCCTTTATGCCCAACTGCTTGTTCAGCTGCCCCATCAGTCGTGAGGTAAAGTTCGTACCCTGGTCTGTCAGGATCTCCTCAGGTATGCCGACTCTGGAGAAGAGTTGAACCAGGGCATGGATGATCTTCGTTGTGGTGATAGAACGGAGTGGAAAGGCCTCAGGATACCTTGTGGCGTAGTCGTTGATTACCAGGATGTAGCGATGTCCAGCACTGCTCTTTTCCAATGGTCCCACAATGTCCATGGCGATCCGCCTAAAAGGTGCAGAGATGACAGGGAGGGGTTGCAGGGGTGCTCTGCCCCGCTGGGATACAGCACCCGTCTTTTGGCAGATAGCACATGTGTTGCAGTGCGTTTGTACATCAGTGTATAGTGTGGGCCAGTAAAAGCGGGAGCTAATACGTGCATATGTTTTCTGTTGTCCCAGGTGGCCAGCCCATGGAACAGTGTGTGCAAGGTGCAGAACAAGATAACGACAACAAGATGGTACAATCAGACGTGTCACATCATTCGTTCGCACATACAACACACCATTCATCACTACATATTCTTCTTTGCACAGATTCAAATTCTTTCCACACGCGGCTTTGACAAATAAGGGCTTTAACGTTTCATCTTCCCTTTGGAGTTGTGCTATGTTCCCTGGGACCTTCCAGCCATTAACTTCAAGGCCCTCCACCGAGGCTTCAGAGGCTGGGGTACCCAGGTACTTTGCAAGACGCCTTTGGCGCCGTGACTTTTTAGGGCCTTTAGTCCCGCCCTGCAACAGACTACCATCCAAGTCTGGCAGTGGCTGCAGACCTGCCCTGGCTTGAGCTCGAGTAAGAGCAGGACATGACAAATTAACAGTGGCAGTGGCAAAAGAATGTTCAGAGTCCTTGATGGTGGGTTGCAAGAGTTCATATAACACTGGCAAGTCTCTTCCTAGAATCATATCAGCTGGTAAATTGTCCACTATGGCAACATTAAGCAAGTACATTTGTTCCTGTATCTCTACCATTATCTCAGCTCGGGGATACTGCTTTACATCCCCATGCACGCATTGAACAGAGGTAGTGTTCACATAATTGACATTATTTACAAAGCATGATTTCAACATTGACAGAGAACTTCCAGTGTCCAAGAGTGCTTTTAGGGCATGTCCGTTAGCAGTCACATCATATACATTCTGACCCTCCCCCACAGAGTCAAAATCACAGTCCCCTTCTCTAGGCACATAACAAAACCCTGTAAGCTTCGCTTTGCGAGCGGGACACACAGCCGCTTTGTGGCCCGGCTGCTGGCAGTAAAAGCAAAGCAAGTCTTTGGCTGTTGACTTTGGACCTTGTGCCTGGTCAGCTAGTTCCACACGACCCCTTTCAGCCCCAGTGTTATGTGAAACACCACGTACCGTACCTTTGAGTGGTTGAGTACGAAGACCACCGCGATGAGCGTTCAGGTACTGCTGAGCCAACTTTGCTGCCGCCAGTCCTGACCTCGGCTCGTGCTCTCTCACCCAGGTGCGTGCGTCGTAGGGTAGCACCCGAAGAAGCTGCTCCAGGATGATGGCCTCTCCGATCTCCTCTTTGGAGTGCTCCTCCGGTCGCACCCACCGCTTGTACAGATTCTTTAGCCGGTGGTAAGTCTCTGTTGGCGACTCTGCAGCTGGGACTGTAGACGATCGGAAGCGCTGGCGGTAGGTCTCGGGAGATATATTGAACTTCTCCAGCAGTGCTTCCCTCAGATCAGTGTAGACCTCAGCTTCCTCCTCGTCCATTGCCAGGTATGCTTCCAATGCTCGCCCTGTCAGCAACGGGACCAGACGGTTGCTCCACTCCTCCTCAGGCCACCTCCAGGTCCTGGCCAGACGCTCGAACCGCCGAAGATAATTCTCGATGTCTTCCCCCTCCTGGAAGCTCGGCATCTTCGGATCAGCCCACTGCCTTGGCTCTCTCGGTGCTGCGGCATTCAGGGAGTCTTGGAAATAGGCTGGTCTGTGTCTTGTGGATACCTTCGGTGCTGGCGTTGGTAGCTCCATTCGTTCACTCTCCGCGTCAAGTGAGGTCTCAGCTGGACGAATTGACTGCACGATGGACTCACGAAGACCGCGGAGCTCCTGCAGATATCGCTCCTCTCTCTGCTCTTGAGTGTTGAGAAATCTGCGCATCAGGGAAACCATACCCTCGTCAGCTGTAGCGTCAGGAGTGATTGACTTGGTTGGTTGTGGACTGGACTTTGGTGAGATTCTAGGAAGACTCGTGGCTCCCTCCTCATCCTCCGTATTCTCACCAGAATTCCAGGTCTCCTCCTCCTCTGACGCTGCCTTCTCTGTGGATCGTAAACCCGCCCTGGGTTTTCTACCTCTCGGCGCTGCCTTGCGAGTCGCCATCCCACCGCTGCCACCAAATGTGATGAAGACGAGCCTACCAACCCGTCTTCGGGGAGAAATGTGAGTCCGTGTATGGATGTAAAAGGATGGCGCACTCGCAGAAGCACTTCGTGCAAGGTGGAATTTATTTACAGTGCCAATAAGAAGACCGTCCACAGTGAAGTATATGTACAGGTGAACACAAAAAGAAAAGGGGAAAAAAAAAAAATCCCTAAAAGTACAACAAAACAAATAAAGATGAAAATTCTTCAACAACAAAAAAAACGTATCTACCGTACACCAGTTCACAAAGGTTTTGGTTTGCTTGAGGCACCACAGTTGCACTCTCGCTTTCCGACTTGGTTAACAAGTGATGACTTCAGGTTTGGCCTTGGCTTAAATAGGCCAAGCCCCGCCCCTTTTTGGGCTACACCAATCCCCGAAACATATAACAATTAATAAACATACAAATACTTCATCTATTTGATTATCCATTCCCAATATATTATATATTAATAATGAATTAATAATATATTAATAATACACATATACACAAATAAAACATAATACATTCACACATAATACACTTAACACATAATTTTTCCATTTGAGTACACCCCTATTCACACTAGACAATGGTTTCGTCAGCTTCCGGTTTCGATGCGCCGACGCGACCCCGTCATGACGTCATAAACGGCCGCCGCTCGATCGTTCGGTTCGGCCGCTGGCGCTGGAAGACTGACTACGCCCACACAGACAAACAATACGGATGAAACAACCAGACAGTGCAATGTAAGTGTATGAAATGACCGGGGAATGAATATGGAAGGGAGAGTGGAGAAATGGATGAATGTCCAGGTGCTGTCATCATCGCGTGTGCACCCGCTCCTATGATAGCTGCTATGGTAGGGAGGAACGAGATGTTGATGAATGAGGTCAGTATGTATGTGCGTATATGTGCTGCTTCCCCAGCGGTGGCAGCTAATGTGACTTTATCACAGTGCCTTAAAGGGGACCTATTATGCAAAATTCACTTTTGTATGGTGTTTGGACATAAATGTGTGTTGGCAGTGTGTGTACACAACCACCCTACAGTGATAAAAATCCACTCACTCCTTTTTTTTAAATCCCCATAAATCATAAGCAGTCTCTCCAAACGACCCGTTTTCAGAATGTGGCTTTAGTGACATCACTAAAGCCACAGGCCCCGCCCACGAGTGTTGACTGACAAACCGTTATAACTAAGACCCGCCCTGATCGAGTTCACTGCAAGTTGTACACATCCGCCATTGCTGCAGCAATGCACTCACGAGAAGCGTCGAAGCATCTCCCAAGCGTTGAAGGTGTTGTAGCTGGATGTATTCATTCACATAGCTCTCTTTATTTACTCTTGAAATCTGCCAGCCACTGAAGACGAGGTGGATTCATTTTGTTTTCAAAGAAAATGCTCCCTCAACTCTACAGAAATTTATGTAAGTTACTTATGCACTTCTTATACTGTTTACTCAGCTCTAACAGCGATTTTCTGAAGAAAAACTGATGCTTCATCTTTTGTGTGACATACAGTAAACTTTATTAAACTCATCAGTATATTTTGTGTCATCATTCAGACAATTAGATCGTCAGACGGAGTCCTACAGCAGGCTTGCATTAATAGTGTATACAAGCAATGCCAAATAGGTTATAATCGTAATTAAACTAAACTATACCTTTTCCAACTCCATACAGCATATATTCTCTGACTCTGTAGGCATTTTTATGGTCGAAATGAACACCATTACTGTGACTGTCTGTTTTATTATCATCATCTTCCCTGTTCTAGCTCTGATCGCGGGATTCGCGGCTGCTTAGGCTCCGCCCCCTGTGCCGTGAACCAGCAGCTCATTAGCATTTAAAGGAGAAGCACTAAAACAGTGCGTTTTTCACAGACCCAAAAAATGATGATTTAAACGTGCTGTAAATAAAATTCTGTTGGGTATTTTGAGCTAAAACTTCACATACACACTCTGGGGACATCAGAGAATTATTTTACATCTTGTGAAAAGGGGCATAATAGGTCCCCTTTAACTGATAAACGTGTGTAAATACAGTATATACCAGTTGAATCTGTAACGGTGTAGGACTGTTTAATAGGGATTGTGAAGTAGGTTCCTTGTGAAGTTTAGGTTGCCCTTACCATGCTCATAAACTCTTGAAACTTTGCAAACTGGTCAGAACCCGCGGCCATCAGGGCCGGGCTGAAGCTGGTACCCGGGCGTGGCAGGGGGGCTCGACAGCGCCCCCTGGAACGGGGTCCGAAAACTTGGTCCATAAATCAAACACGCTTGCATGTAATAATATGAAACTCGGTACACATAAAGATCTCATCGGGCCGAACAACTTTCATGCTCTAAGTTTTACGGCAGCCCAAAAGGAAGTCGACTAGGGTTGTTTAGAAACGCATAGTTAGGAATTTGAAACACTTCTCCTAGGGAATTCACCCGGTCGGCACCAAACTCGGTGTGCATGGAGTCAAAGACATTGAGGACCAGTCTGGTATCCAACAACCGGCTCAAACCAGCTCATAGTCGGTGGATCAATCTGGCATCCAACAACCTGCCCAAGCCAGCTCACAGTCTGTGGACCATCCCAGTGGCCTGCATTTAGCACAAGCCTGTTACCAGTCTGTGGACCAGCCCACTGGTCTGCAGTTACTGCAAACTAGCTCTCAGTCTGTGTCCCAGATCAGCGGCCTGCAGTCAGCACAAGCCCCTTACCAGTCTGTGGACCAGCCCACTGGCCTGCAGTCAGCGCAAACTAGCTTTCAGTCTGTGTCCCAGCCTAGCAGTCTGCAATCAGCACAAGCCCGTTACCAGTCTGTGGACCAGTCCACTGGCCTGCAGTCAGCGCAAACCAGCTCTCAGTCTGTGTTCCAGCCCAGCAGTCTGCAGTCAGCACAAGCCCGTTACCAGTCTGTGGACCAGCCCACTGGCCTGCAGTCAGCGCAAACTAGCTTTCAGTCTGTGTTCCAGCTCATCAGTCTGCAGTTAGTACAAGCTTGTTACCAGTCTGTGGATCAGTCTGGTATCCAACAACCAGCTCAAGCCAGCTCACAGTCTGTGGATAAATCCGGCATGTAACAACCCGCCCAAGCCAGCTCACAGTCTGTGGACCATCCTAGTGGCCTGCATTTAGCACAAGCCTGTTACCAGTCTGTGGACCAGCCTACTGGCCTGCAGTTAGCGCAAACTAGCTCTCAGTCTGTGTCCCAGATCAGCGGCCTGCAGTCAGCACAATTCCGTTACCAGTCTATGTTCCAGCCCAGTAGTCTGCAGGCAGCACAAGCCTGTTACCAGTCTGTGTCCCAGCCCAGCAGTCTGCAGTCAGCACAAGCCTGTTACCAGTCTGTGTCCCAGTCCAGCATTCTGCAGTCAGCACAATCCCGTTACCAGTCTGTGGACTAGCCCAGTATTCTGCAGTCAGCACAATCCCGTTACCAGTCTGTGTCCCGGCCCATCAGTCTGCAGTTAACACAAGTCCGTTATCAGTCTGTGGACCAGTTCAGTGACCTGTGGTCAGCACAAGCCCGTTACCAGTCTGTGGACCAGCCTAGCAGTCTGCAGTCAGCACAATCCAGTTACCACTCTGTGTTCCAGCCCAGCAGTCTGCAAGCAGCATAAGCCCGTTACCAGTCTGTGTCCCAGCCCAGCAGTCTGCAGTCAGCACAAGTCCGTTACCAGTCTGTGTCCTGGCAGTCTCGATTCCAGGTCTTTCCTAAGGTTTGAAACCTAAGGTTTCACTCTGTAAGTGGTGCTTTAATCCCCCATGCCCTTATAAGGATCCAGGATCTTACTAAAACGTGGTGAAAAGTTATGGTAGGACAACAGTAAAATGCACTGACTATAAATGTAATTCGAATATAACATATTGTGTATGTGCTTAAAAAATATATTGCCTTTACAAAAAAATAAAATAAAATAAAATAAATAAATAAAAAATAATAATAATAAAGTTGCCCTCCAAAGAGGGGGGGTGGAGGTGAAAAAAAAAATAAAAAATTATTATTCTATTTAAAAAAAAAAAGAAGACATTGAGGATAAAAAATTGCCAGGGGATTTTTGATATCTCGAACGGTTTGGCCGTGGCGAGGAAACGAATTTATGGCGAATAATGGGACACAGGAAGTGTATTATAACTTCTGCATACATTGACTGATCTTGATGAGACTTCAGCAGTGTGTTCATTGTTATGAAACTCGGTACACATATAGATCTCATCGGGCCGAACAACTTTCATGCTGTTAGTTTTACGCCAGCCCAAAAGGAAGTCGACTATTTAGGGTTGTTTGGAAACGCATGCTTAGGAATTTGAAACACTTCTAGGGAATTCACCCAGTCGGCAACAAACTCGGTGTGCATGGAGTCAAGACATTGAGGATGAAAAATTGCCAGGGGATTTTTGATATCTCGAACGGTTTGGCTGTGGCAAGGAAACGAATTTATGGCGAATAATGGGACACAGGAGAGAGATTACACTGTTAGGAGAGATTTGCTTTTATAATTGTTTTTCAAGGTTTCAGGGGCTTTTGGGGCCCTTAAAGGAACACTCCACCGTTTTTTGAAATAGGGCTTATTCACCTTCTTTCCTACATTTAGATAGGTGGGCAAATGCATTTTTGTCTCAGTGCATGCATTGTTTTAGTTTGACAGGGTCGGCGCTAGCTTAGCTTAGCATAATGAATGGAATCCTTTGTTGCCAGCTAGCATGTCCTGAGTAAAAGTGATATATAAAAAAAAAAAAAACTAATTACTTCTTGTGGCCTGCGTATTCACAATGAGTACAAATAGCGATGCAGATTAACACTAGGCGATTTCCTAGGCAGATATTGACTTGGGACTATATTAGGGGGAAGCACAGGCGAAGCACTGCTACTTGGGCGCAGAGATATCACGCCCAAGTAGCAGTGCTTCGCCTGTGCTTCCCCCTAATATAGTCCTTAATATATAAGTCAATATCTGCCTAGGAAATCGCCTAGTGTTAATCTGCATCGCTATTTGTACTCGTTGTGAATACGCAGGCCACAAGAAGTAATTAGGTGGGGTTTTTTTTTTTTTTATATCACTTTTACTCAGGACATGCTAGCTGGCAACAAAGGATTCCATTCATTATGCTAAGCTAAGCTAGCGCCGGCCCAGTCAAACTAAAACAATGCATGGACTGAGACAAAAATGCATTTGCCCACCTATTTAAATGTAGGAAAGAAGGTGAATAAGCCCTATTTCAAAAAACGGTGAAGTGTTCCTTTAACGTGCTCGAAAACTCTTGAAACTTTACACACAGGTCAGAACCTGCGGCCATCAGGGCCGGGCTGAAGCTGGTACCCTGGCATGGCAGGGGGGCTCAACAGCGCCCCCTTGAATGGGGTCCGAAAACTTGGTCTATAGATCAAACTAGCTTGCATGAATTAATATGAAACTCGGTACACATATAAATCTCATCAGGCCGAACAACTTTCGCACTCTTAAGTTATACGCCAGCCCAACAGGAAGTCAGCTATTATGGGTTGTTTGGAGAACGCTTGCTTTGGAATTTGAAACACTGCTCCTAGAGAATTAATTCAATCGCCATCAAACTCGTTGTGCATGAAGTCAAGACACTGAGGATGCTAAATTGCGGACGGATTTTTGATGTCTCGAACGGTTTGGCCGTGGCGAGGACAAGAATTTATGGCGAGAAAAGAGAAACACGAAATGGTATAACTTCAGCATACATTAACTGATCTTGATGAAACTTCAGCAGTGTGTTAGTGGTAAGAGGCCGATCAGATGGATGTAACTATTGTGAGTCAAAGTTATAGCGCCACCAACTGGAAGCAGGAAGTGTCACTTTCAAAATGCTTTTGACAAAAGTGGGGGGGTTAGTTTTACCCACAGTTACAAAAATCAGTACGTATATTGGTCTCATCGAGCCGGACAACTTTCTAATTTACAGTCATTAGCTCCGACCAACAGGAAGTCAGATATTTTGGTTTGAATGTGGATTTCTTTGCAAAATCAGCCTCTGAATTTTTACCCACTCCTCTTAAGTGGTTTATTTTATTCCGACCAAACTTTTTCAACATGATGAAAATACATTAAAGATGCTAAATTGTGAACGGATAATACATATCTCAAATGGTTTTGCTATGGCGAGGGATTAAAGTAATGTCAAAAATGGAAACACTAAAAGCCTCATATCTTCTAAAAATGTAATTATACACCATTTCTATATAAAATTATACAAATATCAGAACTAAACCCATTTTTTTTTTCAATTTAATAATTGTTTAAGTTTAAAAACAGCCAGAATGTTTTTTTAGTCCAAAAAATAAATAAATCATGTCATTCATAGTGCTATACTGCCCTCTTGTGTTCAAAATCAGGTAGGCCTATTGTATCTATATAAAAATATACTAAGTATGTGACGGTGAGAATATTTTACCACCGGTTAATCAACGGGTTAATCAACGTTAATCAATGTTGTGGAATATTTTGAGTGTATCATAAAATCAGAATAAGGTAAGACAAGTATATTTTCTGTCTTTTAATATATATATAGCTGCGAGCAGCGATGAAGGGCCAAAGCCGGCGGCACCGCCACCCCGGTGCCTTTAGGTAACTAAAGGCATCGGGGTTGCGGTGCCACCGGCTTGGGCCCGTAATCGCTGTTTGCAGCTATATTTATTATTATTGTTCAAGGTTTCGGGGGCTTTTGGGGCCCTTAACGTGCTCAAAAACTCATGAAACTTTGCACACAGGTCAGAACCCACGGCCATTAGGGCCGGGCTGAAGCTGGTACCCGGGAGTGGCAGGGGGGCTCAACAGCACCCCCTAGAACACAATCTGAAATCTTGGACATATACAAGAACGTATTAGTATGAAACTCGGTACACATATAGAACTCATTGGGCCGCACAACTTCTGCACTCAATGTTATTAGCTCCGCCCAACAGGAAGTCAGCTATTTAGGATTTTATGGAAAACGCATGCTTTGGAATTTGATGTACTCCTCCTAGAGAATTCACCCGATCCCCACCAAACTTGGTCAGCATGAAGTCAAGACACTAAGGAGGATGAATTGCCAGAGGATTTTTGATATCTCAAACGGTTTGGCCGTGGCGAGGAAATGGATTATGGCGAGAAAATGGCGACAGGAAGTGTGTTATAACTTCTGCATACATTAACTGATCTTGATGAAACTTCAGCAGTGTGTTCGTTGTAAGAGGCCGATCACATGGATGTGACTATTGTGAGTCAAAGTTATAGCGCCACTAACTGGCAGCAGGAAGTGTATCACTTTCAAAATGCTTTTGACAAAAGTGAAGTTAGTAAGTAGTTAGTTTTACCTACAGTTACAAAAATCAGTACATATATTGTTCTCATCGAGCCGGACAACTTTCTAATTTACAGTCATTAGCTCCGACCAACAGGAAGTCAGATATTTTGGTTTGAATGTGGATTTTTTGGATATTTCAGACTCTGAGTTTTTAGCTACTCCTTCTAAATGGTTTATTTTATTCACACCAAACTTCTTTCAAAGATAAGCAAAATATGTATATCCTCTCTTCTTTGTGTTTGCTGGTTTACCACATCATAACATGAAACTAAATCACAGCACAATCAATAATCTGTCTGTTTGTGTTCATTCAAATTGTGTAACGCACACCTAGTCATGGATTATCCCACTTACACCATGGTTACTTTACAGTAATGACAAGTCAAAGCTGTCGTTGATGTTTGCAGCGCATATATTCACTGTAAGTGTAAAAATACAGTTATTTTCATTAGAGACTGCAGGTCATTAAATCTTGCATTCTGCTTTAAATCAGACAGAGATGAAGTAGTGTCTGTTCTCAGTCGTGAAATGATTTGATCCTTGTTCACAGTCTTCGTGGAAACAAATTGAAAAAGAGATTTTCCAATCCACAAGGCCTTTCTTACAGGAAATGGTCATTATATTATGAGCCTATATTATCCCAATCATCATTTCATCTATTAAAAATGATCCACAGAGCACAATTAACCACACGCATCCGACATGTTATGTGTTTATCACCTAATCTTACTGTAATTGTTTGCAGGCTTGAGATACTAAATCTGGATCTTTCACCAACCCTGCTAAACCCATCACTTTAACCAAGGGACATTTTATTGTTGACTGTAAAATAAGCAAACACAATGTGAAATTAAACTTTTGTTTCAGAGCACATTGGAGCATTACTGATGGAACATTATGTGCTTTCTCGTTTATATTTGATAAACACAGCACTATTAATAAATCCTATTTTATCAAAAAGTACTTTTTTTCAGTCGTTTTCTTTTCTTTTAAATTTCACTCAAAACTGTAAAATTACAAACAATATCTGTAAAATTGTAATCTGTAAAAACAACTTGGCTGTTATTTTGAATATTGTGCCATTAATGACAAATTACAGTAATTCTCATTTTTATACAGAAAAAAATTTGGTATTATTTATACAGTATTTTATAAATTATATAAAGGCTATCACAATCATGTTTTTATTATATCTGTCAGTACGTCTCGTCTCTTACTGGACTGTCTGATATCCATATTTATCTCCGCATTGCCTATCATAAAATAAAGCAACTTTTTTTTTTGCTTCCTAATAAAGCTTCCTCTGTTTCTCTGACTGAAAATAAACTGTATGGGGAGAGAGTGCTGAAGCTCCTCAGGTCGTATTTTTGGTGCAAAAACAACAAAAATGCCAACAAACGGTCGCTTTTACCATGTTCGTTTTGCGATCTCGCTGATTCCAGTTATTTCTTTCTGATTAGTTTTCTGATAAAACTTCCATTTGTTGGTGAAATTTTGGCCCGACTGGAAACGCTGCTTATGATGCCCAGTTTTTCTCTGTAATTATTCACAAAGTCGGCAAGTGTATGAAGCCTGCAGTTTAAAAATCTGTTCAGATTCGTGTAGTGTAAAAAGTCGTGTAGTGTATTCCAGCCTTTAGACAGACGTCAGTCACCGAACACCGCAACCCAATCAGCAGCCACCTTTTACTGTTCTTCCTGAACCAAAGCAATGAACTTATGCTGAGTTCACACCATAAATACTATAATTTGAAAGATATGGAAACCCGTGACGTTATACTCGGAGCGGTTCATGGCTCAAATTTATGCATTTCCATGTCAACACTATCAATGGCAAAATTAATCTGCAGCAGTCAGGTGTACAGGTCAGTGCTGTTTAAGTTGTTTATGTTCATTATTATTGTAATGTGATGTGCTTTGAGACATGAGATAATTTAACGCCTTCTCTTGTGATGCGTTTGTTTGCTCTCTGCTGTACGTGTTCATGTGTTTTGAAGGAGGCTTGGCTTTGGAGACGCTAAAATAAGTATCAATGAACTATATATTTATTCTAGGCAGCACTAGTCACACTAAATAATAGTCAGCACTAATAAGAACAATTAGTGCAGACATTTAATATGCATTGATCTGCAAAGAAGCACAATTTTTATTACCAAATCGTACTATACACTATCAAAGCTTTAAACTTAAATATACTAAATTATCAACTTAAGTTAATGACAATTCAAGTGTGCAAACAAGTGAAATAATATACCAAATAGTTTTTTTAAAAATGAGGAAAAACTAAATTTGTGTAGCTAAATATGAGGCTACAATACAAGACAACGTACAGATGTCATATGGGGTAAAATGCATTAACATCTTAAGAAAAAACTATGCAGAAATACTACTTTTATATCATTTGAAACAACTACATCAGCAGCGAAGATGTATGGGCATTAATTTGAGTTATTTTACTTTAAATTGCAGTGTAGGCAGTGACGCACGAATGTGGAAATTTAAGCATTTCAATGGGAGTAAATGGCTTTCACAGCATATTTGGTAACACTTTATATTACGACCCGCAAACAACTGCGTAAGTAAACCGAAATTACGGTGTACGTTTCTGTAATTATAGTGTACTTCCGTGTAGGTATAAGGGAACAATAAATTAGTTTTGGGTAATAAAGGGGTAACAAGCAGATATACAACCTGCAAAGAACTTCGTAAGTAAATCGAAATTACGGTGTACGTTTCTGTAATTATAGTGTACCTCCGTGTAGGTATAAGGGAACAATATGTTAAGTTTTGGGTATAGGGGTACAACCAGATATACAAGCAAATTATTTATAATGTAATTATTTTAAAACTAACAGGTACCTATTCTGTTAATATATTCCAGGCAAAAATTGTACGTCTGTTGTATATAAAAGTTATCATCACATTTCTGGCAAAATATGTTCTTGTGCTTTGTCTCGTAATCGGTCCTCATTTATGTCCAAAAGACTCAATAATAATCTTTTACATTTTAATCCTTTCATTTTTCATATTATAAAAAGGGTTGTGTGCTGCTGCGCATCCATGTGTGATAAGCAAACGCGCATTGTCGTCCCGTGTGGTCCCGTATTACTAATGCGCTCATTAAATAACAAAAACAATATTGCACCATTTACTTTAGACTTTAGAGCAGGTTTTAGTTGGTCAATGGCGTAGTCTATTTTAGTTGCCTCAAAATAACAACACACCAACAATGTGCCTGAACACACCTCATTTTCAGACCAGTACGCCCATGGGCGCAAAATTTGGCGCAAATGCATTTGCTGTTTAAACAACATGGCGCTAAACGTGAAAATGATCATTGCGCCCAACTTCGGAAGAAAATTGAGGACATGAAAAAAGAAAATAAGCTGCTACCTATAAAAAATAAGTTTCGGCATTGATTTTTTGTTTGTTTGTTTTTGTTTTGTTTTTGTAATTTGTTTAAACCAATTGTTTGTTTTCTCTGTTCAACTGTTGGCGATAATTGTTATTTATACACTTTGTACAGTGTGATTTCAAGATTATTTCTGTTCTGTTTACAGTTTGTACAGTGTTGATGTCATTTCAACATTGTAATTGTTTATTGTTAAACTTGTTTTAATACATGTTTTTGGTTTAATTGTGCTACTGTTCTTTTACAAGTACTAATTTAGAAATTTGTTGATAATGCTAATGGTAAAGCTAGGTTTGTCTGTTTCAGCATACTGGTTTAATGTTGTATTTACCCTGTAACTACAGAGAACAAGGGGGTAACAAGCGCCACTTTAATTTACAGCCCGCAGGAGTTACACTTACCCTGTAACTACACAGAACAAGGGGGTAACAAGCGCCACTTTAATTTACAGCCCGCAGGAGTTACACTTACCCTGTAACTACACAGAACAAGGGGGTAACAAGCGCCACTTTAATTTACAGCCCGCAGGAGTTACACTTACCCTGTAACTACACAGAACAAGGGGATAACAAACACTACTTACTATGTAACAATACGAAACAACACTATTTGCACAGTAATTACAGAGAAAGGTACTCTTATTAAGAAATCAAAACAAAAAAACGTTTTAATTACACAGTATATTTGCCCTGACATTTAAGTGTCATTGCAATACAATGTGATAAGGTAAGTACTAAGTACTACATGGTATGTTCTAAATTAAAATCATAGCAGAAGTTAATTTACAACCCACAGATGTCAAAATTACCCTGTAACTACATTGCACAAGAACATATTTTGCCAGAAATGTGATAAAAAACTTTTATATACAACAGACATACAATTTTTGCTTGGAATATCAGAATAGGTACCTGTTAGCAGGCCCGGATTGGCTAATCGGGAGCACCGGGAGAATTCCCGGTGGGACGGTCTGTTTTATTGGCCAGGAGGGCCGGTGTTGTCATGGCACTGGGTTGAATGCTTTCCTTATAGGCTCCAGTACGACACGTTTGACAAAATGGCTAACACTGTTGCACGCTTTGAGGACATTTTAAAAACCGAGCTGACGGCGATGCGGAGTGAATTTGCCTCTCACATGTCAGTTGTCCAGTCGCTATGCTCTAAACTCGATCTTCTCACAGGTAGATGCGTGAACAAAAGAAAGTAGTCGCAGATCACGATGGGCGATTAGCCGCGCTTGAACAACAGGTGGTGGATTTACAAGACCGCAACAGGCGCAGCAATCTGCGTCTGGTTGGATTGCCTGAAGGATCCGAAAAAGACGATCCCATGGGCTTTTTGAAAAGATCTCTGGCGACGTGGTTGCCTTCTCTGGCGGGAAGAGAGATTGAAGTAGAACGAGCACATCGCGTGTATACAAAGGTTACCTCAGATCGCGCTAAACCACGGGTCTTTCTCTTTAAACTTTTGCGGTACACGGACAGGGAGCTCATTCTGCGGGCTGCTAGACTGCATGCCCCGGTGAAAACAAGCGACGGAGCAGCGCTGTCCTTCTTTCCTGACTTTTCTCCTATGACTGCAATAAGAAGAAGTGCGTTTGCACCAATTCGGAGGGAAATGAGGGAAGCTGGCATCCAGAATTTCCTCCTTTATCCTGCTACGCTGAAGGTCATTCTCAATCAAGGCGAACCAAAGATGCTGTATTCCCCAGAGGAAGCAAGACACTTTCTCGGTTGCCAGTTAGCCACTAATCCCCGCTGAACTTCGGCTGGTCATTTGCTGAGATGCTCTAAGTTCTAACCAAGCGTGCCGCACAAGCCCTGAAAAGTGAAGCCAAAACGTCTCGATCGCCCCCCGGTGGCTGGTCCTAGTATAGGTCATAAGCCCCGCCTCCCCATGTTATTCAACGGGACGTGAGACCAACTAAACAATTAAATTACACTTCAAATATCTTTTTTCCAAAGGTGGTTTCTTTCATTTGCTGTCGTTTTTATCACGCTGATGTTAGTTTCTGTTTCAAAAATAAGTTGTTTTTTAGTTAGTTACGTGATGCGGTGGTGTAACGTCATGACTGACAGCTGTGATTGACAGGTTCTCTGAGCGAAGTAGTCACTGAAGCACCAACGGACATTTTTTCGGGATCTTCGGAGGACTGAGGAGATTGTATTTACTTTATTTTAACAAGCCTCTTGTCGTACTGCAATCAATTTTTAAAAAAGTGTGCAGAATCCTCTCTCCCTGAGTGCATTCTGCGAGAGTGAGGGCGGAGCGTTGATTTTGCGGCTTTACTTCCTGCTCACTACTGCGCAGGTCTGGTCCCGAGATCGCTACTGCGCAGACTCAAGTTCCAATATGTCAGCGCCATATCGGGACTCTGGCGGCTTCAGTTCTCATCAATGGAAGAGAGCGAAGGGGCGTCGTCCATCTTTTTTTACAGTCTATGGTTCTAACTTGTAAGGTGACTGTTATTTTATAGAGTTCACCTCACTTTACTTTGTACGCCATAATTTTTGAAAGGCTAAGATGTCAGTATATTGTATTTCTTATCGGGTTGTGTGACTTCTGAAGTTTTTTATTTTTATTATTATTATTTATATGTATATGTGTATGTATGTGTATATATATATATATATATATATATATATATATGTATATATATATATATGTATGTATATATGTATATTACGTGTAGCTAAATGTGTATTATTATTATTATTATTTTTATTATTTTTTTATATTATTATTATTATTGTTGTTTATTATTATTATTATTTTTATTTTTTTTATTATGTACTTACTAGCCATTATGTTAGCACTGGGCCAATATTGGTGCCTCAGTAATGTGCAGGTTTCTGTTGACGCCACGGATCGTATTAAGGGGGGTTGGCGGATCAAGGTTTGTTCTTGGTTGGATTCGCCATAGTTTATGGGAATATGGTTCTGTTTCTCCAAAAGGTAATGGGAAGGGTGGGGGGTGGTTTGAAGGAAGACTCAAATGGTTTCATTTTCTAAGTGGTACTTTGTTTTATCAAGCAGCATTTCAATTGGATACTCATGACTGAGCTTAATATTCTGAGTTGCAATATAAATGGCCTAAACGGCCCTCACAAACGCACAGGTTTTTTGGATTTTTTGCGAAGAAGGAAGATTGATATAGCGTTAGTTCAGGAATCCCATTTGAAAGAGGAGGATGTACGCAGGTGCAATAATAAGTTTTATGAAGTGGTATCTCATTCATCTACGGATACTAAAACTAAAGGTGTCCTTATTTTGGTGCGGAGGACTTTAAATATCACTATTCTGGATAAAGGCTGTGATTTGGATGGTAGAGTAACGCACATAAAAACAGCTGTGGAGAATAGGAATATTGTATTTCTTTCAGTTTACGCTCCATGTACTCCTGACCCTGCTTTCTTCTCGTTACTCTCAGTTTATCTCTTGAAATTCTCTGACTTTGAAATTGTAATGGGTGCAGATATGAATTCTGTAATGTCCCATACTTTAGATAGATCTGGGTCAAAGGAATCACACTCTCAAGCTCTTTGTTCTGATAAATTACGGCAATGTGCAACCTCATCCTCACTGGTGGATATTTGGCGATTACTAAACCCTTCTACTAGGTCATTCACTTTCTTCTCTAGCCCTCATAAGACCTATTCACGAATTGACTATATTTTTATTTCTACTTCTTTATCTTCAGCTGCTCGAAATGCGGATATTTGCTCCCTATCGTTGTCTGATCATGATGGTAATTTGTGCAGTTTATCTTTGGTCCCTCGGCCATCTCGGGCCCCTAGATGGCGATTTAACTCTAAGCTGTTACAGGATGGAAACTTTTGCAGTCAGTTCAGAAAAAGGTTTGCTGAGTTTATTGAAATTAATCGAGGCTCGGTGAACGATCCTCAAACACTTTGGAATGCGGTTAAAGGCTTTATAAGAAATAACTCAATTTCATATACCTCTTTCCTCCAGAAAAAGCGACACAAAAAGATAGTTGAACTGGAATTACAGCTTCAGAACTTGACAAGAGATAATCAACGATTTTTTTCGGACAATACACTCAGCAAAATTATGACAGTTAGGACTGAACTCAACTCATTACTGAGATTCAGGGCAGAATTTTTGATTCAAAGATCCAGGCAGAATTACTATTTTCAGGGGAGTAGACCAAGTCACCTTTTAGCTTTGAGATTACGCAACAGTGAAAAGTTTGCTAATATTCCTGCGGTGAAATCCCAATCTGGGGACATTATGACAGATCCTAAAGATATTAATACCACTTTTCGCTCTTTTTATTCTAATCTTTATACCTCTTCTAGTGGTGACCCGGACTCTTCTGCATCCTTTCTATCCAATCTTGATTTACCTCGGCTGTCGGATTCAGATTCTAAATATCTGGCTGAACCGATTACTCTTCAGGAGCTTGAGTTAGCAGCTAAATCTATGAACAAGGGGAAATCCCCTGGCATAGATGGTAATCCAATCGAATTATATACAACTTTCTGGTCTGACTTAGGCCCTCTGATGTTGGATATGATACATTTTTCAGTTTCTCAAGGTTCATTTCACTCATCGATTAATATAGCTATTATTTCTCTCCTTTTAAAAAAAGACAAAGATCTAACTTCCTGTTCAAGCTATCGGCCACTTTCTTTGATAGGGACGGATGTTAAATTGTATGCTAAAGTGCTGGCCCGACATTTAGAGAGATTTATGAATAGATTAGTTCATTATGACCAAACAGGGTTTATTAAATCTCGTTCCGCCTCGGATAACTTGCGCAGGCTATGTCATATTGTTTATTCAGCGAATATGTTGACCTCCCCTTGCGCAGTATTATCTCTGGATGCGATGAAAGCTTTCGACCAGCTGGAATGGAACTATTTGTGGGCGGTTCTACAACATCTGGGCTTAGGATCAAGTTTTATAAACATGATAAAAATTCTGTATACCAATCCAGCAGCGGCTGTTCTTACAGGTTCAGTTTGTTCAAATCCATTCTTTATACAGCGAGGTACCTGTCAGGGTTGTCCGCTTTCTCCTTTGTTGTTTGCTTTATCCTTGGAACCCTTAGCTCAAGCAGTCCGACAATCTGAAATTATCTCCCCAATAATTATAAGGAACACACACCATCATATTTCATTGTTTGCTGATGACATCCTATTGTTTTTGGAGAAACCGTCACATTCTATCCCTCAGGTGTTGAATTTATTTGACAATTTTGGATCCCTCTCTGGGTTTAAAATTAATTGGAGCAAGTCATGTTTACTCCCCCTCAACTTTAAAATTGAGTCCACGCCCCTATCCATATCTACTCCAGTGGTTCAATCCTTTAAGTACCTGGGAATAGACATCTTTCCATCCCTGCAGGAAATTATCTCGAAAAACCTGAATAGTATTTTAGCAAAAATATCCTCAGACTTGGAAAATTGGTCTCGTCTCCCTACTTCTTTTCACGCTCGTATATCTGTAATTAAAATGAATGTTCTTGCACGTATTAATTTCTTTTCATCTATGATTCCTCTTTCTCCACCTGCTGGCTTCTGGAATAAACTCGATGCATGCGTTTCTCGTTATATATGGGATGGGAAACGTCCTCGAATCAAGCTGACTACCTTACAGCGTAGCAGATTACATGGAGGTCTGTCTTTCCCTAATTTTAGACTTTATGCTCAAGCCTTTACCCTCCGCCCTTTATCAGTCTGGTTTGACCCTGATGCTTCTGTGCCATGGAGAGCAATTGAGGAATCTATAGTTTATCCCTATGAACTGAAGCATCTTGTTTTTTCCGGGGTTCCACTGAAGCAGTGTAAATCTCAGTTTGGTCCTATTGTAACTCATCTTCTCTCCACTTGGAGGGAAGTTGAAAAGCAAACACACCAAGTTACAATCTGGCATAGGCATTCACCTATTTTCCATAATAACAATCTTTTGTCTGGCAAGGCCCCTTTTCATTGTCCACAATGGACAACAAAAAAAGTAAACACTTTGGGAGAGATCTATGACGATATGGGTCTAAAATCATTTCAGAACATTAAAGCTCAATATAATCTACAAGGTACATCTTTTTATATGTATTTGCGAATATGATCGGCCCTTCGGGCATATGGGGTGCCTTGGGACTCTCATTTACCTATTCACCCACTGCGTAAATTAATCCTTCCTTCTGAGAGATCTCCCTCTTCTGTTTCAGTTATTTATCAGTATCTTCTTGAGCATTCATACAAACCCTTATCTATCTCAACTGTTTGGGCCAAGGATCTTAATGAAGATGTGCATGTTTTATTTTCGGATCAGGTATGGAGGATGTTTAAGCTGTCTTCAAGGAACCCCAATCATCAAATGATACACTGGAAATTACTACATAGGGTTTACTTGACTCCTATGAAACGTTTCTATATGAATCTATCCTCCTCTCCCAAGTGTAATCTTTGTTCTCAATGATCTCTAGGCACGTACTTGCACTTCTTTTGGGACTGTCCCTCTCTCTCACCTTTCTGGACCCAACTCGCACAGGACTTATCATATCTGTTGGACACTGATATTTCTTTGACCCCACATAGTTTTTTCTTGAACGATTTTAGGGACCTTACCTTATCCATTCAACAAAGATATTTACTGTTAACTGCTCTCACAGCGGCAAAAAAAATGTTAGTTAATCGCTGGAATCCTCCTCACACAATGGACAGAAGAACATGGACGGTAACTTGGCTGGACATTATATCAATGGAACTCTCAACCTCTCGTATGCATGGATCCAATGTTAAGACTGTGAATTTATGGCATGCTGCTTTTGATATTGTGTCAACTTTTTTAACATCTATGTAATTTCTTTTTATTTTTTTTTATTTTATTATTATTATTTATTTATTTATTTTTTGGTCTACATTCTATGTTTGTATTTGATTTGTATTTTATTGAAGTCTACCAGGGGTGGGATGGGATGGGTTCTAGATTTTTGCGTTGTACTTTTGTTTTTCTAGACTTTAAAAAAGAAAACGTAATAAACAGTTGTTAACAAAAAAAAAAAAATTACATTATAAATAATTTGCTGGTATATCTGGTTGTACCCCTTTATTACCCAAAACTTAACATATTGTTCCCTTATACCTACACGGAGGTACACTATAATTACAGAAATGTACACCGTAATTTCGGTTTACTTACGAAGTTCTTTGCAGGTTGTATATCTGCTTGTTACCCCTTTATTACCCAAAACTTAATTATTGTTCCCTTATACCTACATGGAAGTACACTATAATTACAGAAACATACACCGTAATTTCGGTTTACTTACGTAGTTGTTTGCGGGTCGTAATATAAAGTGTTACCGCATATTTACTTCACAGATATATGACAGTCATGATCTAAATATGCTTTTCATTTACAAAAATAAATACTAAAATTCGGAATTACTAACTTCATTTTCACACCATCAGTCGCATGCATGTTTAAGTTCCGACAACATCCTGGATCTTGCCTCATTTTGACCGGTTCATTTGAATCAGTGAGTTGTTAGGTGTCAAACTTGAAGTGGCGCTGCACAGACCGATCGGTGTATGACATCAAATTACTGCGAGAGCAATTAGAGAACAGACAGCTCCATATTCGTTCGAATCGCTCTCACGGTAATTTGATGTCATGCACTGATCGGTCTGTGCAGCTTCAAGTCAAACACACAGCTGTTGAATCAAGGACAGCTGCAATCGGATCAGTCTGATTCACAAATTAATTGTTCAGTGTGACTTGTGAATTCCACAGGTTCATTGGATAGAATCAGTTTGTTCATGAATCGGACATGACTGTCACGGATGGAACAGGAGTCAGACAGGTGGTAAGTGAAATGTAGCTTTATTAACAGAAACACGCAACCAGATGGAGAGATGGTGAGTATGCAAGCAGATGATAATCAGACAGGAACTTAACTGAAGAATAATTAGAGTCTCTGTTTCAGATGGCGGCTGGAAGATCTCAGGAAGAGGGCTGAAGACTGAAGAAAGCAGACGAAGCTTCGGGTGTAGACGGAAGGCGGATGAGTCACAGGTGAGTAGCGGGTAAGTAGCGTAAGAGAGTCTGTGTGTCTTGTAGAGACGAGACCAGACAATGAGTGTGAGAAGAGGAGCTGAATATAAAGGGTGGTGGAATGATAGGTTGCAGGTGAAGATGATTAGTACTCCGGAGATGATGAGCGAGTGGGAGGAGTGAGTGAATCTGGTGGAACCCTGACAGTACCCCCCCTCCCGAGGCGGCTCATGACGACTGTGAAGAGGGATGAAGACGGCGACGAGGATCCAGGATGTCCAGGATGTCTTCGCGAGGTACCCACGAACGTTCCTCTGGGCCATAATCCTCCCAGTCGACCCGGTATTCTAGACGTGGACCTTGTCACCGTGAGTCCATGATGGTGCGGAGGAGGCACGTCACCGGTAACTGGGTCTGTGGGAGGAGAAGTGACAGGTTCGGTGAAGGGCTTTAACAGGGAAACATGGAAAGAAGGTGAGATCTTGTACTGCGGAGGAAGGTTTAGCCTGTAGGTGACTTTGTTCAGCTGCCTCTGCACGGTGAAAGGTCCAATATATCGAGGACTCAGCTTACGGCAGGGCAGGCGGAGGCGAATGTCCCGGGTCGAAAGCCACACCTTTTGACCAGGCTGGTACTGAGGAGGATCGGAACGACGACGATCGGCCTGGTTCTTGTGTCTCCGCACTACCTGTTGGAGTTGCACATGAGCTGAGTCCCATACCCTCTCGCTCTGATGGAACCAGTAGTTGACAGCTGGAACCTCCGAGGGCTCACCCGACCAGGGGAAAAGTGGAGGTTGATAACCCAGGATACACTGAAAGGGGGTGAGCCCTGTGGTGGATTGCCGAAGGGAGTTCTGGGCGTATTCTGCCCAGGGGAGGAAGCGGCTCCAGCTGTCCTGGTACTGGTGGCAATAGGTCCTCAGATAACGTCCGATCTCCTGGATCTTCCGCTCAGTCTGGCCGTTTGTCTGAGGGTGGTATCCAGAAGATAGGCTAACAGTAACCCCGAGGAGTCTGAAGAATGCTTGCCAAACCCTTGAAATGAACTGTGGTCCTCTATCCGACACTATGTCTTCGGGGATGCCAAAGTTTCGGAACACATGGTTGAAGAGGGCCTCTGCGGCCTCGAAAGCGGTTGGAAGTCCAGGCAGAGGGATCAGCTTGCAAGCCTTAGAAAACCAATCCACAACGATGAGGATACAGGTGTGGTTATTGGATCTGGGAAGGTCAGTCATGAAATCAATTCCAATGTGGGACCACGGTCGTTGTGGGATGGGAAGCGGCACGAGCTTGCCCTCTGGGAGTCTGGGGGTGTTGGTTATGGCGCAGACTGAGCATCCCCTGACGTACCGGGAAACATCTTGCGAGATGGACGGCCACCAGTACCGATTACTGAGGAGCGAGAGGGTACGCCTGCTACCTGGATGTCTAGAGCCCGGAGCGGTATGAGCGGAGTCCAGAAGGGCGGCACGAAGATGACGAGGTACGAAGATGAGCCCCGCTGGACCTCTCGGCGGAGCGGGATAACGAAGGTTCTCCTGTGAAATCTGCTCGTCGATGTCCCAGATGATCGGGCTGGCGATCATGACTGGAGGGAGAATGGGTTCAGGTAGAGGATCCTTGGATGATGAATGATGAAGACGGGAGAGAGCATCCGCTTTACAATTCTTGCTACCAGGTCGGTATGATACGATGAAATCAAAGCGGGTAAAGAAGAGGGCCCATCGTGGCTGACGAGGATTTAGCCTTTTCGCCTCTCTGAGGTATTCCAGGTTGCGATGATCGGTTATGACCTCAAACTGGTGATTGGCTCCCTCCAGCCAATGCCTCCATTCCTCTAATGCGAGCTTGATGGCGAGCAGTTCCCGATTCCCGATATCATAGTTCCACTCCGCCAGGGATAGCTTCTTAGAGAAGAAGGCGCATGGATGGAGTTTGGGAGGATCACCCTGCCGCTGGGAGAGGACCGCTCCAACCCCTGTTGAGGACGCATCAACCTCGACAACAAAAGGCAGATCAGGGTTAGGATGGACCAAGATTGGAGCGGTCAGGAAGGCTTCTTTGAGACGTTGAAAGGCTAAGATGGCTTCAGGAGATAAGGACAGAGACTTGGGCCGGCCCTTTAGAGATGAGGTCAGAGGAGCACTGATGAGACTGTAGTTATTAATGAATCTTCTATAAAAGTTGGCGAACCCGAGGAATCACTGAAGATCCTTCACAGTTGAGGGCAGGTGCCAGTTCCGGATAGTTTCCACCTTCCTCTGGTCCATCTGGACTCCAAGTTGGTCTATGATGTAGCCCAGGAATTGCACAGTGGTGGTGTGAAACTCACATTTCTCCAGTTTCAGGTACAACTTATGAGCTCTCAGTTTCTCCAGAACTAGAGTGACGTGGCGCTTATGCTCTGAGAGAGAAGAGGAGTAGATGAGAATGTTGTCTATATAGACAACCACAAATCTGTTGAGATACTCCCGGAAGACTTCATTCATGTAACCCTGGAAGACTGCTGGAGTGTTGGATAATCCGAAGGGCATGACCCTATACTCATAGTGACGTGAGGGCGTGACGAATGCCGTCTTCCATTCATCACCCCGACGAATATGAATCAAGTTATATGCACTGCGTAGATCCAACTTGGAAAAGATGCGGGCCCCACACAGCTGCTCCAGAGCTGCTGGGACCAGAGGAAGGGGATAACTAAACTTCACAGTTTGAGAGTTGAGATGTCGATAGTCTATGCATGGCCTCAAGCCTCCGTCCTTCTTAGCCGCGAAAAAGAAGCTGGAAGCGGCAGGGGACGTAGATGGACGAATGAACTGCTGCTGAAGAGCTTCCTCCACATACTCCTCCATGGCCTTCTGCTCCGGGATGGACAGAGGATAAACGCGGCCTTTAGGTAGAGTGGCTCCAGGTAGCAGGTTGATGGCGCAGTACCATGGTCGGTGAGGTGGTAGCTTGGTCGCCAACTGCTTGCTGAACACATCCTGGAACGCCCTGTACTCTGCAGGAATCTCCACCTGGTGCTGGACTTCTCGACTCTCAATGGAAGTGGAGCAAACGGGAATCTTGGGTCTTCCCACTGAAGATGAAGAAGGAGAAGAGGGAATTCTCTGGATCTTCTTAACCGGAGCTAGACAAGTATGAGAACAGTTCTCCCCCCAGCGAAGGACCTCCCCGGATTTCCAGTCGATGGTGGGTTGATGTTGTACCATCCAAGGGCGTCCCAGGATGAGCTCAGCAGTGGACTCCTCCAGCACCAAGAAAGAGATGTTTTCTGAGTGCAAGCAGCCTATGCGGAGCGTCAGTGTGGGGGTGAAATGGCGAATTCGACCTCGGCCCAGCGGTTTTCCCTAGATGGTTTGGACTCTGAGATCTTGATGACTCCGGCGCTTACGGACGTTAGGACATTTTTGAAGGAGCGGAGTTGAAATAAAGTTCCCCGCTGAGCCGGAGTCGAGAAGAACTTGCGCTGAGACACAGACACGAGAGGTTAACAGATGAACAGTAGTGCGATTCAAGGTTTCAATCTTAGGAGGAATTTGAATGGAGCTTACCACCGGGCACTGAGGTTGAACTGGGCAGTTGCTGATGAGATGTTTATCACCCCCACAATAAAGACAGAGGTTGAGTTGAATTCGGCGCTGACGCTCCGTAGGAGAAAGATGAGTGGAGTCGATCTGCATAGGCTCGGGTTCTGGAGGAGCGACAGATGGAGCCGAGGGCGGAGGACTTACAGCGGTTGCAGGGATATCACAGGCAGACAAGCGTTGAGATACTTGAATGGTTTTCTGAATGAGGCTCTCGATTCCCATGGAATCGTCATATACGACCACCAGCTGACGGATATTAAGATTGAGACCATGTCGAAAAGCAGTAATCAGGGCGGTCTCATTCCAGCCACTAGATGCCGCCAGGGTGCGAAGCTGAAGAGCGTATGTACTCACTGAAGAATTTCCTTGACGAAGGTTGAAGAGTTGATCGTGAATGGTGAGATCTGAAACTGTCTGGCCGAAAACTTCCTTGAAATGTTGAATGAAGCTTGACAGAGAGTTAACCACTTGAGAATTCGAGTTCCAAAGGGATTGAGCCCACTGGAGAGCTCGGCCGGACAGCAGGGAGATAACAAAAGCCACTTGGGTTGAATCATTGGAGAATTGATGTGCCTGCATTTGAAAATATAGCGATACCTGAAGCAAAAAAACACTGCAGTCCTCGGCCTCTCCGGAGAATGTCGCTGGTCGGGCCATGGGACTCGCAGAGGCAGCTGATGAAGCAGCGGGTGTTTGCGGAAGTAGATGCTGGCGTGCGGAGTGAAGGACGTCTTCGGGGACGGTGGGTGGGTTAGCCGGTGGAGATGGAAGTATAGACTGATGAACAGCCTGAACAAGCTCTGCAAAAGGATTACGTGGTGGATTCTCCACGGGCTCCATTGGATTCTGCATCCTTGTTCTGGTCTTCTGTCACAGATGGAACAGGAGTCAGACAGGTGGTAAGTGAAATGTAGCTTTATTAACAGAAACACAGAACCAGATGGAGAGATGGTGAGTATGCAAGCAGATGATAATCAGACAGGAACTTAACTGAAGAATAATCAGAGTCTCTGTTTCAGATGGCAGCTGGAATATCTCAGGAAGAGGGCTGAAGACTGAAGAAGGCAGACGGCGCTTCGGGTGTAGACGGAAGGCAGATGAATCTCAGGTGAGTAGCGGGTAAGTAGCATAAGAGAGTCTGTGTGTCTTGTAGAGACGAGACCAAACAATGAGTGTGAGAAGAGGAGCTGAATATAAAGGGTGGTGGAATGATGAGATGCAGGTGATGATGATTAGTACTCCGGAGATGATGAGCGAGTGGGAGGAGTGAGTGAACGAGTGGGAGGAGTGAGTGAATCTGGTGGAACCCTGACAATGACTTTTGTTGGGACATGTGTCAATTTCAGCTCAAAACAACAACAAACAATACATTTTTATGAAATGTAATGGAGTAAAAAGTATATTATGTTTTGGAATATAGTAATAGTAATTAAGTAGGAATGAAGTAAAAAATAAAAAATAAAAACCTTTTCGTTAAAAAAATAAAAATATTGTTTTCCAAAATAAAAATACTTATAAGGTGAAGTTGCTCTACAGATGACAGGATAAATTTAAGGGGGTAGTGGGTAATCGCATTTGAATGCAAGCTCGCTTTTCACTTTTGCTTTTGAATTCTCGATCACGTGTACTCTGTGTATATGGAGCATTTTACAAGTGTAGCGTCTGGATCAAATCACGATGACTTTTAAGATTCAGAGAGCTTTTAACCATCGACTTCATAAATGTAAATCACAGCTTAGCACCGATGAGTCTGAATCAAATTTGAGAATTTGACCCTTTGACATGTTTGTGGCCTGGTGGAAGTTTAACAGAAACACCTCAAAGCTCCACTGTGAGCTTCAAATAGATCACTATCAATTTCAAACCCCCCTCTCACGGTACTCCAAGTCCAGATGGCTCGAAGAGACCCCTCCAAGGTGCCACAATACACACACACGAACATTATTCGCATTTAACTCAGAATATAAGTGATTCAAAAGTATTTCTGTATGCATGTATGTTTAGCCCCCTTTTATTAGCCTAGTTATAACTTTATAGTTGCGTTAGTTGAACTCTAAGTGCTTATTTTAAATAATAAGAATGTATCTCTATGTTTGTATCTTCCAGATGTATCAGTCTTGGTACCGAATTAAACCTCTCGGTGTACCTAGGCTAAATATATGTAATAAGTTATGACAAATGATGGTGTTTACCATCATTTGGAGTAGAAATGACAAAGTCTAACACCGTCATAAACCATGCAAATTAGGCCATCAAGCGGAGACAAAGAAACTCTCTCCCGCTCAAAATTTCTTAATCCGATTGGTCTAACCACCCAGGAAAGGGGTGGACTTCTAACTCCTTAAAGAAAGATGCACACGCCATCATCTTAGTTCTTGTCTGGTCTTGTCTTGTCTTGTCTTTGCTTTGTCTTCTCTCCTCTTCTTCAAGTTTATCCGTTCTCCGTTTTGTTTTGTGTTTTACTTTTGCTTCTTAGCTTTCTACCTACGAGTGAAACGGACTTAAACTGAATTTTTCCGGCAACTCTGCTTACAAGGGAACTGTTTCCCGCAAACGTCACGAGCTCCGGAAGAAACGAAAGAACGCTTCCAATTAACGGACACACCGAGAACGGACACTCACACACATGCATTCCTGCTCAGCAACAAATATCAATGCAAGTATTATATTTATCAAGATTTAAATGCGTTTAAGGTTGTCTGCCCCTGCCTAAGGTGATTTGATTCTTTGCTGATTCTCAAAGGTTCATTGTTTGTGATATGTTTGCCATTCTGTGATCTGCTCTTTCATATCTGTTCATATATATATATTCTTTGTTAAATGTAGTTGTATGTTTATAGTTTCATTTATTAAAAACCCATTATATGCTTGACTGTCTGTCTGCTGCTCATAGAACAAAGCCTCTTAAATGTGTGATCTTAGTTACAAGCTTTATATTGTTGATTAGCCTACAAGTTAGTAATCTTACAGAACAAGAAAGTTATTCTTCATGGCCAGAAGAATAGCATTTCTTGAGAGTTTATAAGAAGAATAATCCTCCTTGATAGTCGATAAGAAAGTTGCATAATTTGTTTGGTGGACAAACTAATTATTCGATGTGACATTAATTTTGTAGGCATTCACAAATTTGATCTATAGCCCATCTGTATATTCATAATTGATTGCAATTTGTTGTGGTTAATTATCTATATATAGAGATACAAATATATGGTCTATGTATTCCCTTTTTGGGCGATTTAAAACGTGTAGGTAATATGGCTCATAACCAGTATGATTAATTATTAAAGGGATACTTCACCTCTGGAAAGATGAATGTGTATTTAAAATAGGTCATTTATGTAGAAGAAATGTGAAATTATTTTTGAATTTGGAGCTTTCTAGACTAAGAAAAGCCAGAAAATGTATTTTTGGCTTATGTGGATGAAAGACAACAACTCCCAGAATGCACTTGCTTCGCTGCCCTAGGAGGCCACTCCCAAGCCACGCCTACCAGTAAGAGAGGGCAGTTGAAAACAACAAAAACAAAGCTAAGCTACTAGCGAGTCTCCGTGATGAGTTTGCCCTGGATTTCGAGATCGCCCAAAATGTCTGAGATTCGGCTTTTGCGTTCTACAGTCGCAATTCATCATGTTTACTGTGGCGAGCAGGACGAGGCTGAGGGGCATGGGAGAACGGCGCGAGACCGGTGGCGTCATTACTGAGACGCACCGGTCTCGCATCTCTCACAGAGGAGCGGGAATTTTCTTAGCAATGTTAAAACGCACATCAACCGATCACTTGTTTAGCTTTCATGTAAACACTACTTTCAGATTCACCAATCGGAATGAATTCAGCTAGATTGAAACAAAAGGTGTGCATGTAAACAATGAATGGTGACCGCAGAAAGCAAAAGCCGAATCCCGGACATTTTGGACGATCTCGATGGCAGGACATGTCCGGGAAAAAGAGGATGGCATTGGAAATCAAACGCACTGGCACTGATCTGTGATAGGTCTGTTAGCGCATTAGGTCCAACCCCCTATGGGCGGGTTTGAAAGGGTGGAACTAGTGCTTGTAGTCTCAACAGAAATCCGCCCCTCTTACACTTCCTCCGACAATGACGCAAAATGACGATTTTTGCGTCATTGTGGGAGGAAGTGTAAGAGGTAAATACAGATTTCTCCCATCTCAGGGGAAAATGAGAGAGTGTTGCACGACCATTCAATAGTATGACTGGGTTTCTAACAATGCAAAGCTTAATGCAAATGGGTGGAGTGTTCCTTTAATTATTAGTTATTGATTATACATTCCCCTCATTTGAGCTGATTTCGCTACACAAGATAAGACATTAGTCAATGGATCTGTTGTGCACCAAATCCTCCTCAAATCTACAAGTAGATTACTTTAATAAATAAATTGACTTTTTTTTTTATTAAATTGCAATCTTTTTTTTCATAACTAAGCATCTCTTGACAACCACAAAAACAATGGCAAATTCTTTCACATATACAGTATATACACAGAAGACATGGAGGATTGTTACTGCTCACATACTTGTCCAGAGTCACGGGTCCGGGGTGATTGTAGATCAGGTCCAGCTCTCTCAGGTGTGAAGGGTTTGAACTCAGAGCTGATGCCAGAGCAGCACGACCTTCCTCTGTCACCATACAGCCAGATAATCTACAACAACAGTGAGTGTTCATGTTAGTGTGCTTCATTTTCACAGATAATATACAAAGGATGCAAAGCATATGGTCTGTGGAACACAACTGGACCACCTGATCGTTCCATATGACCCGCAGGACAAGTGACTGAAATGTAATACAGTTGCAGAGTTACACACACACACACACACACACACACACACACACACACACACACACAGATGCAGTTACTTATATATCCAATAGTGGTCCTTTTTGTGCTAAAGTGGTTGTACTAAATTTTCGGGCCAGTCATGAATATGTTCATACAGTTCTTTGAATATGTGTAGTAGTTTAACTCACTGTTGTAATTTAGTCAGGCAGTCAGTCACTGACTATAGATAAGACTCAGACTGTGCTAAGGACCTGGACACTGACGCAGTTTAGGAAAAGTATGATCATTATTATTAGTAGCGCAAGACAAAACTAACTTATTGTAGCTTTCGTTGATGTAACAAATGTGCTGTATAAACACACAATTACAGGAGCCAGATGAAAAGAGCCCAACTAAAGCAAACACTGATCTCTATCATGGTGACTTCAAATGAAACTATTATTTTCATTAAAACAGAAATGGTAGAAATAAGGTCAATCTAGTTAGTAATAAGTGAAGCTGGTAATGTTGTTTGTTGAGTTGTCCAATCCTCCTCTGCTGAGATCTTCACAGATTTAATGTCTTTTTATCTTCAGCTGAAGTTTCTCTTTCTCTTTTCTGTTCTTGTTTCTCTTTCCTTTGTTGATTCTGCTTGTTAATAGCAGGTGTTTATCATTAATGCTCAATCATCACTTAATTATCCCACTAACTTCAGCACTGCTTCAAAGGTACTTTAACACTCAGTAGTGTGCACACACGAACAAAAAGGGCCCTATTTTAACGATCTGAAACGCAAGTATCAAGCGTGAAACGCAAGTAACTTTGTGGGCGGGTCTTGGGCACTGTTGCTATTATACCGGCGGGATAAATGACTCTTGCGCCCGACGCAAATCTAAAATGGGTTGGTCTGAAGTAGGTTCATTATTCATAGGTGTGGTATGGGTGTAACGTGAAATAAACCAATCAGAGCGACATCTCACATTCCCTTTAAGAGCAGGCGCGCTTGTTCCATGGCAGATTGATATTATAACGGCGGATTTGCCAGGCGCACGCCAGGAATGGTTCACAGCCGAGGAGACCGACGTTCTCGTTAGGGCCGTAAAACAGAGAAGTGACATTGTGAATGGAGAAACACACCCAAATTAGCTTCGGTTAAACAGATGTATTATAATCTGGGTAAATGTGTAAGCTAGATTTATGCCTATTTTTTCACATCTTCATGGACACAACAATGATTTCCCTCATGTGTTAATATTTTTCCTTGTAATAATGTATGGTTTTCTAAAAATGAGAACTGCTGCGTCTGTGTGTAGATGAGATAAGCAAAGTGTTTGCGTGTTGTGCACACGCTACATTGGTTATGGCCAAGCATGCGCCCTTAAAATAGCATATGAATAACATGCGCAACGCGCCACTGGCGGAATTGTTTTCTAAACCTGCAAAATACGTTTGCGCCGGAACACGCCTCCTCCTTGCGCTGAACCACCCCCGGGAGCGCAAATGCATTTACTAGTTTACCGACGTGCGTCTATGGAGGGAAAAGTCCGCTGTGCGCGGGTGCAAAATAGGAATGATACATGCGTCGGTGTACAAAGTCAATTGCGCTGGGTGCAAGATAGGGCCCTAAGTGTAAATTTAGCATGGGCATTTTGCTGTGTACTATTACATAAGTCATACCTGTTTCATTTATGTATGCCTGACAAATATAAATCACATTCAGATTATCAATTTGTTCATGTTAAAACTATTTAATTGTCAGGTTTCGTACAAACGAAGCAGGCAAGATGGTAAGTTTGATATTTTAATAGCAGAATGGATCGGACACAGCGTGAAAGGTGAATAAACAGGAAGTAGACAATTGGATGAAGCTTAACTGGATAACAAAGTCTCTCTTTCTCTTGCAGATGCAGATGATGAAGATTCTCTGAAGATGGACTGAAGACAGGCTGAAGAAGATCGGGATCGACGGTAAGTATGCAGGTAGGTGTAGGAAGGGAGTCTGTATGTCTTGTATAGACGAGACCAGACGATGACTGAAGGTTGAGTGCTGAATATAAAGGGGTGAGAAGACGAGGTACAGGTGATGATGATAATTACTTAGAGGAGAGAGAGGAGAGTGAGTGCAGGTGTGCGCCAAGGAGGATTCTGGGGAGTGTAGTGCAAAGACAGATGAGGAAGACAGACGGTGGATGTGACATTACTCCCCCCTCCCGCAAGGCGCGACCCGCGCCGAAAGCAGCAGAACACGGGAGGGGGGAGGGCATCCTGGAGTCTGTGATGGGGAGGGGGACCGGGTGTAGATGGACGGACTCCAGGATGGTCCAGACGGCCATGGCAGATCAGACTTGTCAGGGGACCATGGCGGAGACTTCCCTTCGGGCGGCCATGGTGAAGCAGGCTGAGGAGGTGGTCATGGTGAAGAAGGCTGAGGAGGTGGCCATGGTGAAGCAGGCTGAGGAGGTGGCCATGGCGGAGAGGACCCTTCGGGTGGCCATGGCGGAGAGGACTTATAGCCCCCCCCAAAAAAATTTCCTTGGGGAAATTATCAGGCTTTGACACTGGGCTGGATGAGGCAGGGGGCGAAAGTGGCTCTGGACTGGACAGGACCAGCGGCGAATAGGGCTCTGAGCTGGACAGGACCAGTGACGAAGGCGGCTCTGGACTGGACAGGACCAGCGGCGAAGAGGACTCTGAGCTGGACAGGACCAGTGACGAAGGCGGCTCTGGACTGGACAGGACCAGCGGCGAAGAGGACTCTGAGCTGGACAAGACCAGCGGCGAAGAGGGCTCTGAGCTGGACGGGACCAGCGGCGAAGAGGGCTCTGAGCTGGGCGGAACCAGCGGCGAAGAGGGCTTTGAGCTGGGCGGGACCAGTGATGAAGAGGGCTCTGTGCTGGGCAGCGATGAGGGCACTGTGCTGGGCAGCGATGAGGGCACTGTGCTGGGCAGGACCAGCTGTGAAGAGAGCTTAGACTGGGCGGAACCAGCGGCGAAGAGGGTTCTGAGCTGGACGGAACCAGCAATGAAGAGGGCTCTGAGCTGGACGAAAGCAGGGGCGACGAGGGCTCTGAGCTGAACAGGACCAGCTGTGAAGAGGGTTTTGTGCTGGACGGGACCAGCGGCGAAGAGGGCTCTGTGCTGGACGGGACCAGCGGCGAAGAGGGCTCTGTGCTGCACGGGACCAGCGATGAAGAGGGCTTTGAGCTGGACAGGACCAGCAGCGAAGAGGGCTCTGAGCTGGACGGGACCAGCGATGAAGAGGGCGTTGAGCTGGACAGCACCAGCGGCGAAGAGGGCTCTGAGCTGGACAGGACCAGCGATGAAGAGGGCTTTGAGCTGGACAGGACCAGCGTCGAAGAAGGCTCTGAGCTGCACGGGACCAGCGATGAAGAGGGCGTTGAGCTGGACAGGACCAGCGGTGAAGAGGGCTCTGAGCTGGACGGGACCAGCGATGAAGAGGGCTTTGAGCTGGACAGGACCAGCGGCGAAGAAGGCTCTGAGCTGGGTGGAACCAGCGGTGAAGGCTCTGTGCTGGACGGGACCAGCGGTGAAGGCTCTGTGCTGGACGGGACCAGCGGCGAAGAAGGCTCTGAGCTGGATGGGACCAGCGGCGAAGAAGGCTTTGAGCTGGGCGGAACCAGCGGTGAAGGCTCTGGGCTGGACAGGACCAGCGGTGAAGAGGGCTTTGAGCTGGGCAGGATCAGCTGTGAAGAGGGCTTTGATCGGGACGGAACCAGCAGTGAAGAGGGCTTTGTGCTGTCGCTGTGAGCAGTCTTGGCTGGGTAGTCGCTGTGAGCAGTCTCGACTGGGCAGTCGCTGTGAGCAGTATCGACTGGGCAGACCCTTGCTGGCTCTGGCTCGACTAGGCAGACGCTTGCAGGCTCTGGTTCGACTGGGCAGACACTTGCAGACTCTGGTTCAGCTGGGCAGACACTTGAAGGCTCGATATGGTTCTGGATGAGGATGGGTGAGGAAGTGAAGATGACTGTAACATGTATTCATGTTACTGTAACTAAATAGATTTTTTTAATCAGAAATTGTACTTTAAGTAGTTTAAAAATTGTGTACTTTTACTTGAGTACTATAAAAAGTATTCTCATTGCTTGAAAAATTTGAGTCACTTGAAATTGTTGAGTCACTTTTAACGATGGCCGGCAGAATGCAATTACCTAGAAGCCTATAAAGCAGTGAGACAGCTCTCAGATTTCATCAAAAATATCTTAATTTGTGTTCCGAAGATGAACGAAAGTCTTATGGGGTTGGAACAACATGAGGGTGAGTAATTACTGACATAATTTTCATTTTTGGGTGAACTAACCTAACCCTTTAACTCACTATCTTAGCCTACAGTGGTGTGAAAAAGTGTTTGCCCCCTTGGTAAATATTATCAAATATGGCTGTAAAAAATAAATCTGCATTTTTAATCCTTTTGATATTTTATTTAAAAAATCTAACCTTTCATTGAAGTAAAATAATTGAAAGTGGGGGGAAAATCACATTATGAAATAAATGTTTTTCTCCAAAACACGTTGTTCTCCGTTATAAGATTTCTAGCAAAGGCTGTCAGGTTTAGATTTTTTATCTGTTGGTATTTGATCGAATCCGTGATGCCATGTATCTAAACAAGATGTCCAGGACCTCTGGCAGAAAATTAGGCCCACAGCATTAAAGATACAGCAGAGTATTTCATTTTACACATGGGATACTTTTTTATCCCTGTGTGCACCAATCCCATTTTAAGTGTTTGCTGCCAAAAAAGCTAATGTTTTTGTTTCATCTGGCCATAGAACCTGTCCCATTTGAAGTTCCAGTAGTGTCAGTTACTTTTCAAATGTTCTATGGGCAAACACTTAAGATGGGTTTGGTGCACACAGGGATAAAAAAAGTACCCCATGTGTAAAATGAAATACTCTGCTGTATCTTTAATGCTGTGGGCCTAATTTTCTGCCAGAGGTCCTGGACATCTTGTTCAGGATGGAGAGATTCTATATGGAGGAATGGTCTCTGATCTCTTGTCAGGTGTTCTCCAAACTCATCAGGCATTATAGGAGAAAACTCAGAGCTGTTATCTTGGAAAAAAAGAGGTTGCAAAAAGTATTTAATAAAAGGGGGCAAACAATTTTTCCCAACGTGTTTTGGAGAAAAACATTTATTTCATAATGTGATTTTCCCCCCACTTTCAATTATTTTACTTCAATGAAAGGTTAGATTTTTGCACATTTTTTAAATAAAATATCAAAAGGATTAAAAATGCAGATTTATTTTTTACAGCCATATTTGATCATATTTACCCAGGGAGCAAACACTTTTTCACACCACTGTATTTCAGTGCATTAGATGAGGTTAACTGCATCAGGAGGGTGAACCAGCTCTACGGTAAGGCTAGATGTGATTCATCCTCAACACATTTAAATAGAATGTCATGAAATAGTTAAGTGTTGCCTATCAACAACATACACATCCCAACATAAACGCTCTTGTTATTAAAGTGGTTATGTTCACAAACCACTATAATTTGATGTGTGATTTGGCATGGCAGCCAGTTCGAATAATAAATAGCCTCTTGCCTTACCCTTACCTAATGCAGCAAAACATGTTTTTTTTTTTTTTTTTTTTTTAATTCTGAATGGATTATTTATTGTATAGAAAGCTTGCATAAAAGTGCTCCATTTATAATCACTAAGCTGTCACACATCTTAATTCATTGTGATCTCACGAAGTTCTGCTAATCGATTAAGCTGAGTGTACAATAAATATCTTATTTTGTCTACATAATGTCTAGGGGTGTAAATCGGACAGTTCATCACAATACAATATAAAATCGATTCTCTCAGCCAGCGATACGATATTTGCCGATACTGCAAACAATTTTGTGATATGCTTACGATTCGATTCGATTCAGGGCTATATTGATTGATTTATCGACATTTAGATATTATGTGCCAAGTTTACACAGCCAGTTACATTTTTATAAACTCACCAATGCAACCAAAATATATAACATGAACGTTTAATTAAACTCTTTAAAAATTGCACACCCTCTCCCAATTCTTGTTCACTCCGTTCTTGTTAATTTTCATAAATCATGTTTTTTTTATTGTGCATTCCAAGTAATATCAATCAAACTGCAGCTGGGTTGTTTTGATTAAGTAATATATATATATATATATATATATATATATATATATATATATATATATATATATATATATACAGTGAGGAAAATAAGTATTTGAACACCCTGCTATTTTGCAAGTTCTCCCACTTAGAAATCATGGAGGGGTCTGAAATTTTCATCGTAGGTGCATGTCCACTGTGAGAGACATAATCTAAAAAAAAAAATCCAGAAATCACAATATATGATTTTTTAACTATTTATTTGTATGATACAGCTGCAAATAAGTATTTGAACACCTGTTAGATGCACCTGTTTGAGGTCGTTAGCTGCATAAAGACACCTGTCCACCCCATACAATCAGTAAGAATCCAACTACTAACATGGCCAAGACCAAAGATCCGTCCAAAGACACTAGAGACAAAATTGTACACCTCCACAAAGCTGGAAAGGGCTACGGGGAAATTGCCAAGCAGCTTGGTGAAAAAAGGTCCACTGTTGGAGCAATCATTAGAAAATGGAAGAAGCTAAACATGACCGTCAATCTCCCTCGGACTGGGGCTCCATGCAAGATCTCACCTCGTGGGGTCTCAATGATCCTAAGAAAGGTGAGAAATCAGCCCAGAACTACACGGGAGGAGCTGGTCAATGACCTGAAAAGAGCTGGGACCACCGTTTCCAAGGTTACTGTTAGTAATACACTAAGACGTCATGGTTTTAAATCATGCATGGCACGGAAGGTTCCCCTGCTTAAACCAGCACATGTCAAGGCCCGTCTTAAGTTTTCCAATGACCATTTGGATGATCATGGGAGAAAGTCATGTGGTCAGATGAGACCAAAATAGAACTTTTTGGTCATAATTCCACTAAACGTGTTTGGAGGAAGAAGAATGATGAGTACCATCCCAAGAACACCATCCCTACTGTGAAGCATGGGGGTGGTAGCATCATGCTTTGGGGGTGTTTTTCTGCACATGGGACAGGGCGACTGCACTGTATTAAGGAGAGGATGACCGGGGCCATGTATTGCGAGATTTTGGGGAACAACCTCCTTCCCTCAGTTAGAGCATTGAAGATGGGTCGAGGCTGGGTCTTAATGACCCGAAGCACACAGCCAGGATAACCAAGGAGTGGCTCTGTAAGAAGCATATCAAGGTTCTGGCGTGGCCTAGCCAGTCTCCAGACCTAAACCCAATAGAGAATCTTTGGAGGGAGCTCAAACTCCGTGTTTCTCAGCGACAGCCCAGAAACCTGACTGATCTAGAGAAGATCTGTGTGGAGGAGTAGGCCAAAATCCCTCCTGCAGTGTGTGCAAACCTGGTGAAAAACTACAGGAAACGTTTGACCTCTGTAATTGCAAACAAAGGCTACTGTACCAAATATTAACATTGATTTTCTCAGGTGTTCAAATATTTATTTGCAGCTGTATCACACAAATAAATAGTTAAAAAATCATACATTGTGATTTCTGGATTTTTTTTTTTAGATTATGTCTCTCACAGTGGACATGCACCTACGATGACAATTTCAGACCCCTCCATGATTTCTAAGTGGGAGAACTTGCAAAATAGCAGGGTGTTCAAATACTTATTTTCCTCACTGTATATATATATATATATATATATATATATATATATAATATTTAATAAATTAGAAAACAAATCCTTAAAATAAACATGCTTATACTTTAGATGGCTAGTTCTTGAATCTGCAATCCTATTGCAGTATTTTTCACAAATAAAGTAATTGTTTATAAATATACGAATATGTGAATAAAAAGGAAGTAAACACTGTAACAGGGCACTCAGTAATCTGGTAATTTCGTGCACACTGGTAATAAAATTTTTTCAAATAAAAGACAAGGTAACGCTAACATTAATTACAGCACACAGTGAAAACGATATGAATATGACATAGTGACCGACCGTCACTCGCAGTAACACGTTTATGCAGGCTACAAATGCACACTTCACAAGATATCACAGCTGGCTTCGATTAAATCTGCAAGGTTTGTGAAATTAAATGTTTATTAGATATTCAGAGATTTGTTTAAATGATGCGCATTTGCTGAGTGTTGACGGTAAATTATAAAGTATTTCAGCCTGATTGTTTGCAATTTCTGTTACAAATAATATAAAAGCAACGCTTTACTTTTTCGCATACCATTTATTTTGTTTACCAGTTCTGTTTAACGAAGTATTAGATATTACTGACAGAGATTGTAAACTAAAAAAAAAACTAAGAATGTGAGTGAGTGCTGTGTGATCAGGCACTGCCTTTCTCTTCTTAGGCTCTGTTGTTCTCAGCACTGCCCGTCAAAATAAAAGTCTGGAGTGTCAACACATCGGCCAATCAGAAAAACTGATCGGCCGATACCGATATTTTAAAAATGCCAAATATCGGCCAATATATCGGCCTTGGCGATATATCGGTCGACCACTAATATTTTACACAGAAGAGTTAAATACCTCAGTGTGTTGAGTTGACAGTTTGGAGTCAGGAGTGCATCAAACAGCAGCTTCACTCCTGAATCCTGCAGTTTATTGTCACTCAGATCCAGATCTCTCAGGAGGGATTTTGATGATTGTAGAGTTGAAGCCACAATTTCACAGCACTGATCAGTGAGATTACAGCCAGACAATCTAAATAGGGCAACAATAAATAATTCATAGCATAAAAACTATATACGTAGTTAGAAATTGATTGAGAGCATTGTGTGCATTGTCTTATGTTTCTGATAAGAAGCTGTTTGCATACAACATAAATGCAAATATTTACATCCAATTGTAATGCTAAGTTCCCTATCAGTCAATTATGTTCAACGTTAATCGTATGTGATTGATGAATTGGGATCTCGACTAAGAGCCCAATCACCTTTAAGTTGTAAATGAACGAAATCACAAATAGAAAACTTTAACCACAGCAGCAGATGGCACTAACTGTTAACTGCTGTTAATCAGGGCTGCTGTGGAAGCACATCCTTCAAGCATTACTTCTATCAAGATATCAGCTTCTTCCTCTAATTTGAAGAAACATGTAACAGGTAAATTTTGGATTTCTGCTTACTAATTGAACAATCTACAGGGCCTGGAATTTGTATTGCGTACAAAGTTATTAACTCCTGCAAGTGCCATGTTCATAACACGTGGATTTCCCACTACCATTTATTTACTTCAGCAAATAAAGAGACGCTAGATCTGGACTGCCACGTATCTCCCTCAAGCGTGACCTGCAACAGTGGGCGGCTCGTTGAATCTTGATGAGTTTAGTATTTAGTACAGTGAAAAAGTGTGTTGGGGACATTCTAAATGTTTAATGTGGAAAAACACCTGATAAAACTACAGCTTGTTAAAGGGCACCTATCATGCAAAATTCACTTTTACATGGTGTTTGAACATAAATGTGTGTTGGCAGTGTGTGTACACAACCAATGATAAAAATCCACCCAGTGCTTTTTTTTTAATCCCCATAAATCATAAACACTGTCTCAGAACAAGCCCAGGGTAGCTGCACAATTTTTAAAGTCAAATTTAAGGCTTTTTAAGACCTTTTTAAGACCTGAAGAAATCAAAATTAATACCTTACATTAGGGGTGCGTAATACTGACAAAAATATGTCTAGATATTTTCAAAGTTTTGTTGATAATAATTAGATGATATTGTACTGATTGTGTTTTTGTACTGGTACCCTGACTGGTTTAGGCCTGTTGTTGACCGCAGACTCACGAAGATATTCATATTTTTTATATTCTATAGTGGTCAGTTCACAGTAGTGACGGAAATTAACATTTTTATTAAGGGGCAATATTTGCCACCTTAAATTGATTTCCAGAGGCATTTTCACCTATATATGGACATTGTTTCTAAACGTATTTAGAGTTATGCATCACCTTTTATGTCAAATTCTAACATTCAAATTAAATTATATTAGAATAACACAGTACCAATGTCAAATTAAATCATTAAATTAAAATCCATCCTTGCAGCGCAGAGGTGACACAGAAGCGGCATCAAAACTGGCATTAGCCTACTATATTTACACTTCATTTACAATTGCATAAATAAAGCTATTCAATATTTAAATATGAAATGATTTATAATTTTAACGTTTTAATTAAAGGATACTTTAAATATGAAACTAAAACCACCAGTAGGTGGCGGCAAGTCACTGTCTTAATAAGCGAGTTGTTGGAGTCATTTATTCAACCGATTTGTTCAAACGGCTGATTCATTCATAAAACAAGTGATTGTTCATTGAATCGTTAAAATGATTCGTTCAAAACGTGGATTTCAGTAAAAAAAAATATAAATAAATCATCGATGTCTGTTGGACCATGGCTTCATTATGAAATTCTCGTCAGCGATATAAAGTGAAAATTGACAATATTGTGTCCAAAAAGTAACTCACAATGTTAACTTTATTGTTAATTTAACTGTTGTATAAAATAAATAGCACATTTGCAATAATGTGCACATTTGCAATAAAAACGGCACTCTTGCTCATGTGATATTCTAATATAACAACATAATGTGATATAAATATAAGACAAAAACTCATTTGGGGACATCTATAACTGCACTGACACATCACACAGTGAAAGCAAGCATGAGAGACAAACGCGATGTCAGCTCGCACTTGCAGTGCCTCGTACATAGTTAAAACAGTGATTACAATATCATCATAGACAATATTGCACACTCCTAAGCACATAAAGAATGAACTTACAATTGAACTGACATTTACTCGTTTTCTTCTCTCCTCTCGCGTGCAGGAGACAGACGTATGCTGCCGTAAGTGACGTGAATTGTCACATGAACAAGCAAATCCACAAAGATAGAATAAAAAAAAAATACGTAGGCCTACGCTAATTAATTTCGAAAGCATTTAGATAAGTCTAAGTCAAAGTGTCATCTAAAATTTAAGACCTTTCATAAGTAAAAATAAGACTTTTTAAGACTTTTTATGGCCCTAAATTTAAAAAATCTAATTTAAGACCTTTTAAGACTTTTTAAGAATCCGCGGGGACCCTGCAAGCCGTTCTCAGATTCTGGGCAATGTGACATACTTTTGCACAGGCCCCGCCCACAACTGTTGACTGACACTGCAGTTTTAGCAAAGACCCGCCCTGAGTGAGCTAAGCACAGTCCACCACTGTTTCCACGCCAGAGCAGCTGTGGACAAGAATGTCTCCTAAGCAATTGAGGTGTTTTGTTGTTGGATGTAAGAATGAACATAGCAGTCTTCATTTACTCTCATGTTACTCGAGGATGGATCTGTACCAACTGTTCGTGATCCAGCTTACAGTCTCCAGAACGATAGTGGTCACAGCAGTAATGGAAGGGAGAGCGTACACTTTATTACAGTTCATCTGAGTCGTTTTACGGATATAAAGTTTACCAGTTTATTAAGCACCCCCTGAAAAGGTGTGTATATATTTGTCTATATTTGTTAGTTGTAACGAGTGTTTTTGTGTAATTCGCTGTTTACGTTGATGATAATGAAAGGGAGAAGGAGAGAGTTTATGGATAAGACTTTAATGCACACTTCATATACTGTGTTTATTCAACTCTTACGGTGATTTTCTGGAGTAAAACTGACGCATCTTTTGTGTGACGTACAATAAACTTCATTGAACTCATCAGTATATTTTAGGCCATCATTCGGACGTGGTCTGCTACAACAGGCTTGTATTAATAGTGGATAAAAGGCAAAGCAGATGACAAATAAGTTATGACTGTAATTAAACTAAACTATACCTGTTCTATCTCCATACATCATATATTCTCTGGGTCTGTGGGAATTATTATCCGACTCCGGGTCGAAATGAACACCACTACAGAGAGTTTCTGTTCTGATGTTATCATTCTGTGAGATGAGATTGTCTTGACACTGAAGCGCGAGCTCGTGAGGCTCTGTCCTCTGTGCCGGCAGCAGCAGCTCATTTGCATTTAAAGGGATACACACTAAAACAGCGCATTTTTTTCAGCCCCAAAAAGTGACAATTTAAACATGCTGTAAAAAATTATCTGTGGTGTGTATGTTAAGTTTTAGCTCAAAATATCCACGTGCGAGAACTACTGTATCATGCTGCGCTCTCGTGAACTCACTCAGAGGCCCACACGGAAGAAAATGAATAGTTGAATAAAGTCGTTATTTATTTATTTATTTTTTCGCACAAAAAGTATTCTCGTCGCTTGATGAACCTAAGGTTGAGCCACTGTTGTCACTTGGACTATTTTAACGATGTCTATACTAACTTTACTGGGTGGGCAGAATGTAATTACCTAGAGGCCTATGAAGGAGTGAGAAAGCTCTCAGATTTAATCAAAAATATCTTAATTTGTGTTCTGAAGATGAACGAAAGTCTTACGGGGTTAGAACAACATGAAGGTGAGTAATTACTGACAGAATTTTCATTTTTGGGTGAACTAACCCTTTAACTCACTATCTTAGCCTATTTCAGTGCATTAGATGAGGTTAACTGCATCAGGAGGGTGAACCAGCTCTACGGTAAGGCTAGATGTGATTCATCCTCAACACATTTAAATAGAATGTCATGAAATAGTTAAGTGTTGCCTATCAACAACATACACATCCCAACATAAACGCTCTTGTTATTAAAGTGGTTATGTTCACAAACCACTATAATTTGATGTGTGATTTGGCATGGCAGCCAGTTCGAATAATAAATAGCCTCTTGCCTTACCCTTACCTAATGCAGCAAAACATACTTTTTTTTAATTTATTTTTTATTCTGAATGGATTATATATCGCCTGGAAAGATTGCATAAAAGCGCTACATTTATAATCACTAAGCTGTCACACATCTTAATTCATTGTGATCTCACAAAGTTCTGCTAATCGATTAAGCTGAGTGTACAATAAATATCTTATTTTGTCTACATAATGTCTAGGGGTGTAAATTGGACAGTTCATCACAATACAATATAAAATCGATTTTCTCAGCCAGCGATACGATACTTGCCAATACCTCAAACAATTTTGTGATATGATTACGATATTATGAAATGATATGAGACATTTTCAACAGAACATTTCAGCAGTTCATTTGAAAGAAAAACAGATCACTCTGTTCTTGTTCATTTTCATAAATATTTTCTTTTTGATTGTGCATTCCAAGTAATATCAATCAAACTGCAGCTGGGTTGTTTTGATTAAGTATTAATAACTCAAAAATACAACTTCCAAAATTGATTGAAAGTAGGCTCTTTATATATATATATATATATATATATATATATATATATATATATATATATATATATATATATATATATATTATTATTATTATTTTATTAAGCAAAAGCAGATAACTCCACATTTCATGTTTCAGAGTTAAAAAAAAAAAAAAAAAATAATAATAATAATTGCTATGATATACAGTACCAGTCAAAAGTTTGGAAACATTACTATTTTTAATGTTTTTGAAAGAAGTCTCTTATGCTCATCAAGCCTGCAGTTAAAAAAAAACAAAAAAAAAAAAAAAAAACAGTAATATTATGAAATATTATTACAATTTAAAATAATGGTTCTCTTTTTTAATATATTTTAAAATGTAATTTATTTTTGTGATGCAAAGCTGAATTTTCATCAGCAAGTACTCCAGTCTTTGGTGTCTTATGATCCTTCATAAATCATTCTAATATGATGATTTGATACTCAGTTATTATCAATGATGGAAACAGTTGTGCTGTTTAATATATTTTTTTGGAATACTTTTTTCAGGATTCATTGATGAGTAAAACGTTAACAGCATTTATTCATAAAAACAGCATTTATTCAAAATAAAAACATTTCTAACAATATAAATCGTTACCATCACCTTTTATCAGGCTTTTATCATCCTTGTTGAATTAAAGTACTAATTTCTTAAAAAAAAAAGTTATTGTTCCCAAACTTTTGAACGGTAGTGTATATTGTTACAAAAGATTTCTATTCTAAATAAATACAGTTCTTTTTAACTTTTTATTCATCAAATAATCCTGAAAAAAGTATAGGTTATAAAAAAAAATATTAAGCAGCACAACTGTTTCCAACATTGATCATAAATCAGCATATTAGATTAGAATGATTTCTGAAGGATCATAAGACACCAATGTCGGTCCCATTCTCATACTCGACGAGCTGCTAACAGACACTGCGTCAAAAGTCCCAAGTATCTCTGCGGACAAAGAGTGGCTTTCCACACTGTAAACCCAAATAAGTTACCAGAACTCAAAAAAATTGAGGCAATCGATTGCCTCAAATTTTTTAAGTTGATTAACTTAAAAGTCACAATTTTCCAGAACTTAAAAGGTTGGATTACTGCTACTTGTACCTTTTGATAACGGTTAAATTAAAGTGCTCATTTAGCTCAACTCAAACCATTTGAGGAAACCGATTGCCTTAAATCATTTAAGTTTATTAACTCAAACAATTTAAGCATAAAAAAATATTTGATTTGTGTCCAAGTAACTCAATAACTTATTGTTAAGATAACTTGGGTAAATAAAGTTAATAGTACTAAGTCCATTCAATTAATATAACTCAAATCTATGAAGTACACTGTAAACCCGAATAAGTTGGCAGAACTCAAAACATTTAAGACAATCAATTGCCTCAATTTTTTTGTTCTGAAATTCAAAGTACATTAATTCATACAATTAACTTAAAACTTTCATGTAATCTCAATGTGAACACTTTTATTAGTATAAACTTAGCTTTTAAAAGCTAATCTGCTAACATTCTAATTTGTTAACATATTAGCAAAAGTATGTTATACAGAAGCACTTGCTGTATGAGCGCATCAATATAAAGGGATTATTTGCTCTCAAATCAAGCTGCATGCACCACTTGTCACCATGATGGTAACTATCCTACACCGTAAAAAAATCCAAATTTTACAGAAAATAACTGTGATTTTTTGACGATCATTTTCTTTCATTTTAAATTGTTCTCAAAACACTGTAAAATTACAAATAATATCTGTAAAATAAAAATTCAGCTGTTATTTTAGGTATTGTGACATTAATGACAAATTCCAGTAATTCACATTTTTTATACAGAAAATTGATTGTATTTTTCATATAGTATTTTTTTTCTGTTTTCTTAAATTACATAAAAATGTATGTAAAATTACACATATAATCTGTAATTAAACAGTAACAGAACAGTTAAATGATAAAATGGTCAACTGACTGTCAGCTCCCCAAAAAACTGTAAAACATGCTAAATTAAATAAACTGAAAACACTGTTATTTTACAGATATTTCCTGAACTAGATGTACCGCATCGCGGTACAAAATATGACCGCCGCTCAGGCCTGCACTGGCTTTCCACAAAAATAAATGACGTGGAGTAATTTGGCTTTATGTATATACCTAAAAAAAGTAATAGTATGTGCATGTCTGTCTGTGTGTGTGTGTGTGTGTGTGTGTGTGGGTTTGTGTATGTGTGTGTCTGTGTGTGTGTGTGTGTGTGTGTGTCTGTGCGTGTATGTATGTGTGCGTACATGTGTGCGCGTGTGTGTTTGTGTGTCTGTGCATGTGGATTTGTATGTGTGTGTATGGGTGTGTCTGTGCGTGTGGATGTCAGTGTGTGTGCATGCTTGCGTTTGTTTGTATTCCTGCATGTGTGTGTGTGACAGTATCATCCTAAACCAGCAACCCTTCGCTCAACAGCACCATCTACAGGCCGATGAGTGTACAGTCACTAAATGTGCACATAAATGAATTAATTTTATACCCCCCCCCATGGATGAAATTCTACAAAACTTAGCAGAGGATACCCCCAGAGGATGTCAAGTTAATCATACACATGAAATATGGTGCAGTTCTGAACATCTCCACTGAAGATAGGGGCGATTAAAGCAGAATAATATTGCATTTTCATTTTTTGTGGGAGGGGCGCAAATCACAAATGAGTGATTATGGGCTAGGTTGATGTGGGCCCTTAAGAGTGGGCCCTACATACCATAAAAATGTCTTCATCCTCGGTGCCACGGTTCAGGTAGTTATTTAGGAAAAACTGCATTTTTTCGGGTTTGGGGGGGCCCAGCGCGGGGGGGGGGGGGGCAGCACGGGGGGGGGGGGGGGGGAGTGGCCCCCGGGGACCAAACAAAATTTTTCCGTAGAAGTCTAGTGGGGCTACATGCCCACCAAATTTCATGTTCCCCGGTGTTTCGGTGTCCCTGGTATCGTTGACGAAAAATTTACGGGGGCCCCAGCGCAGGGGGGGTAAGTGGCCCCCGGGGACCAAACGAAATTTTTCCGTAAAAGTCTAGTAGACCAACATACCATAAAAATTTCTTCATCCTCGGTGCCACGGTTCAGGTAATTATTTAGGAAAAACTGCTTTTTTTTGGGTTTGGGGGGGCCCAGCGCGGGGGGGGAGTGGCCCCCGGGGACCAAACGAAATTTTTCCGTAGAAGTGTATAGTGCAGCTACATGCCCACCAAATTTCATGTTTCCCGGTGCTTAGGTGTCCCTGGTATCGTTGACGAAATATTTACGGGGGCCCCAGCGCGGGGGGGGGGGGGGGGTGGGTTGGCCCCCGGGGACCAAACGAAATTTTTCCGTAAAAGTCTAGTAGACCAACATACCATAAAAATTTCTTCATCTTCGGTGCCACGGTTCAGGTAGTTATTTAGGAAAAACTGCATTTTTTTGGGTTTGGGGGGGCCCAGCGCGGGGGGGGAGTGGCCCCCGGGGACCAAACGAAATTTTTCCGTAGAAGTCTAGTGGGGCTACATGCCCACCAAATTTCATGTTCCCCGGTGCTTCGGTGTCCCTGGTATCGTTGACGAAAAATTTACGGGGGCCCCAGCGCGGGGGGGGAAGTGGCCCCCGGGGACCAAACGAAATTTTTCCGTAAAAGTCTAGTAGACCAACATACCATAGAAATTTCTTCATCCTCGGTGCCACGGTTCAGGTAGTTATTTAGGAAAAACTGCATTTTTTTGGGTTTGGGGGGGCCCAGCGCGGGGGGGGGAGTGGCCCCCGGGGACCAAACGAAATTTTTCCTTAGAAGTCTAGTGGGGCTACATGCCCACCAAATTTCATGTTCCCCGGTGCTTCGGTGTCCCTGGTATCATTGACGGAAAATTTATGGGGGCCCCAGCGCGGGGGGGGAAGTGGCCCCCGGGGACCAAACGAAATTTTTCCGTAAAAGTCTAGTAGACCAACATACCATAAAAATTTCTTCATCCTCGGTGCCACGGTTCAGGTAGTTATTTAGGAAAAACTGCATTTTTTGGGGTTTGGGGGGGCCCAGCGCGGGGGGGGGGAGTGGCCCCCGGGGACCAAACGAAATTTTTCCTTAGAAGTCTAGTGGGGCTACATGCCCACCAAATTTCATGTTCCCCGGTGCTTCGGTGTCCCTGGTATCGTTGACGAAAAATTTACGGGGGCCCCAGCGCGGGGGGGGAAGTGGCCCCCGGGGACCAAACGAAATTTTTCCGTAAAAGTCTAGTAGACCAACATACCATAAAAATTTCTTCATCCTCGGTGCCACGGTTCAGGTAGTTATTTAGGAAAAACTGCATTTTTTGGGGTTTATGGGGGCCCAGCGCGGGGGGGGAGTGGCCCCCGGGGACCAAACAAAATTTTTCCTTAGAAGTCTAGTGGGGCTACATGCCCACCAAATTTCATGTTCCCCGGTGCTTCGGTGTCCCTGGTATCGTTGACGAAAAATTTACGGGGGCCCCAGCGCGGGGGGGGAAGTGGCCCCCGGGGACCAAACGAAATTTTTCCGTAAAAGTCTAGTAGACCAACATACCATAAAAATTTCTTCATCCTCGGTGCCACGGTTCAGGTAGTTATTTAGGAAAAACTGCATTTTTTGGGGTTTGGGGGGGCCCAGCGCGGGGGGGGAGTGGCCCCCGGGGACCAAACGAAATTTTTCCGTAGAAGTGTATAGTGCAGCTACATGCCCACCAAATTTCATGTTCCCCGGTGCTTCGGTGTCCCTGGTATCGTTGACGAAAAATTTACGGGGGCCCCAGCGCAGGGGGGGAAGTGGCCCCCGGGGACCAAATTAAATTTTTCCGTAAAAGTCTAGTAGACCAACATACCATAAAAATTTCTTCATCCTCTGTGCCACGGTTCAGGTAGTTATTTAGGAAAAACTGCATTTTTTTGGGTTTGGGGGGGCCCAGCGCGGGGGGGGAGTGGCCCCCAGGGACCAAACGAAATTTTTCCTTAGAAGTCTAGTGGGGCTACATGCCCACCAAATTTCATGTTCCCCGGTGCTTCGGTGTCCCTGGTATCGTTGACGAAAAATTCAGTAAGGTGACGGGAAAAAAAAAACAAAAAAACTTTGACAATCCCTATATGACCGCTTTCGCTAGCTACGCTAGCGGCGGTCATAATAATCACGATCATATACCTTCATTGTAAAAAAAAATCGTAAAAAAATGGTCAAATGACTGGCAGCTGCGGCTGCCAAACAAAAAACATAAAATTAATGTAAAATATGCTAATTTAAATAAAGTGTAAAAAACTTTAAAAGAAATTTGATGTCACCATGATTGAGATCAGTGTCTGCTTTAGTTGGGCTCATGACCCTTGAGTTTTTAACTTTAGTTTTCTCTGGCTGCTTTAACTGTGTATATGATACACATTTGTTACAGCAATAAATGCAGGAGAAAATATCAGATCTTGGTCAGTTAATGGTGATGTTATAGTCATCATATGATGGTTAAATCTCTTAATATATTAGCTTAGATTACATAATATGTAGATGGATTTTAGCTTTATACAAAGTCTATAATTAATGCCATAATTTTTCACATGACCCTTGAAATATTATGGTATCATTATGACCGCCGCTAGCGTAGCTAGCGAAAGCGGTCATATAGGGATCGTCAAAGTTTTTTTTTTTTTTTTCGTCACCTTACTGAATTTTTCGTCAACGATACCAGGGACACCGAAACACCGGGGAACATGAAATTTGGTGGGCATGTAGCCCCACTAGACTTGTACGGAAAAATTTCGTTTGGTCCCCGGGGGCCACTCCCCCCCCGCGCTGGGCCCCCCCAAACCCCAAAAAATGCAGTTTTTCCTAAATAACTACCTGAACCGTGGCACCGAGGATGAAGAATTTTTTATGGTATGTTGGTCTACTAGACTTTTACGGAAAAATTTCGTTTGGTCCCCGGGGGCCACTTCCCCCCCCCGCGCTGGGGCCCCCGTAAATTTTTCGTCAACGATACCAGGGACACCGAAGCACCGGGGAACATGAAATTTGGTGGGCATGTAGCCCCACTAGACTTCTAAGGAAAAATTTCGTTTGGTCCCCGGGGGCCACTCCCCCCCCGCGCTGGGCCCCCCCAAACCCAAAAAAATGCAGTTTTTCCTAAATAACTACCTGAACCATGGTACCGAGGATGAAGAAATTTTTATGGTATGTTGGTCTACTAGACTTTTACGGAAAAATTTCGTTTGGTCCCCGGGGGCCACTTCCCCCCCCGCGCTGGGGCCCCCGTAAATTTTTCGTCAACGATACCAGGGACACCGAAGCACCGGGGAACATGAAATTTGGTGGGCATGTAGCCCCACTACACTTCTACGGAAAAATTTCGTTTGGTCCCCGGGGGCCACTCCCCCCCCGCGCTGGGCCCCCCCAAACCCAAGAAAATGCAGTTTTTCCTAAATAACTACCTGAACCGTGGCACCGAGGATGAAGAAATTTTTATGGTATGTTGGTCTACTAGACTTTTACGGAAAAATTTCGTTTGGTCCCCGGGGGCCACTCCCCCCCCGCGCTGGGCCCCCCCAAACCCCAAAAAATGCAGTTTTTCCTAAATAACTACCTGAACCGTGGCACCGAGGATGAAGAAATTTTTATGGTATGTTGGTCTACTAGACTTTTACGGAAAAATTTCGTTTGGTCCCCGGGGGCCACTCCCCCCCCCGCGCTGGGGCCCCCGTAAATTTTTCGTCAACGATACCAGGGACACCGAAGCACCGGGGAACATGAAATTTGGTGGGCATGTAGCCCCACTACACTTCTACGGAAAACTTTCGTTTGGTCCCCGGGGGCCACTCCCCCCCCGCGCTGGGCCCCCCCAAAACCAAAAAAATGCAGTTTTTCCTAAATAACTACCTGAACCGTGGCACTGAGGATGAAGACATTTTTATGGTATGTTGGTCTACTAGACTTTTACGGAAAAATTTCGTTTGGTCCCCGGGGGCCACTTCCCCCCCCCGCGCTGGGGCCCCCGTAAATTTTTCGTCAACGATACCAGGGACACCGAAGCACCGGGGAACATGAAATTTGGTGGGCATGTAGCCCCACTACACTTCTACGGAAAAAATTCGTTTGGTCCCCGGGGGCCACTCCCCCCCCGCGCTGGGCCCCCCCAAACCCAAGAAAATGCAGTTTTTCCTAAATAACTACCTGAACCGTGGCACCGAGGATGAAGAAATTTTTATGGTATGTTGGTCTACTAGACTTTTACGGAAAAATTTCGTTTGGTCCCCGGGGGCCACTCCCCCCCCGTGCTGGGCCCCCCCAAACCCAAAAAAATGCAGTTTTTCCTAAATAACTACCTGAACCGTGGCACCGAGGATGAAGAAATTTTTATGGTATGTTGGTCTACTAGACTTTTACGGAAAAATTTCGTTTGGTCCCCGGGGGCCACTCCCCCCCCCGCGCTGGGGCCCCCGTAAATTTTTCGTCAACGATACCAGGGACACCGAAGCACCGGGGAACATGAAATTTGGTGGGCATGTAGCCCCACTACACTTCTACGGAAAACTTTCGTTTGGTCCCCGGGGGCCACTCCCCCCCCGCGCTGGGCCCCCCCAAACCCAAAAAAATGCAGTTTTTCCTAAATAACTACCTGAACCGTGGCACAGAGGATGAAGAATTTTTGATGGTATGTTGGTCTACTAGACTTTTACGGAAAAATTTCGTTTGGTCCCCGGGGGCCACTCCCCCCCCCGCGCTGGGGCCCCCGTAAATTTTTCGTCAACGATACCAGGGACACCGAAGCACCGGGGAACATGAAATTTGGTGGGCATGTAGCCCCACTAGACTTCTACAGAAAAATTTCGTTTGGTCCCCGGGGGCCACTCCCCCCCCCGCGCTGGGCCCCCCCAAAACCAAAAAAATGCAGTTTTTCCTAAATAACTACCTGAACCGTGGCACTGAGGATGAAGACATTTTTATGGTATGTTGGTCTACTAGACTTTTACGGAAAACTTTCGTTTGGTCCCCGGGGGCCACTCCCCCCCCCGCGCTGGGCCCCCCCAAACCCCAAAAAATGCAGTTTTTCCTAAATAACTACCTGAACCGTGGCACAGAGGATGAAGAAATTTTTATGGTATGTTGGTCTACTAGACTTTTACGGAAAAATTTCGTTTGGTCCCCGGGGGCCACTCCCCCCCCCCGCGCTGGGGCCCCCGTAAATTTTTCGGCAACGATACCAGGGACACCGAAGCACCGGGGAACATGAAATTTGGTGGGCATGTAGCCCCACTACACTTCTACGGAAAAATTTCATTTGGTCCCCGGGGGCCACTCCCCCCCCGTGCTGGGCCCCCCCAAACCCAAGAAAATGCAGTTTTTCCTAAATAACTACCTGAACCGTGGCACCGAGGATGAAGAAATTTTTATGGTATGTTGGTCTACTAGACTTGTACGGAAAAATTTTGTTTGGTCCCCGGGGGCCACTTCCCCCCCTGCGCTGGGGCCCCCGTAAATTTTTCGTCAACGATACCAGGGACACCGAAACACCGGGGAACATGAAATTTGGTGGGCATGTAGCCCCACTAGACTTCTACGGAAAAATTTCGTTTGGTCCCCGTAAACACGCAATACAGCCAAATTACTCCACGTCATTTATTTTTGTGGAAAGCTAGTGCAGGCCTGAGCGGCGGTCATATTTTGTACCGCGATGCGGTACATCTAGTTATTACAACAATCTGAAAAAAAAAAAATATTCATAAAAGGTTTTGAGCTGATTAATTTTTATTGTAGTATAGAGACATCAAGAATCAACATATGAATCTCAACAATGGTGACAACCAACAAAGCTTTTTTGTGACTTTATAGTAGTTCAGAGTTAGGGCTGGGCGATATATATCATGAGATTTTTATGCGCATCTCGTCAGTAAAGCCGGTTCCTTGATTAGTAGTAAATCACCTTCACCTGCTTTCAGATGGAGCGGCATTTACTACACAGCAAAAACTCCAGTGTTAAATTAACACTCAAGAGTGTTAAAGTTAATGAGATAATTAAGTGATTAATTTAGTGATGATTGAGCATTATTGAAGACACCTGATGTTAACAAGCAGAATCACTGAAGGAGAAAATCACAAATTGTAAGCCACCGTTATGGAGAATAGTGTTTGCTTTAGTTGGGCTATTGACCCTTATATGTTTACCCAACTAAAGCAGACACTGATCTCAATCATGGTGACATCAAATTTCTTTTAAAGTTTTTTACACTTTATTTAAATTAGCATATTTTACATTAATTTTATGGTTTTTGTTTGGCAGCCGCAGCTGCCAGTCATTTAACCATTTTTTTAAGATTTTTTTTTTACAATGAAGGTATATGATCGTGATTATTTAGGAAATATCTGTAAAATAACAGTGTTTTCAGTTTATTTAATTTAGGATGTTTTACAGTTTTTTGGGGAGCTGACAGTCAGTTGACCATTTTATCATTTAACTGTTCTGTTACTGTTTAATTACAGATTATATTTGTAATTTTACATACATTTTTATGTAATTTAAGAAAACAGAAAAAAATACTATATGAAAAATACAATCAATTTTCTGTATAAAAATGTGAATTACTGGAATTTGTCATTAATGTCACAATACCTAAAATAACAGCAGAATTTTTATTTTACAGATATTATTTGTAATTTTACAGTGTTTTGAGAACAATTTAAAATGAAAGAAAATGATCGTCAAAAAATCACAGTTATTTTTTGTAAAATTAGGATTTTTTTACGGTGTAGGATAGTTACCATCATGGTGACAAGTGGTGCATGCAGCTTGATTTGAGAGCAAATAATCCCTTTATATTGATGCGCTCAGGGATGTAGTGGAGGCTAAATGCACGTAAACGCCGTTTACGCACCTCCCAAAATTCGGAAATAGCGTTTGCCCACCTCCAAAGTGCGTTTATCCACCTCTACATTGCGTTTATCCACCTCTAAATTTCATGTTATTTGATCGGACTTTGCTTTTCCAGTGCGTGATCGCCGATCGGTACATGATTCGAGCATTTGGGCCGTTAACGACAGAGCAGAACGCGCAGCGCAAACACGGAGCAGAACATTGAGTAGAGAGCGCAGCGCGGCGACACACACACGCGCGGAACAAAGAGAATGGCGCACACACGTAGCAGAAAACACACGCTCGTGAAGTTACTAAACAAGCGAGAATGAAACTTGATCGCAGCCGCAACAGGAATTTTTTTAAATTCATTACAGGCAGCTGGTTTAATGTAGGGAGCATGTCGAAACCCAACTGTACAAGAGATTCAGAGGGAATCAAGCCTGCACCAGGTTAAAGGGATAGTTCACCCAAAAATGAAAATTCTGTCATCATTTACTCTCCCTCAAGTTGTTCCAAACCTGCATGATTTCCTTTCTTCTGCTAAACACAAAAGAAGATATTTTGAAGAAAGTCGGTAACCAAACGACTGATGGACCCCATTGACTTCCATAGTAGGAAAAAAAATTACTATGGATGTCAATGGGGACCAGCAACTGTTTAATAACCAACCTTCTTTAAAATATCTTCTTTTGTGTTTAGCAGAAGAAAGGAAATCATGCAGGTTTGGAACAACTTGAGGGAGAGTAAATGATGACAGAATTTTCATTTTTGGGTGAACTATCCCTTTAAAGACTTTTCCCTCTACAGGGAAACACTGATCCACATTTTTCTGATAGACCAAACAACTAATCAATTAATTGAGGAAATATTCAACAGATGAATCGACTATGAAAATAATCCCTAGTCCCTAATCATTATGCACAAGTGCATTGCATTGGAAGCTCTGGATATAAGCCTCCCTCTCTATCTCTCTTAAATATTTTTGTTTTCTCTGTTTTTTCATAGTAAACTTTATAGATTTCAACCATATTAGTCTCTTTAACAAGAACTTAGATTAATGTATGAATTGAAAAGTGATTGTGTGACCTATGATGAGGAAACAACCAGTGATACCCTTGGTAGTACCATCAAATGATAGCCTATAGCGATGTCATCAGGATACACATACACCGGTAGGCAGTGGCCCACCTTACCGGGTGACCACGTCGTGGTCCACCAGAATTTATAGTTTACCCACCTCTTTTTTTACCACTACACCAATGCGCTCATACAGCAAGTGCTTCTGTATAACATACTTTTGCTAATATGTTAACAAATTAGAATGTTAGCAGATTAGCTTTTAAAAGCTAAGTTTATACTAATAAAAGTGTTCACATTGAGATTACATGAAAGTTTTAAGTTAATTGTATGAATTAATGTACTTTGAATTTCAGAACTTAAAAAATTTGAGGCAATTGATTGTCTTAAATGTTTTGAGTTCTGCCAACTTATTCGGGTTAACAGTGTACTTCATAGATTTGAGTTATATTAATTGAATGGACTTAGTACTATTAACTTTATTTACCCAAGTTATCTTAACAATAAGTTATTGAGTTACTTGGACACAAATCAAATATTTTTTTTATGTTTAAATTGTTTGAGTTAATAAACTTAAATGATTTAAGGCAATTGGTTTCCTCAAATGGTTTGAGTTGAGCTAAATGAGCACTTTAATTTAATCGTTATCAAAAGGTACAAGTAGCAGTAATCCAACCTTTTAAGTTCTGGAAAATTGTGACTTTTAAGTTAATCAACTTAAAAAATTTGAGGCAATCGATTGCCTCAATTTTTTTGAGTTCTGGTAACTTATTTGGGTTTACAGTGCACTCTTAATCTCCCGCTATAGTCAGTCTCTCGTAAGCTGGCCCCTAAATTCGTTGGGCCCTTTCGCATTACCAAGGTCATTAGTCCTGTCTCTGTCAGACTTAAATTATCTCCCAACCTCCGACGTTATTCGCGCGCCTCCTTGTCCTGCTCCTCCCATTCGCGTGGAGGGTTCTCCTGTCTATAGGGTTTGGAGATTATTGGATGTCTATCCTCGGGGTCGGGGTCGCGGTCATCAGTTTCTGGTCGACTGGGATGGGTATGGTCCTGAGGAGAGAGGCTTGATTCCCTCCCAGGATGTCCTGGACCGCTCGCTCATTGATGACTTCTTCCGCCAGGCTCCACCCTCGGGAGCGCTCGTTGAGGGAGGGGTACTGTCATGAACTGGTATCCTTCTTTATCTCTTTCTCCCTCTTATGGTCACACACGCACACGCACACACGCACACACACACACACACACACACACACACACACACACACACACACACACACACACACACACACACACACACACACACACCTTCATTCTACTCCGCTGTTTCTCATTACCTGTTGCCATTACACTCATCTCTTACACACCTGTCCCCTCTTTCTCTCTGATTAGCTTTACTACTTCTAGTTCCCTTCTCTCTTTTCTCCTCTGCCAGATTATTAACTATGGATAAGTATACGTCAGTGCTTTGACCAAACTCTCTTTTGTCTTGTCTTGCTCTATCTGATGCGGTCAAGTCTAGTCGACCTTTTCTAGCTATATGTTTGTTAAATCTGTGCTTTGCCCAGTTACCCTGCTGTTGAAGGCTGTGATCGGTCTGGTGCCTCGTCTATCTGCTGCTGCCGGTTTCGCTCTGAGAACTCTCATGGACCTGCTCACCCAGCCCAGGGTTTTCTACTGCTTTTGTTGCAATTTATCTAAGAACTTTTCTGTTTGAAATCCCATCTGTGGCTCATTGGGTCTTGGGTCCTCTCTTTTCCCGTGTGACAAACTCTGGTGTTTCAGTTATTACTAATCTTAATGCCTCTGATTGACTATTGCGTTCATAAACTCAACAGAGTCGTGTGGGATTGGTTACAGTGTGCAACGCTGTAAAACGAGCATATCTAAATTTAATGCCGAAATCAACACTTTTCATTTCATTTTCTTTTTCACTTTATTACTAGATTTAGTTTAAATGTGCAGGTGCATTTTTGGCCAAAGCCCCAAGTCTTCCCCAGCCTTACACACGCTACGCCTATGGTTAACTGTTTGATAATATTAGTGATTCTCAATATTTTTTCACAAAAATGCTAAAACTGGCTCCGTTTTGGAGAGAAGTTGGATCTTTGCACTGATCTGAACATTGATATTTTATGGTCAACAATAGCTCACTCAGTGTTTATTAAGGCCTCACAAATGATTTTTTTTTTTCATACAGTATGACTTAAATAATGTACTGTTTTTTTTTTTTTGGTTTATTATTAGACTTGTCACAGATAAAGATAATGAATCTAATGCCTTGTATATTCATTCAAATAACTCAAATTCAAATTAGCATCTCATACGTAAAAAACCCTGACAATTTTAAAGTACAGTTCAGCTCATGTGTTCACCTTGCAAAATTGCTGATGTATAATAACTTGCTTTCCACAAATGATCCCATTTTAAAAGTAGTGGTTCTTTATATAAGGTGTTTCTCTCTGAGCATCAGTGACTGTTTACAGGCTTTTGTGATAGTTGTGTATGAGTCTGTGGCTCTGTTTACAATTGACATTGACATGTGATCACTGTGATCTGATCAAGAAGATCAGATCATCAACCAATCAGAACATTTTACATTTGTCCACATCAAGAAGCTTTTGTATCCAGATAACTGATCAGATTTCTTTTCCCCATTGAATATTAAAATTGAGTCAGACACGAATGGTGCCAGTCACCTTTATGTGAAATGAGAGATAAATGCTAGGGCTTCTTTAAAAATCGTATTTTTATTTTTATTTTTATTTTTTTTGAGCTGGAAATCATTCTGATCACAAATTTGTTTACATGTGTCTTTTCAGTGCAGTGATACACAATATATTTTGATGAAACAGACATATCTTATTTTTTTATTTTTATTTAACTATGTCAGTATTACCTGTAACATTTATATTCTACATGTATATTTTACACAGAAGAGTTAAATACCTCAGTGTGTTGAGTTGACAGTTTGGAGTCAGGAGCGCATCAAACAGCAGCTTCACTCCTGAATCCTGCAGTTTATTGTCACTCAGATCCAGATGTCTCAGGAGGGATTTTGATGATTGTAGAGTTGAAGCCACAATTTCACAGCACTGATCAGTGAGATTACAGCCAGACAATCTAAGTAGGGCAACAATAAATAATTCATAGCATAAAAACTATATACGTAGTTAGAAATTGATTGAGAGCATTGTGTGCATTGCCTTATGTTTCTGATAAGAAGCTGTTTGCATACAACATTAATGTAAATATTTACATCCAATTGTAATGCTAAGTTCCCTATCAGTCAGTTACTGTATGTTCAACGTTAATCGTCTGTGATTGATGAATTGGGATCTCGCCTGAGAGGCCAATCACCTTCAAGTGGTAAATGAACGAAACAATGCACGTTGGCTAGTGACCACACCCCCGATTCTGGGTATATAAGGGTCTGTGTGCAATACTCGCATCAAGATTTCACTTCGGAGCCGAACGGACGTTTGTTTCACTCTGCTATACAATAATCATTGTGGTCAACGGATCAAGAGGGAACCAGTTCCAGTGTTGGTGTGACGGAGTGTGCACGGCTAGTGCAAGAGGCTTTCCCCAAGACAAGCACATCTATTGCCAAGACATGTGTACTGCTGCTGCTCCAGAGAGCCACGAGAACCGCATGTTCACTATGTATGTGTGCCTGTTCCTGCTTTGCCAGAATGGCTTAACGCTAGTGGACTTTTCTTGTGTGTACCTGGCCGCTTGATCAGATATCTTAAAACTAGTGGCTTAGCAATGTGTACCTGGGTGCTGCACCCTTACGTTTATTTAACTAATGACCTAAATAGCTATTTGTGCCTGAGCAATATAGCTCAAAGTTACCAAGGTAGAAATGTGCACTATGTGTATCGTTAACAAACAGGATATCATGTTGCAAGCTAATAGAGAAGAAAAGAACTCACAGCAACCACCTGAACAAATAGTTTTAAATTCTTTGTCATTTGATAGTAGTCATTGTCATTATCCTCTTACCAATTACTTTTTTTCTTTTTTGATTATGCTTTTCATTGTAGCGCTAAGACGACTGCATTCTACTATTTATCATTTATGTATTTTTTATTAAGCATGCAGACACACAGGTCTTGGTTTTCTCATGCTAATAAACCTCCTCCTTTGGAAATAATGTATCGTTGAATGTTTTGCATGAGGTTTATGTTGAAATACTGCTTCATGCTCTCGGTAGTAGAAAGAGGTAGTTATCGTTAATCAATGTAACTGTGGTGAAAATACTTACCTTTAACCTAATACATACCTTTAAGCTAATGAAAAGCGAAAATGTAAGCAAATGACTATTTCATTTAGTGTCTATATTGTGACCACGCCAACGCGAGTGGCACGACACAACAAAATCAATGGAACATATTATAATATGTGAAGCTTCTACGCTGAACGCATCGTGATGCGAGTAACACAAATTTCTATTTCTGACGTACTTCAATACGAAAAACAAACAAATTTGCACGATCTTTTGTTGCGTTCACACAGTGTGGCACCCTCTTTGCAGACACAGTGTATCGAGTTCACTACCAGCAACGCTTTTTCACTGGACCCTCACACATCTACATTGATTTCTTACTTCTGCTGCTATTAAAGGAACACTCCACCCATTTGCATTAAGCTTTGCAATGTTAGAAACCCAGTCATACTATTGAATGGTCGTGCAACATTTTCTCATTTTCCCCTGAGACGAGAGAAATCTGTATTTACCTCTTTACACTTCCTCCTACAATGACACAAAAATCGTCATTTTGCGTCATTGTCGGAGGAAGTGTAAGAGGGGGGGATTTCTGTTAAGACTACAAGCACTAGTTCCCACCCTTTCAAACCCGCCCATAGAGGGTTGGACCTAATGCGCTAACAGACCTATCACAGATCAGTGCCAGTGCGTTTGATTTCACCGGCAGAAACCTGCATGTCCGGCCGTCGAGATCGTCCAAAATGTCCGGGATTCGGCTTTGCTTTCTACGGTCGCCATTCATTGTTTACATGCACACCTTTTGTTTCAATCTAACTGAATTCATTCTGATTGGTGAATCTGAATGTAGTGTTTACATGAACGCTAAACAAGTGATCGGTTGATGTGCGTTTTACCATTGCTAAGAAAATACCCGCTCCTCCGTGAGAGATACGAGACCAGTGCCTCACAGGTGTCGGTCATCAGTAATCACGCCACCGGCCTCGCGTCGTTCTCCCGCGGCCCTAGTCTCGTCCTGCTCGCCAAAGTAAACACAATGAATGGCGACTGTAGAACGCAAAAGCCGAATCCCGGACATTTTGTGCGATGCGATCTCAAAAACCCGGGCAGACTCACGGAGACTAGTTAGCTTTATTGTTTACAACTGCTCTCTAACCGGTAGGCGTGGCTTGGGAGTGGCCTCGTAGAGCAGCGAAGCAAGTGCATTCTGGGAGTTGTTGTCTTTCATCCACATGAGCCAAAAATACATTTTCTGGCTTTTCTCACTCTAGAAAGCTCCAAATTCAAAAATAATTTCACATTTCTTCTACATAAATGACCCAATTTAAATACACATTCATCTTTCCAGAGGTGGAGTATCCCTTTAAGTATCTTTATATATTAACTAATTTAATAATTAATGAACTTTAAACCCTAATTGTTTTTTGATGATTTGACAAATTTCATAATGAACTTTGTAACTGAACCTTTCCTAAACTACGGATATATCCCGTTTACCGCTGCAAATCCGCCCCTAAATTGAATCATCCATTGCATTGTACAAAGCACCATGCAAACAAAGGCAAACCGACCTGACAAAGACATTACCGTATGAAAGTGCTATGCATGATGCTTTACAAACAATGCAATCTGCATATCTATGCATGCTGCTACTGCACAGAAAAATTGGAATTGCTGTAAGCCCCGTTGAAGCAAAACTGTAAGCAAATGCCTATTTCGCTTTAACACTGTCTACGCCAGACGCGAGCGCCATGACAAAATCAATATAACCCTTTAATAGGTGAAGCTCCATGGGCCCGGTCCCAAATGGCACACTTCACATGCACTTTCGGTTTGTGAACTTACAATGGCTGCCACATGCTCGTGTCCGTTGGTGTCCCATTTGTGATTTTAGGATTCAGAAGGGTGCTCACGAGCGCTCTCTTAGCACTTTTGGCAAGTCCGTACTGAAGCGAGCTCCGCGGCAGACCTCTTCCCGACAGTCAAAGCAGCGTTACATCACGAAAGTGCGATGCAAGACACTTAACAGTTTCGAACACTTATCTGTATGACCAAATTCGACGGAGTAATTTGAATCTCTTACGAACTGATTAGAAAAAAAAAAAAATCAAACCTCAGTATGTTGAGTTCACAGTTTGGACTCTTGAGTCCAGCACAGAGCAGCAACACTCCTGAATACTGCAGATCATTGTTACTCAGATCCAGCTCTCTCATGGGGGAGTTTGTCGATTGTAAAGCTGAAGCCACAATTTCACAGTGCTGATCAGTCAGTTTACAGTCTGCAAATCTGAAAACAGGGAGTACTCTGATTAAAAGGCATGTTGGTGAGCTTGTGTCCCCAAAAGATCGCAAGACTTCATTATGTAGCCGACCTTATATGTCAATACATCTTATATATGATTATGCAGATAATAAAATAATATAAATAATAAATGATAAAAATAATCCCTTGGGCAGACGATTACTAACGTGGACGCTCTGGCTGAACCTGGCCATGATGAAGGAGGTTGACAAAGTTCGCTTTCTCGACTCACCCATCTCCCAGGTCGGCTATGCACGTCATGTCATTGACCCAAATATAAGTACTGTATGTTCATATTTTCACACTTACAGAGCTTTTCTGCAGTTCCTCATAGCAGGTAACAGTCTCCATTTCCCCTCTTTTGATTTGAATTTGTACTTTATGAAGTCAAACTCATCCATCACCTCCTCTGACATCAGGATCATGTTTGCCAAAGTTGAGCATTGTGCAAGAGAAAGACTTTTTCTTTTGGTTTCAGAGTTTAAAAATGCCTGCATTTCTTTAACAACAGAATGATCCTTCATCTCAATCAAGCAGTGTGACAGATTCATCCATCTTTCAGGACTGACATTGTTTTTTTGACCTCGTTTGAGGTTTTGGATTATTTTCTTGATGCTCTCATGGTTGTTCTCTGTGTGAATCAGCAGATCCTGTAAGAGTCTCTGGTTGGACTCCAGTGAGATGCCATGAAGAAAACGAAGTAAAAGATCCAGGTGTCCATTTTTACTGTTCAATGCTTTATTCATGGCTCCCTTCAGAAACACATCCAGAGGAATATTCTCACACTGAGTTCTGGACTTTCCTGTGAGGAACTCTTTCATAACTTCACTGTTCTTGTGTAAATAGCAGAAAAACACATACAGTGCTGCAAAAAACTCCTGAAAGCTCAGATGAACAAAGCTGTAAACCTTCCTATGATAAATCACAGATTCCTCTCTAAAGATCTCAGTGCAAATCCCAGAATACACTGAGGCGTCAGTGACGTCTATGCCGCTCTCTCTCAGGTCCTCCTCATAGAACATCACATTGCCCTTCATCAGCTGATTGAAAGCCAGTTTAGCAAGTTTCACAATCACTTCTCTGTTGGACTGCAGGAGTTTCTCTGGATCTCTCTCTTCATACTTCTGGTTCCTCATATATGTTTGAATGAGGAGGAAGTGTATGTACATTTCAGTCAGAGTTTGAGGGATTTCTGCACTGAGATCTTGTTTCAGGATGTTTTGAAGCACAGTGGCTGAGATCCAGCAGAAGACGGGTATGTGGCACATGATGTGGAGGCTTCTTGCTTTTCTGATGTGAGAGATGATTCTGCTGGCTTGATGCTCATCACTGATTCTCTTCCTGAAATATTCCTCCTTCTGAGGCTCATTGAATCCCTGAATTTCTGTCACACGGTTGATGTAGTTAGAGGGGATCTGATTGGCTGCTGCTGGTCTGGTGGTGATCCAGATGAGAGCAGAGGGAAGCAGATCTCCTTTCACTAGGTTTGACATCAACACACCCACTGATGAAGACTCAGTCACATCAGAAACTCTCCCACTGTCTGAAAACTTCAGTGTCAATCTGCTTTCATCCAGACCATCAAAGATGAACACAACTGTACATTCATCATACATCTCTGAGTCCAGATCTTGAAGTTCAGGATGAAAGTCCAGCAGAAGTCTGTGAAGACTGTACTGATGATCTTTAATCAAGTTCAGCTCTCTAAATGGAAGCACAAACATGAAATCTACATCCTGATTGGCTTTTCCCTCTGCCCAGTCCAGAATGAACTTCTGCACAGAGACGGTTTTTCCAATTCCAGCGATGCCTTTAGTAAGAACAGTCTTGATTTGGTCTTTCTTCTCTCTTCTCTTCTCCTCATATCCAGGTTCTGGTGAAGGATCAAAGATGTCATTGCAGTGGATTGGAGTGTCTTGGAGTGTCTTATAACTTTTCTCCATCTGTAGCACCTCATGTTCTTCATTCACCCCTTCACTTTCTCCCTCTATGATGTACAGCTGTGTGTAAATCCTGTTCAGGAGGGTCTGATTATCTTGTAGTTTGATTCCCTCAAATACCCTCTCGTATCTGTTCTTCATACTGGTTTTGTGCTGGTCTTTGACTCTCTGAAGATCATCATGCACTGGTTGGTGAGAATCGAGCTGCAGGGCTGCCTCTGTGTCATGATGACTGATGTGTTTCTGACAGGAGGAGGATGTGCTGGTCTGCCAGGACACATATCTGATCTGGTCAGCTCTCCCACCACTGAAAAGACATTAAGATGAACAGAGAGACAAAAACAAATTTACTTAAAGTTAATGTTTTTTTTTTTTTTTTTTTACATCATGATTATTATTACTGTGATGTACTTGTTATTTAAAAAAAAAAAAAAAAAAAAACACATCAGTTGATTTATTCTTTCTAGCTAAAGAACTTAGGCCGGGAGCCAGGTCCACTCCTCAGGATGTTTTTGCTACCTTTTTTTCACTATTATTTCCTATTATCTTATACCTTGGGCCATCACAAGTTGATAATGACCACCCCCAACTCGGCCCCGTTTGGTCTCAGGGGCCAAAAAACACCCTTTTTGGGAAAAGCTTTTGGCGGAATGATGTAATTGTGAATATAAAGGTACTGCAGCTACACAAATGGCCATATAACCCTAAAATCAAAAGTGATCATTTTCAAGCATTTTATTATATTATTCACTGCCTCAAATGTACATGAAAAACTTCCCAAGTTTATAAGCTTCAATTTAAGTCCAAGATGACCTTTCTATCTAGAGGATAATAGCTGGTATAACCAAAGTTCTCCACTGTACCTCAAATCGGAGAAAACAGTACTTTCAAGCATTACCATTCCTTATGGGTTCCATAAGTCCACAAAGTCCTCGCAACACAAGGAATAAAGATGACTCTAGTGTGTAGTCTGTTATCAAAAAAACAACCTTCAATAGAGTAAACGTTAGTAACCTTCTGTACAGGTAAACATTCTTTACAGCCAAATGGCGAAACTAAAATACAGCTCAAACATAAAATAGAAAACATTTATTTGGTTCTTAGATCTTTTTGCTGCTTATCCATGCTGTACTTTGATCAGTTGCCATCTATGTGCCATCTATGGAAAGCACGAACTGGTCGTCAGGTTCCTTAGGGGGGCGAGAAGGTTAAACCCTCCTCGTCCCCCCTCCATACCCTCTTGGGACCTTTCCCTGGTGCTTCAAGCTCTTCAGGATGCTCCCTTTGAGCCTTTGAAGTCAGCAGACTTAAAGCTTCTCTCTTTGAAGATTTTGCTGCTGATTGCACTGGCCTCTATCAAGAGGGTAGGGGGCCTGCAAGCATTTCGTCGGTCGACAAATCGTGCCTAGAGTTCGGGCTGGGTGACAACCATGTTGTACTGAGACCCTGGCCTGGCTATGTGCCCAAGGTTCCTACCACTCCCTTCAGAGATCAGGTGTTAGGCTGGGTTCCATATGTGTATACTTCCATGGCTACTTCTAATCGAAGCCCCGTGTCTTTCCCTTGGCCTAAGTTCCCCAATATTCATATGCAGTACAACCTTCGGGCTAGTCCATATGTATTTTTCCACATAACTCCCTTGAAGAAAGTGACTTCCGCAGCGTTCCCCTTCCATAGAATAGGCACGCTTTCCCAGTGTTATCCAATATTCTCACTGTATGGGTTATCATGGAACAACAGTGATGGATACGCTCTGTGTAAGCCCTTTCCTATCGTCCGTCCAGGCAAGAAGGGGTACAGGCTTGCACCGGGCGCTGGATGGGGTGCAGCAGCTGTGGCGCTTTGGTAGGGATTCCTATCAGTCGGTCAAGACATACGTCGAGAGTGACCGACCGTTAAGGGAACGTCTTGGTTACATATGGTAACCCTCGTTCCCTGAGGGAGGGAACGGAGACGTACATCCCATCATCACATCTGCTGCTGCCCACGGGGGCGGCCAGCTTACCAGGCTTGGCTCCTCAGCAAAAAAGGAGCTCACCTCGCAACTGCTGCTCATTATATACCTGCGCTGCGAGGCTTAACAGTTGATGCAAATGACTGCATGCCAATGTGTTTTGGCTCATTTTAGTTTTACTCAAAGTAGATTGGCCTCTCTAGCGAGATTCCTATCAGTCGGTCACGACGTACGTCTCCGTTCCCTCCCTCAGGGAACGAGGGTTACCATATGTAACCGAGACGTTTCACCATTTGGCTGTAAACAATGTTTACCTGTACAGAAGGTTACTAACGTTTACTCTATTGAAGGTTGGCTTTTTGATAACAGACTGCACACTAGGGTCATCTTTATTCCTTGTGTTGTGAGGACTTTGTGGACTTTAATAAATCTCACATTTGGCTAATTGATTTTGTGTGAATGTACCCTATGTTGCACCCTGACCCCAGTCCACCTAGGGCAGGGCTATTCAATTGGCAGCCTGTGGGCCACATACGGCCCGCCAATCATCTCTATCTGTCCCAAAGGCACTCCAACCTCCCTCCGCCTCTTTTCCTGGCGGTGTGGCTACATTTGGTTAGATATGCGAGTGGCCGTAGTGGCGCGTGCAGCTGTACGTCTATACGCACTGTGCATACCATGAACACTCCGACTAACCTGAGAAACATTTTCAGTCCGAATATTTCAGCAGTTGTTATGTGTGTCCCATATTTCTGTCGACTGAACCAGCGATACTAATCATTTGCGAATGGTGCGAATCTTTTGTCCGATCTTTGGTTCAATTATTTCCTTTCCATGAATTGGCTAAATGCGCTTGCATTATGGTCTGAAACGATTCAGATTCGTTCGGACCGCTCTGTCACTGAATCATCTGAAGCTGTTTCTCGGTCAGTAACAACAAATATAGAACAAATAGCGCTGTTTTCAGTTTAGTTTCAGTTTAACTCGCAGTTTATTTTACTTTGAACTACGCAGCACCGCCCAGTGGATAACAGAACGCAAGCTTAAAGGAGTTGCATTTACTCCCGGTTCAGGGGCCTCATTTATAAACGTTGCGTACGCACAAAAGAAGGCGTACGCCGCTCTCTACGCAATAATTGGTATTAATAAAAAGCAAACTTGACGGGAAAATGTGGAGTCCTTCACGCAAACTCTGACCCAGGCGTACATACAAAAACGGGTGAAATGAGAAATGGCGACAACATCGGCAAATGGAAGAAACACATGAAAGTGTGTGAATATGTAGACCGTTGTGTAAAAGAAATGGCAATACTGCTTCTCATAAATAACATGAAGACTTCACAAAGCAAGTCTTACAATTAACAGCCTACACGAACACCCGTTTGATCGATCTGCAGTGTAAAACAAACAAAATCAAACGAAGATTATAACAGAAATGCAAATTAACACATATTTGCAAAAATATATGTTCTGCAATAATATTAGCATGTTATGAAATTCATCCTCATAACACATCTGTAGCTTGTCAGATGCAATCAAATGGATGGTAATAAAATGCCATGATGCCATCACAATGCGTAATGACGCACAATGGCTGATCATGCGCTTCACGCTTGCGCGTGAGTGAAGTTACGTTTCTTGGTTTTCCTCTCTGTGTTTGCCATGATTTCGCAATCGATGAATATTAACTTGTGGGCGTTTCACGGACTATTTATGGGTAAATATGGGCGTGACATGAAGCCGCAAAAGCTGCGCTACATTTAGAATTGATTGTGATTTATTAAGGGAAAACTGCGTAGAATGTGCGTGCGCACAGTTTTATAAATCCGAATATTTCTGTGCGTACGCACGTCCTATGTTTCAGAAATGTGGAATATTTACACTGAATACTAACTTTTAGTCATTTAGGCCTATATTGCAGTAGATTAATTAGGTTGGTAGAGGAATATACAATTAATTTTGTGTATAGTTTTTACCTGTGTTTAGGCATTTTGTTATACAGTGGTAGTAAGTGAGTAACCATGGTTTTACCTGTGGTTATCAAGTCTCACTGTTAGAATATTTTCATTTAAGCCTATAATAATTATAAATAAAATAATTCTTACCAATAGCTATGATCTTGTATAATTCATATTTTTTGTACATAGCTGTAAATAAGTTATTTATTAAATACTCATAAATCTGCATACTGTTGGGTACCACATTTCCAAGTAAATACAATACTTTTTTTAGGTTTACTTTAGCTTATTTATTGATACTGTTATGTTTCAATAAGTCATAAATAATGTTTCAATAAATAAGCTAAACCCACCGGCCCTCCTCAACATTTCGATTTAATAATCCGGCCCTTGAATTAAGCTAATTGAATAGCCCTGACCTAGGGGCATAACATTGCTCACTTTTCATGCAATTCATTTCATATAGTATAGCTCATAAGTCAAGTCTCAACTCTTGTTTAAGACATTGTTCATATGTAAAAAAAATGCTTAATCCAATATGGAATGGTAATGCTTGAAATTTCTGTTTTCTCCGATTTGAGGTACAGTGGAGAACTTTGGTTATACCAGCTATAATCCTCTAGATAGAAAGGTCATCTGGGACTTAAATTGAAGCTTATAAACTTGGGAAGTTTTTCATGTACATTTGAGGCAGTGATATATATAATAAAATGCTTGAAAATGACCACTTTTGATGACAATTTGTCAGGCGGACAGCCATTTTTTAGTCTTTTAGGGTATGTTGAGGGTGATATTTGACAGAAAAAAGGCAGCAATACCCAGAATCTTTTTTCTGCTAGTTTCCCCTATGTGTCAGGATACACCATGGGGTTACACATAGGGTTATATGGCCATTTATGTAGCTGCAGTACCTTTATATTCACAATTACATCATTCCGCCAAAAGCTTTTCCCCAAAAAGGGTGTTTTTTGGCCCCTGAGACCAAACGGGGCCGAGTTGGGGGTGGTCATTATCAACTTGTGATGGCCCAAGGTATAAGATAATAGGAAATAATAGTGAAAAAAAGGTAGCAAAAAACATCCTGAGGAGTGGACCTGGCTCCCGGCCTAACTGTAATGCAGAGATAATATATTGTGATCTTAAAGGAGCATTGCGTAGGTTTTTACTTAAAAAAATCTTTAAGATAGAGTTTTCATTTGTACATGTTTGAGCCAACCATGATGTAATAAAAAGAATGACACCTCGACTGTCCACCACGGTTGCCTCTATCAGCCTGTAGGCTCAATCGTGTGTGGAGGAGTCGGGCCCGAATCGGCGCGAAAATTCACAGAATGTGACGTCATGCGCGTTCTCGTCTACTTGGGCTTACAACCGTACGGCACGGCAGCCATTATAGTAAGCAGCGGCAATCGGTGTTTTCAAATGGAAATGGTGTTTTCTTACCTCAAACATTATGCTGGTGAGTGGTGAATCTCGATGAGCCGTCAGTGGTTGCCGCGGCAACCCTGGTTGATATGGTCGTGCTTGTACGAGCGTGCACACCGAGAACGAGCATGAGACTGGCTGCAGTTCCTCTAACGGCCACTGGTGTCAGTAACGGTTAGAAATTTCAGAACTTACGGAATGCTCCTTTAATGTACAACTTTGGTTCTTGTGTAAAATGTTCCACCCTACATGATTACACTCAGAGAGGGTCAAAGGGCACTTCTCAATTTCTGAATTCAGGGGACTGAAATACAGAGTTGTACATGATACTCACACAGGGTCAGAGGTCACAGCAGGTCCATCACTGAGATTAGGCGGCAGACCAATGGACTTGTTACTCTTCATAGAAACACAGCTAGATATCGGAGATGCAGCTTTCTTTCTCTTCTTGCTGATGATACTGAAAAAAGGACATTAATATTTCATATTGCTTATTTAAAGTTTTTCTGTATGCTCTATTAAATGAACACCTGTTAATGCTAGAATTTGAATAACATATAGTTTTAAAAAGAAAACATATGTATTGTTAACAGTATTGCTTTAAAATGCAAACTTAAACCAATTATAAATTAAATTTAAGAAAACTAACCAGAACTACTTTGCATGTGAAATACTTCCTGAATGAGAGAGATACAACTGGGAGCCCAGCGGTCTGAAATCCGAGTTGCCAAGACAAAACCTGATTTAAATAGGCCCATCAATAGATCAATGTTAACCCACACTGCAATACACTTTGATAGTGTGTAGACCTAACTTGCATCACATTTCAGGATTTGAGGTAACACTTTACAATAACAGTACATGAATAATCATGTATTAATACCTGAATTAATAGTTATTTCAACATGAACTCATGATTAGTGAAGATAGGAATTAATCATGAACCAATGAATTGCGATTCTTATTCACACATGAATAACGTCTCGGTTACATATGGTAACCCTCGTTCCCTGAGGGAGGGAATGGAGACGCCACGTCGAGACCGACAAATAGGAATCTCGCTAGAGAGGCCAATCTACTTCGAGTGAAACTAAAACAAGCCAATACACATTGGTGTGCAATCATTTGCATCAGCTGTGCAGCCTCGCAGCGCGGGTATAATAAGCAGCTGGTGTGATTGCACTTCAGTTTTTTGCTGAGGAGCCAAGCCTGAAAAGCAGGTCGCCCCGGCGGGCAGCAGCAGATGTGGCAACGGAACGTGGCGTCTCCGTTCCCTCCCTCAGGGAATGAGGTTTACCATATGTAACCAAGACGTTCCCTTTCTGTCGGTCAGTCGACGCCACGTCAAGACCGACGAATAGAAATCCCAACTAAAGGGCCACAGCTGCTGCACCCCCATCCAGCACCCTGTGTAAGCTTCCACACCTTCTTGCCTGGAAGGACGATAGGAGGGGGCTTACACCGAGTGTATCTGACACTGTTGTTCCGTGATAACCCATACAGTGAGATTATTGGATAACACTGGGAAAGCGTGCCCGATCTGAGGGAGGGGAACGCTGCGGGAGCCACATTCTTAAGGAGAGTTATGTGGGAATACAAATATGGACTAACCTGAAGGTTGTACAGCATATGAATAGTGGGTGACTTAGCCCAAGGGAAAGACACAAGCTTCCATTTAGGAGCAGCTATAGAGAATATACACACATGGGATCCCCGTAGGGTCAACAATATGGGACCCAGTCTAGACCCGGTTCTCAAGGATTCAGCGGATAAAGGCCTGGTACTGGACGCTCCGCCATGTGCGGGCCGAGGGTGTTGGAGGACTCAACAGGTTTGACTCTGGAGCAATAAGGATGCACAGTAGGGTGCAGCAAGCCGACAGAGCCGGTACTCGCAGTGCTTCAACCCGTTCAGGGTGAGAACACGGGAGGAAATGGGCTCTACACGTAGGCTATAGTATCTAGTGAATGTGTTAGGTGTCGCCCAGCCCGCAGCTCTACAGATATCTGTTAGCGAGGAGCCACGTGCCAGCGCCCAGGAGGATGCAACGCCTCTCGTGGAGTGTGCATGCAACCTGAGCAGGCAGGGCACACTTTGTGCTTGGTAAGCCAAGGCGATGGTATCCACTATCCAGTGGAACATCCTCTGCTTGGAGACAGCCTTTCCCTTCTGCTGGCCTCCGTAACAGACAAAGAGCTGGTCTGAGGTCCTGACGCTTTGAGTTCTGTCCACGTACATACGCAGAGCGCGAACGGGACAGAGCAAAGCCAGGGCTGGGCCTGTCTCATCCAGGGGCAGCACTTGCAGGTTCACTACCTGATCTCTAAAGGGAGTGGTAGGAACCTTGGTCACATAGCCAGGCCCAACCTCTAGGCACGATTCGTCGACCAAAAATGCTTGCAGGTCCCCTACCCTCTTGAACGAGGCCAGTGCAATCAGCAGCAAAGTCTTCAAGGAGAGAAGCTTTAAGTCTGCTGACTGCAAAGGCTCAAAGGAAGCATCCTGAAGTGCTCGAAGCACCAGGGAAAGGTCCCAAGAGGGTATGGAGGGGGGACGAGGAGGATCGCCCCCCTAAGAAACCTGACGACCAGGTTGTGCTTTCCAACTGTTTTTTCATCTATGTGGTCATGATATGCTGAAATAGCGGCAGCATGTACTTTGAGGGTGGAGGGAGACAGCCTTCGCTCTAACCCTTGCTGCAAGAAGGAAAGCACTGAGAGAGGAACACCATTCAATGAACAAGTTCCACTTCAAGGCGTACGCACATCTCATAGACGGTGCTCGCACAGAAGTGATGGCGTTAAGTACCTCTGGGGGTAAGTCACCTTGAACCTCCGCATCCCGTCCAGGGACCAGACATGGAGTTTCCAGAGGTCTGGACGCGGGTGCCATAGGGTGCCCCATCTCTGAGTCAGAAGATCCTTCCTCAGAGGAATGGGCCAGGGAGGGCTGTCATGAGGAGCATGAGTTCTGGGTTCAGGGTCTGTGCAAGTAGGCTCACTGGGGGAAATGCATATTTACGGAGGCCCTCGGAGCCAGCTTTATGCTAGTGAGTCTGTGCCGAGTGTTCCCTCGGTCAGGGAGTAAAACAGCTGGCAGTGGGAGGTCTCTGAGAAGGCAGACAGGTCTACCGTCTACCTGAGCCTCCCCGAACTCTCTCCAAATCAGCTGAACCGCCTGGGGGTGGAGTCGCCATTTTTCCGGGAGCACAGCTCGCGACAGCTCGTCGGCCACATGGTTGAGCACACCAAGGACATACATGGCTCGAAGCGACCTCAGATGCTTCTGACTCCAGAGAAGGAGATGGCGGGCGAGTTGCGACATGCGACGGGAGTGTAGACCACCTTGACGGTTGATGTACGCAATGGTCACAGTGTTGTCCGTACGGACCAGCACGTCTCTGCCCTGTAACGGCCTCTTTAAGCGGCTCAGAGCGAGACATACTGCTAGCAACTCGAGGCAGTTGATGTGTCAATGCAGTTGGGGGCCCGTCCACACCCCTGACACTGCATGCCAGTTGTACATAGCACCCCAGCCGGTGGCAGAGGCATCTGTGAATACCACAGCATGCCTGGACACCTGTTCCAAGGGGACTCCTGCCCGAAGGAACGAGGGGTCTGACCACAGGCTGAAGGTCTGGCGGCATGCCGGTGTGATTGTCACCCGGTGAGTGCCATGATGCCCCGCCCATCTCGGGACTCGGCCGTGAAGCCAGTGCTGAAGCGGTCTCATATGGAACAGCCCGAGCGGAGTTACCGCTGCTGCCGCTGCCATATGCCCCAGGAGCCTCTGAAAGAATTTCAGTGGGACCGCCATCCTGCCTTTGAACGTGTTCAAGCAGTTTAGCACTGACTGAGCGCGTTGCTCTGCGAGGCGCGCTGTTTTTGCGACCAAATCCAACTCCATACCGAGAAAAGAGATCCTCTGCACGGGCGCGAGTTTGCTCTTTTCCCAGTTGACCTGAAGGCCCAGCTGGCTGAGGTGTCTGAGCACGAGGTCCCTGTGTTCGCATAACTGATCTCGAGAGTGTGCTAGTATGAGCCAGTCATCGAGATAGTTGAGAATGCGAACGCCCTGTTCTCTCATGGGAACAAGGGCCCCCTCCGTGACTTTCGTGAAGACACGGGGAGACAGGGACAGCCCGAAGGGCAGGACCTTGTACTGATATGCTCGACCCTCGAACGCAAAGCGCAGAAACGGCCTGTGTCGAGGAAGAATCGAGACATGAAAGTACACGTCCTTCAGGTCGATCGCTGCAAACCAGTTTTGGAGACGGATGCATTCTAAAATGCATTTCTGCGTGAGCATTTTGAACGGTAGCTTGTGGAGGCTCTGATTCAAAACTTGCAGGTCCCACCACCTTTCTTGGGTACAATGAAGTAGGGAATGTAGTGCCCTGACCTCATATCGGCTGGAGGGACCGGCTCTATCTCCACGCGCAAGACATGGGCATCGGCTGCTCTCACTGTAGTGGAGTGGATGGCCCGAAACTTGGGGGGATGCCGAGCGAATCACATAGGCGGACTGGGGAGCGCTAACCAGGCTCGCAGAGACCATGCATGTGGGACCAAAGGGACCGTAGGCGTACCCGGAATGGGGCAGCGAGGTAGAACACAGGGACTCGGCTCGGAAGGCTCTCTCTGGGAGGCGGCCCGTAGCGGAGTCTGAGTGTGCTGTGCAACACTTACCTAGTTCCACGAAGCAGGAGGTGCAGGAGGCTGCTTGGTTGCATTCTTGAACTGCACACTGCTGCCTGCTGGTGATAGAAGAGGCGGATGAGAGTGGTGAGGATTCTCTCCCCCCACTGCTCTCCGGGCCATCTTTGGACCCAGAGATGGAAGAAACTGCTCTTGTATTGAAAATTTGGGTACCACAAAAGGAAAATGAGGATTTTCCACCCGGCCCTCTCCTGGGGAATGGAGCGATGCAGTCATCGTCTCCTGGAGAGCAGTCCCTTCCATCTTTGGGTCACCCGTCTTAGGGCCACTTGCTTCTGGCTTTGCCACCCTTCTTGGCGGGGGTCTGGACGGGCGGGGTGGCCTGCCTGCGACTGGCTCCACGGCGCAGTTTAGATGGAGGCTGCTGCTGCGGCGCGGGAGCAGGGGCAGACGCAGGAGGCCGCCCTTGGCGACAAGCACACTGAGGGGCCGCAGGCGGTGGGGTGGAGGCAGCAGCTGCCCGCCGCGGCAGGATGTGTCTGATGGCCTCAGTCTGCTTTTGTACAGTTAAGGAACCGGAGCTTGTCGGTCTCCCTCACGCCGGCCAGACACAGCCAGAGATGGCGTTCCTGGACCACCAAGGTGGACATCGCACGACCCACCGACCGCACGGTCACCTTCGTCGCACGAAGCGATACGAAGTTCCTGGAGAACTTGGGGATCATGACCAACCTCGTGCAGGACCTTCAGTGCCTTGGCCTGATGGACCTGCAGCAACGCCATGGCGTGCACGGCAGAGGCAGCTTCCCCACAGGCCTTGTAAGCCTTGCTGGTTAAATCTGACGAGTACTTACAGGCCCGGGAAGGAAGACACGGTTCTCCGCGCCAAGTGGAATTAGGGCACAGCTGCATAGCAACGGCCCGTTCCACAGGCGGGATACGCGTGTATCCCTTAGCCACCCCGCCATCAAGGGTGGTGAGGGAGGAGGAGCCACCGGAACGGTTTCTGGTAGTAAAGGGTGCCGTCCACGTCCTCGTAAGCTCCTCATGCACTTCCGAGAAGAAGGCACTGGGGTGGGTTGCTGAGAATCAGTGCGCGCCACCCCGAGATACCAATCGTCCAACCTCAAGGGTTTGGGACACGGTGGAGGGTTCCACACGAGCCCGACCTCGTTGGTGGCCCGGGAAAGCATGGCCATCATCCACGGGTCCATCTCGGGCAACGCTGACACACCCAAAGGAGGTAGCGTCGCCGAGTCGTCATCCGCGGAGAAGTCTGACCCACCCTCCGATGCAGCGATCGACATCTGGTCGTCGCGGGGAGCACCAAAAGAGACAACCGGTACACACCTCGAGGATGGTCTGGCGTTCTCCAATGGCGGCTCAACTGGCTGCCGAGCGTGAGAGGGGTGAGGGCTCCTAGGGGGTTGGTTCCCCGAAGGAGACGCGCTCACCGTAATCCTCAGGTCTCCCATGTCACTGCCCGAAGCAACCCTCTGAGGAGGATTGGATCGAGGCAGAGGCACGGGGACTCCGTCTCTTTGCAGGAACGAGAGTCTCGACCGCAGCTCCGCGATGGTCATCTTCCCACAATGGGTACATGACTCGTGTACATTTACACTATCATAAGCCATCTCCAAAGGCGGACCCGGACCCCCCCAATACAGTAAAACTGCACATTTTAGAGTGGCCTTTTATTGTGGCCAGCCTAAGGCACACCTGTGCAATAATCATACTGTCTAATCAGCATCTTGATATGCCACACCTTTGAGGTGGATGGATTATCTCGGCAAAGGAGAAGTGCTCACTAACACAGATCTGCTTGAGGGGGCACATTTCATTATAAATGAAAATTCTGTCATCATTTACTCACCCTCAAGTTGTTTCAAACCTGTATGAATTTCTTTCTTCTGCTGAACACGAAAGAAGACATTTTGAAGAATGTCGTTAACCAAACAGTTGATGTACCCCATTGACTTCCATAGTATTTTTTTTAATGCATTATTTTTTGTCAAGACTTTAATTGAGGGGGCACATCATAATTAATTCACTGCCGGGCAGTCTGTTTGAGGAATGACCACTCCCCAAGAAGACAAAGGACGTTTCTGGAAATTAACATTTGAACTCTCTCTTGTGTAATTAACATCCCCATCCTAGACACAAGTCTCACCTCAGTATTGTCCTAATCTACCATTGCTTTCCCTTGACCCCCTCTTCCCCCATTCCTTCTCTCCCTCATGCTGGGATCACCAAAATTCACCAAAAAAATCTATATGGTTTAATGTGAACAATTATCATACAACACTATACATGTTTGGTATCATCTGAAATCTCTCAGTGCGAATGGTACAAAGGTATCATCCCCACAGAAGTAAACCAAAAGCTAAAGTAATAAAGGTTTTAAGAGTTTAGAGATATCTTGCTAACAGAGGAGGGTGGGTTTTTCATGCAAATGACATCCTGTCCTCAAAAGGTGTAAACTCTGGAGACTGTGATTAATGCAAATTCCCATTGATAGCAAATGTTTCCATTTGAAAGAGGTTTCTGCCCCGGTCTGAGTACTTAAAGAAATGCCTCAAGAGGCTCAGGGCGATTTGTAATTAGATCAGCCCATTATGCTGAATGTCTTTCAGACACTCAACATTATGTAGCCTATAATATTTTCCTGAGTTAGGCATACATCTTTTACTCTTTATCTCTGAGCATTGGATGTTTTGTATTGATTATCTTTGAATTAATTATGTAATTGGCATGATATATTTACCTGACATAAGAAATTGTTACATTTGATTTTATTCTTGCTCTAAAATTATTTTCCAAAGTAGAATGCGTATGTTACCACAAATCTGTGTCAGGTTAGTAACAGACTAAAGTTCAGTTTTGAGTGGAGCATAGGGCACACCAACTGCGATTTTAGAGTTCCGACTAATATTTGGCACTAATTCAAGTGTACTTGGGCTGTAAGACTAAAAAGGGAATTTCCGTTTAGGACAGCAAAATGTTGCTCAACCAACCTAAACAGGGTGAGTCTTACCTCTGTTTTAATGTAATGTTACTCTAGCTAAGTGTACGTGGGAAATCATGGCATGACCAAACCAAAGCTACTACCAGAGAAGTAAAATTGGTCAGCTTATATCTGTAGTAGTGGTCATGACCTCTGACTAGAGAAAATGTTATTTTAATTCAAGTGTATGCAGATCCATGGAGGCTATACAACATATCTTATATAAAGTAAGCGTGAATGCGACCATCTAAGATATTAGCTAATTACCTCTGTTTAGTGACCAAAACTGACGAGTTTGTGATCGTGAGACCCGCGTGATTATTATTAGTGTGATGTACTTGGTAGTAAATTATTCCTTCTAAAGAATAAAGGCTAAGGACCTTTAATGCATTAATTAAAGTTTTTTGTAATCTTTCTGTACAATCTTTGTTCTGTGTTTAATGTTCCACCCTACATGATTACACTCAGAGAGGGTCAAAGGGCACTTCTCAATTTCTGAATTCAGGGGACCGAAATACAGAGTTGCACATGATACTCACACAGGATCAGAGGTCACAGCAGGTCCATCACTGAGATTAGGCGGCAGACCAATGGACTTGTTACTCTTCATAGAAACACAGCTAGATATCGGAGATGCTGCTCTCTTTCTCAGTTTGCTGATGAAAACAGACATTATAAGACAAAAAGGCTGAAAAAGACATTAATATTTCAAATTGCTTCTTTAAAGTGTATCCGCATGCTCTATTAAATGAACACTGAATGCTTAAATGAAGGGATTTGACGGATTCTGTCAATATTGCTCCAAATCCTAAAAATTCATCTGCATTTAAAGTCCTATTGGTTGCATATTTTGATATTCTTGGTTGCAAGGACCTTCGATAAAGACATTAAAAAAATCATAATTTGTGTTTCGAAAATTGATACAAAAAACATGTTTTATATTTTCATTATTGGCAAATGTAAAGGCACTTTCACACCAAAAGTGAAATGAATAAGCCTCAGATTGAAAGAAATGCAAAATCACGCCTGTATAGTAGAGGGTGCAGTTAAAAAAAACAACAACAAAAAAACAAACCTTTTTTAGTTCCCTTTCGAGGGAACTCGCGATGCGTCAATGACGCTTTGGGAACGCTCCTGCGTGATTGCGTCTGAAGCACCTATGTCAACTAGTCCAATGGCGAGAGTGGGCGTCACGGGCGGGTGACGTGACGACCAGGAAAGGATAAAGGACATCCGGTTTAGAACTGCGCTAGCTTCTGTGCCTCAGCAAGCGCTCTGTGTTATACTGTCTGTTTTATTTATTGTTGTCTGTCACTATATCAGTCAAAAGCATAAGATATTATAGCGAACAAACAACCTTAGATCGTATGTATGTGTTGTTTGTTTGGAACGGAGCATGATCTGTCAGCGCTCCGTTCCCGCTTGTCACTCTTTGAGGAGGGTGTTCAGGCTCGCGTTCCTCGCAGTACCGGCCCCGTGTTGCCAAGGCAGCACGGAAGCTGGTATTGTGGGGTTCGCAAATGGATCTCGCGGAGGGGTTAGAGACGGGCTCCGCCTTTTCCCCGGCTTTTTCCCGGGGGATCCAGCGCGCTCTCTCTCTGGGTTCGGAAGCCTGCGCTGCGGTTTCTTCCGCCCTGGTTAGAGAGCCCGGTGTTTCAGCAGTCTATCTCTGAGGAGATAGAGGTGCTGAGCATGGATGCAGTCCTCAACCACAAGCATATATCTAGACAAGAGTATGGGGAGCAAACAGCTTTGGATTGTATATTCCTCCCTGCACTTGCTTCATTGCGAGTGGGGACACACGCGATTCATGTGTTGTTTGTTTGGGAGTGGAGCATGCACGGTCAGCTCTAGTAAAAGGGGGCTGACAGTGTTCATTCATAAATTCCCGACGTGTAACTTTTGCACTATCGAGAGTTTAGCTCTGCTCCTGATGGCTTTCTTCTCTTCTCAATAAAGATTATTTGGCTCGGATCTCACGTTTGCTGGCAGCGCGTAGATTACGGGTCTGCAATAAAGATTCTGTTACTGGACTTCGGATCTCGCGTGTGCTGAGGCAGCGCGTAGATTAGCCTACGGGGTCTGCAATAAGAATAATAGTGGACGGGCTACGTTCATTCATGAAAATTACCGATGTGTGTGCACTATCGGGAGTTTCCACATGCTACTGTTTATTTAAAAAAAAAAAAAGACTGCAATAAGAATCCAGTGGTTATGCAAATGCAATGCCTTCATTAAGGAGATACACTATGTATGTATTGCAAGCTATGAATTTATGATTCTTTTATTGTATGTTGAAACTATTTTGTATATATAAGCCTATATATATAAATATATATTCAGCCTTTCATCCAGACTATATTAACTTGTTTGGTTGATTTTTTTTTTTTTTTTGATTCTGAGGAATTAAATAAGTGGGCTGCATTTAAATTTGTTTAGTTAGATAGGTTCAGTAATTCATCCAGACCGTGTTAACTTGTCTGGTTGATCTTTTAATAGATTTAATTTTGAGGAATTAAATGGTATAATTTGGTGCTACAGCTGTCCACCTCAGAGGAGATGGATGTGCTGAGCATCGAGTTAATGGAATTGAAGATTCTACATCTTAATCTCCTGTGTACAATGAGTTTGGGGTTTATAACTTTGTAAATGGGGCTGCTGGGCGGAGCAGCCCTAGCCATTATCAAACTCATTGTACAGGCAGAGTGTAATTTCCTGTGCTCCCCCTCAGAAAGATTGGGGACCGGAATGGCATTCTCAACAGAAGCCTTTAAAGTAGAAGATGGATCTGAGGACTGTTTTTCTGTGAAAAAGGTTTCGGCCAAGGTCCTGATGCCACTGGTGTCAGACCTCTGAGGGCAACCCTGACCGGGGTGGTGCGGTGTACACCTCAGTATACGGTGCCCGACCCACCTCGGTACCCTCAGGAGGCCATTCTGCCAACCCCGCCACCCTTGGTGCCTCGGGGCGCAGCAGTCTCCAGCGAGCACATGGCTCAGTGTTACCACAACACAGTGTCAAACTTGCACCCTCTGAGGGGGGTTCAAAAAGAGTCAGTTCGGTTGCTTCCTGCCAGGATGCTTCAGGTCAACAAAGTGGCTGTTACAATAACACCAGAGGCCAGTCTTGAGAGACTGGTACCCTTAGTAGATTTTCTGACAGAGTGGAAGAATCTGCCGAATATATTTACATGGGTCCTGCAGATAATAGAGAGAGGTTACAGAATCCAGTTTCGCTCTCCTCCACCTCGTTACAACAGGGTGCTACTCGCGTTAGTACATCCCGAGCAGGCTCTGGTGATGGAGCAAGAAGTAGAGTCTCTATTAGCTAAGGGAGCTATAGAGCAGGTGTTTTACAGCCGCTACTTTATTGTTCCAAAAAAGGATGGTGGGTTGCGTTCCCATTTTAGATCTTCGTCTGTTGTATCGTGCAGTCATGAAACTCAAGTTCAAGATGCTAACACTCAAACAGATCGTGACTCAAATCAGATCTGAGGACAGGATTGTCACGATAGATTTAAAAGGCGCTTACTTCCATCCTCCCTCAACAAAGGAAGTTCCTGAGGTTTTCTTTTGGGAGCAAAGAATATCATTATCGGGTGCTTCCATTCGGTCTAACTCTATCACCCTGCATGTTCACGAAGTGTGTAGATGCAGCTCTGGCCCAGCCATGCTGCAGGGCTACGCATTCTGAACTACATCAATGACTGACTGATTCTGGCGGAATCAGAGCAGTTAGCGGTTCGGCATCGAGATGTCGTCCTCGCTCAGATGAAGAAATTGGGGTGAGACTCAATGTCAAGAAGAGTGTGCTTTCTCCACTACAGAGAACCACTTTCCTTGGTGTGGTATGGGATTCAGTCACGATGCGAGCCACACTTCGCCCGTTCGTGTAGCTGCTATCCTCACAGCCACAAAAAAGTTGAAGCTAGGCCAGTCACGCACTGTGAAACAGTTCGAGAAACTGTTGGGCCTCATGGCAGCAGCGTCCAATGTGATACCCTTTGGCCTACTGTATATGAGACCCTTGCAGTGGTGGCTCAGAACCAGGGGGTTCTCCCCTAGGGGAAACCCACTTCGTACGATCAAGATCACGCGGTGGTGTCTCCGTGCCTTGGTTATTTGGAGGAAATACTGGTTCCTATCTCACATGAGCAGTTACGCATTGTGAAACAGTTCGAGAAACTGTTGGGCCTCATGGCAGCAGCGTCCAATGTGATACCCTTTGGCCTACTGTATATGAGACCCTTGCAGTGGTGGCTCAGAACCAGGGGGTTCTCCCCTAGGGGAAACCCACTTCGTACGATCAAGATCACGCGGTGGTGTCTCCGTGCCTTGGTTATTTGGAGGAAATACTGGTTCCTATCTCACATGAGCAGTTACGCATTGTGAAACAGTTCGAGAAACTGTTGGGCCTCATGGCAGCAGCATCCAATGTGATACCCTTTGGCCTACTGTACATGAGACTCTTGCAGTGGTGGCTCAGAACCAGAGGGTTCTCCCCGAGGGGAAACCCACTTAGTACGATCAAGATCACGCGGTGGTGTCTCCGCACCTTGGTTATATGAGGAAATACTGGTTCCTTTCCCAGGTTCCGGTGTTGGGAGCTCTTTGCCATCGAGTTGCTATCTCGACAGATGCTTCCCTCACCGGCTGGGGAGCGGTAATGGGAGGCCGCTCATCCCAGGGCCTGTGGAGGAGTCATCATCTTTTTGGCACATAAATTGCCTGGAGATGATGGCAGTCTTCAATGCATTGAGACATTCCTCCCAGACCTGAGGGACCATCATGTGCTTGTCCGTACAGAAAACACATCAGTGGTCTCTTACATACATAAAGACATCCTGTTGAGGTAGGGGCTGAGGCCTGGGGAATGGAGGCTCCACACCGAGGTGGTGCGCTTCCCCAGCGCTTCCCCAGGTTCTCAAGTGCTCTTGTCTTAGTTGTGCAGTATTCACAGACAGGTTCTGGTTCGTATGGTGTGTTGGGCATTCTCGTTCCCAAATCGTCATTGACGCATCGCGAGTTCCCTCGAAAGGGAACGTCTCAGGTTACGACTGTAACCCTAGTTCCCTGAGAAGGGAACGAGACGATGCATCACTTTGCCATACTTCCTACATCCCTGTGATCGACTTGCTTCGGCCCTTTTCGAAGCTAGCGCGGTTCTAAACCGGATGTCCTTTATCCTTTCCTGGTCGTCACGTCACCCGCCCGTGACGCCCACTCTCGCCATTGGACTAGTTGACATAGGTGCTTCAGACGCAATCACGCAGGAGCGTTCCCAAAGCGTCATTAACGCATCGTCTCATTCCCTTCTCAGGGAACTAGGGTTACAGTCGTTGCCTGAGACGTTATTCTGCCATTCTGGAATGAAGAAGAATAGATTGCAAGAGAAGAAAGCTCAACGCGCTTACCTTAGCAATAATATAATAATAAATATAAATAGTAATAAATAATAAATACTTAAACTGAAAATAAATCATTAAATAGATAAAAGATAAAATGCATAAAGTATATTTGTGCAATTTAATATCTTTAATTATTGTAGGTTTGCATAATATTCTGAGATTGCACTTCACCGTTTTTATTAATGTTGAGTGATACTGAATCTGTGAGATGAGTAAATGCCTGTTCACATTACTCTAGAACTAGAATAAACAGCGCACACAATGCCTCTGCACATGATTTCTCTCAACATGAGGACAGAAGAGTTGTCTGTCAATAAATGGAAAAACAAAGCAACTTGCGTTACTTATTTGAAAAAGTAAAAAGATATTTTAAGTAATGAGTTACTTTACTAGTTATTTGAAAAAAAGTAATCTGATTACGTAACCCAAGTTACTTGTAATGCGTTACTCCCCAAAACTGGATGTAACAATATATTTTTCAGCATCAGACGTTTTCAAATTCCACACATGTAATGTTGCGGACGTTAAAAATTATTTTAATATGCAAAACTGTAACCCAATCATAGCAGTGGTCGTTTATTTTCAAGTCTTGAAAAAGTCTCTAAAAATCAGTACATCATTGTAAGTGCTGTTATGCAGATGTTCTGTGCATTTGTTTCATAATTAATTAATTTATAATGAAATCCATAATTTCATGCATTCATCTATTTGAGTTACAATTTAAAATGTGAATGTGATGTAATTAATTTGTTGCTCTTTAAAACGTAAGGTGCAAGAATGCTTCACTTTAGCAGAAATGACGAACTACTGCGTCGCCCCCCGATGGACTGATGATGAGCAGACGCCTCATGAGGTTTTGCTAAGTTGCATTTAAGTTTAAAATCAGTGATTCTTATGTCAAAAGGACAGCAAAGAGGATTTTCGTAAAACTAAAGACTCAATGACCTCTTTTCATAAAAAGCAGCCAACGAGGTATTTGTTTCACTTGTGTAATGTATTGAAAGCATGACTAAAGCAGATGAGCATTGCTATGTATTGACTATGTATATCTGCTGATGTGTTTGTACTATGTTCATTTATGAATACAGTTCTCATGGTGTAAACAAGACGCCTAAGAATGAAAACCCCTGTTTCAAGGAGACGACCTGTGTCTGTGTTGTTGTGAAGACAGCTACACATCGTCTCACATATAAGTCACCTCACACCTTTCTCTGATCATTAAATCACTTCACTGGGACTCAGTTCAGACAGTTTTAGACCCTCAGTGGGTGACCAGCATCTTTTCTTTTTGTCTTTTAAAGTGATTTACTTTTCAGAGAAAATAACCTCATTGGAGTGATTCACCATGTTTCATTCAATAGTTTCACTTCCACTACTCACACAGAGTCAGAGGTATCAGCAGGTCCACCGCTGAGATTAGGCGGCAGACCAATGGAGATGTTACTCTTCATGGACACACAGCTGAACTCTGGAGATGCTGCTCTCTGAGTGTGAACAGAAGCCTCCTCCTCTCTCTCTTCACACACACTCATTCCACAGGCTGACTTCTTCTCTTCCTGCTAGATGAGGTTTGATTTCAGGCCTGTATGTGAATGAAGAGAACATATACACTGAATTTTGACATGTAATTAAAATAAAAAATAAATTAGTGGGTTTTACTAGATAAGCCTATTTAATTGGGTATCGTTTAAATAGAACCACTAATTCACTTCACTGAGTGCTTCAAAATGTGATTTTGGACATTTACGAAAACCTGGATTAGTGAATGAGTTTATTGTTTAGCAAAATGTTAGATGTTGGTGTTTTGTTTGTGATTAATAAAATATAGACTTTGCTGTTGCTTCTATCTGTTTTCATACAGACTGTTTTATGCAGTTTTTAATGCAGTTTATTCATTCTTTTTAAATTGGGACTAACAGCACAACCAGCTACAATCATTATTAGATAAGTTTTTGAAATTATTAAGTATTATTTTAAAGTACCACAATATATTTGGGGGTCCTAAATGGGGTTGGTCGTGTGTTGGCCTTTCTGCAGATGAGATTCTGGCACAGATAATTAATGTGGTATATTTTTTTGAAATATGGTATTTAAATAACATATATATTGTTAATCAGCTGATGGATGACAATGGTCAGGTTTATTCATTTCCAGAATTCTCCAGAAAATGTGTTTTTGGGGCTTCGTTAAAGGAATATAATATTGTATTCAATGTCATTCCTAGTGGTATAAAAACTCTGGGAGAGCAAACTTATAGTCCTATATCTTTGTATAACACTTCTATTTCAGTTGAAGGGATTTTGATTACTGATGACAAATTCAATAACTATTTTGTTCATAATCTTATGAACAAAAAATCTATTCCAGCATCATCTTTCAAGTGGATGGAGTTATATAATATTAACTGGAGAGTGGTCTGGTCTCTTCCACACAAATATTTGTTATCTAACAAGATAAAATAAGTAAGGAATAATTGACTTCAGGCCGTTGAATTATTAGAAAAATAATGCACACCCGAGGTGTAAAGGCCACTCCGCTTCGCGTCGTGACCGCATTACCACCTCGGGTGTGCATTATTTTTCTAATAATTCAACGGCCTGAAGTCAATTATTCCGCTTATACTACAGTTACCACGCCTCGAAACATTGTTCAGATTATGTATTTCAAGACGTTTGTAAAGTTTTTGTCATTAAAACGCTCTTGTATGTAGGACTAATTTCTTACGCATCTAATCCCATGCCTCCGTTGCTAATTCTAAAACGTCATTTTAGAGTTAGTAACGGAGGTTTGAGCCACTGATAGCAGACTAATGATGGAGACACACGACTAGCTGACACATTCTCTGACTGTTTTCATCGACTGCAGCAGATTTTAAACACCGACTTTGAACACAGACTGAACGCGCTGAACACGCGTTTGGGCATGATCAGTCATACGTATCAAATTACATTCATAACTAGGGATGGGACGATTACCGGTTTCACTATAAACCACGATAAAATGCACTGACGGTTAGTATTATCTTTTAAAATTTAAATATCATTAAAACCGTGTTTGATTTTTGCGATTTTAATAACTCACTGTAAATCCTGTCCAGCCAGCAACAGCCTGACGCAGGCGCAGCGCGCAATGTTGTTGTTTTTTATTCAAGAAGGAATGGCGGAAGGCAGTGACCGTGCTCGGGATATTTTTCAGCCTTTTAAGAGGACCAAATCTGAGGTGTGGTCATATTTTTGCTTTTACAAAAGTCCTGAGTGAAACTTAATTGAGGATGGTCACTACAATAGGGGGGAAACACTTCAAATCTGTCGAGTCGTCTTGTGTGATCATCACCCACTGTTTATAGCGAACGCAAGGCAAGTTAACTTTGACCTCAATACCAAAACTACGTCTGGGAAATAATTGGGCACAAAATGTTGTTTTGAGTTGAAATATTTGATCTCACTCACTTGAAATAAACATGAAGCTTCTGCGAAGAAAAGTTTGCAGCAAGTGGCTTTGAGCCAAAGACGAACGAACAAGTTCAAACAAGACTATTAAGAGTGACATTTAAGGGATAATAATGTATATCATTGTACACTTATTACACCGATTTTTTTTTTTTTACCACATAATTACGGGGACATATTGAATTGAGATTAATGTTTTAAATCTTACCCGTTTATAAATCCATTTTGTACAGCATACAAAACAATCGTCCAGACAAGATGATCACAACAATATTATCAAACTCTGTAAACAATAAATCAACTCTGATTTCATTTTCAATACAATCAAAAACGGAGACGCAAGACGGCAAGTTGTGTTTGAATGAAACGAGAGAGCGCGTCCGTTGCGATACATGGATGTACGCTGTGTTATAATGCGTTGCTATTGACGACGGTCATTATAAGGAAGGAAATGCCGCAGAATAGAATCTTGCTTAAAAAAGTGCTTAGAGCTGCTTGTTTTATTTGTTGTTAGTTGATTTTCAAATAAAAAATGGTTTTCAGTGTGAGCATCAGTTCTTTTTGAACACTTTTATCTCGTTTTAGCAAAACCGTGATAATATTTATTGTCACGATAATTTTGGTCACTATAATCGTGATATGAAATTTTCATACCGTCCCATCCCTATTCATAACCGGCCTTAAAGTGTGTCCCCGGCTTATTGCAGTTATTAATGCAGTTATTAGAGAGAGATGTTGCAATAATAAGACAGAAAAGCATGTGCGTCATTATTATTTTTTATTTATTAATTCAATTCGTTTTAATTAATTCGTTCATTCTTCTTTTTTTTTCTATTATTGACAGATGACAGCACTAGCCAAATAAATGAAACACAAAGCCCTTTTAACAAGTAGGCCTATCAATAATTATTTATTTGTTAAATTATCTGCAATAAAAATCCGTGCTGCAGGACTATCCATTTATTTAGCATATTCAGTTTAATTTTCTATTGATTATATAGGACTATATACTTTATTTATTAAAATTAAACTGCATGTTTCCATTGATTGTGAAGCTAGACATTGAAAATTGCAGATCAAGCGCATGGGGCTAAATGTTTTTTCTTGTTATGAATTGTATCCTATTTTCCGTTATTACAGTTGACTATGCGAAGTGATATGGAACTGTAATGCGGTCAAGACCTGCCTGGAACTACTTTAGCTGTGCGTTTCCCTGAAAATAATGCACACCTTAGAACGTTCGTCAACCAATCAGATTCAAGCATTCAACGGCCCTGTAGTATAAGTTACATTTAAAATATTACATAGATGTTACCCCTTTAATAGTGTACTCAATAAGTATATCCAAAACATAGAAGATAAATGCACTTTCTATGATGTTGAAAAGACAATTTTTTTTTTTTTGCCCTGCCTGCATTTGAGGAGGACGACCCACTGTCGATTGTAGTACTGTGTGTATTATTTGCATGAAATTCCTCCTTTTGATCGTTCTTCGCTGTATTCTTCAGTAGACTGGAGCGCTAATTTAATCCAAGTAGCCCATGTATAAACCGTAATTAAACAGTTTAATAATCAATTAAAAAGGAATTTATATCTGTATGATATTACACTGGACCAGCACGGTTTGGAAAATGGATGGATGATTGATTCAGCTGCGGCGCCATCTCCGACTCTCACAGTGCATTATGGGTATTCTCAAGGTGTTGAGCGTATATGTGTTGTAAATAAGTATTGTGATACTTGGTGCCACAGCGACACTCTTGTCCCAAAAAGTGTTGCTCATTTTTCCCTGTTGCACAAAATTTGAGGGTTCCCCCACCTGCCAAATCCCACTTTAACCATGGGTCATAATGCATGAATATATCCAAACAAAACAATTGACCCTCAATACATGATCGGAATGATCGTAAAAATATACATATTTAAAACTTTATAAACGAAAATAACTGGCTTCCGGTGGCGGTCGGTGCGCGTTCATGGAGATGGTTGCTGGCATATGACGTAGGACGTAGCGCAGGAAGCGTCGTGACGTAGAAAGAGCGTGACAGCGCAGCCAGAGAGCAGAGCAAAACAAAACTCAACGTTCGCTCTACGTCACGACGTCATTCATCTCCATGAACGCGCGCGCGCCACCGGAAGCCAGTTATTTTCGTTTATAAAGTTTTAAATATGTATATTTTTACGACAAAACTGCACGGATTACCCTCAGAAGGCCTTCGTTTATCCCCCTGGAGCTGGATGGATTATTTTTGTGAAGGATGCATGTACATTTTCGAACGTGAATCAGCTGGACCCCATTGCCTCACATTATAAACACTGAAAGATCTAAGACATTTTCTAAAATAACTGAAAATGTGTTCGTCTGAAAAAAGATTGACATATGCATCTCGAACGGCTTGAGGGTGAGTAAATCATGGCTTAAATATCATTTTTGGGCGAACTATCCCTTTAACCCTCTGGGGACCAAGCTGTTTTTGGGGTCCTTGAGATGTTCTGACATGCCTTGATATTTGTGCTTTTTTCAGTTATTTATAAACATGTTAATGGCAAAGGTGTAAATTCACTCTATATAGCACAAACAGGGCTACCATAATATGCGAGAAACGTGTATGTAGATGTTTGTATTTTTAAGAGAATAATGTTTATGCGTGGTTATTGGAAAAAAATAAAATGAAAGTTGCTGATTTAAGAACACAAAACACATATTAAATATGTGTCCACAAGACTTTTGACTAATTGATGTTTTCCCTTTAAGTTCTAGCTTCAAAATTATGTGAAAATCATCCTGCCTAATTGTTCACATAAAACACTACATTGATTTAAACATTGTAAAACAGTTTTTTTGTCAGAAGAGGTTTATGCGTGGGAGTGGTAATGGGTCATCAATATTAATGAGATTCAGACCAGGGGTGTGACATAGACGCTCCCCCAAGTGCTAATGGGCCATCAGGTGAGGCAGCCTGAACAAAGAATGAGGAGATTCAAATGTTTTGTTTTTCAATCTGTTTTAATGTAATTTTGTAAAAACAAAAGTAAAGGCAGGTATCTCACAGTAAATGCTTATGCCCCGTTGATGCGGGCTCTAAGCAAATCAAATGTGACCAAAATAAATAATCAGTCGGCTATGAACAAAGCAATTGTGAGCGATAAATAAACAAAAGTAAAGGCAGGTATCTCACAGTAAATGCTTATGCCCCGTTGATGCGAGCTCTAAGCAAATCAAATGTGACCAAAATAAATAATCAGTCGGCTATGAACAAAGCAATTGTGAGCGATAAATAAACAAAAGTAAAAGGCAGGTATCTCACAGTAAATGCTTATGCCCCGTTGATGCGGATGCCACATTCCTATAAAAATAATAATATTAATAAAGGTTAATAAAGGTTGATCAAAGTACTATCAGCATGTCAGGGCAGGGCAATCAGCATGTTGATAAAACAAAAAATATATAAGCTCTTTTATATTAACATTACCAAACAATAATTGTAATATTGTGCATGCATAACACATTTTTTGCAAAGTAGTAGTTAAAAAAAATAGTAGATAAATATGTACTTACTCTTTTTGATTTCCGTTGCTCCGTGTCCTGCGAGTTGCAGTGGAAGGCGAGAGTGAACAAGCTACATTCCTTTTAAAAAAAAGTTGAAAACTATTTTTATCATATATTTTACAGAGTACTATTCCAGCACATGCATAACTGATGGACATTTAGCAATGCTGATAAAGCAACACAATATAAGCTCTTTTATATTAACATTACCAATCAATAATTGTTATATTGTGCATGCATAACAACACATTTGTTGCAAAGCCACACAGGCACATATAGGCTACATTTGTATCATCACTAAGTATATAAACAAAATGTAACTAACATCTGTAAAATAGTAGGTAAATATGTACTTACTCTTTTTGATTTTTGTTGCTGCGTGTCCTCGTTGCAGTGGAAGGCGAGAGTGAACAAGCTACATTCCTTTTAAAAAAAGTTACAAAACATATGTAACATCAACCAATCTCCAAAAATAAATAATAAAGTCATACAGGCTCATAATATTAACACTAAGTATAAACAAAATTGAACTAACATCTGTAAAATAGTGGGTAAATATGTACTTACTCTTTCTGATTTCTGACTGTGTTGCTAAGCGCACTCCGAGTTGCAGGCGGAGGTAGTGATGAAGCTACATTCCTTTTAAAAAAGTTGAAGAATATTATTACATAAATATAACTATAGTAGCATTAGTCTATAATGAATAACTGATGTAAATAATTTTAGACGTGTGCAATAAGCCTATATGCGTGTCAATGGGCCATTAACGGAGAGGCACACCGCAAACATTAGCCTAACACATTTGTGCACTTCATTAACTGGGTATATTTACACATTTCAGCACATTTACACACATTTAAAACTGATATTTGCGAGTATGCATCGTTAATGATAATGAGGCAGCATTTATATAGTCAAAATATAATCTAAACACCTACTAGGCCTACTTTCTAAAATAATTTCTAAATTCTATCTTTCATACATAATGATCTAAACATATCATTTAGGCTACACATACAAATACAAATTTCCTAACCAAGGGGTGTAGCATATGTACACAAAAAAAAAATAAAAAAAACATTTTTGATGTTGAAATGGTACAAGATATTAAATTCATGGTATAGATATGCACTTTCATTAGATCGTGTTGAATAAAGGTATATATCAAATGTCAATACTCTGGATGGCAAGTCCAGCCTGTATAATATGTAAGCTCATGTTTTGAATAACTTGTCAACTAATGCAAGTAAGAATACATACTTACTCATCCGAAATTCTATCCACGGCTGCATCAAGTCGCTCTTCAAAATACAAACGGTCGTCATCAGAGTAGTCGCGCTCCTCTTCTGATGAAAATCTGGACTCTTCGTCGCTAGTATCCAGGACGAACTGAAGGGCTTCCGCACCGGTGTACCGTGTCATCTTCCCAACGCGCAGGTGACGAAATGATGAAACTTGAAGCGTTTAATACATTTGCTTGGGGGCGTTTACCTGTTTTGCATAGATGGCTTAGCACATTATCTTGTGAATAGCGCGCTCCGTGAGTAGGCGTGAACGAATTAAAGTCAATGAGCTCGTAATAAGCTCGACTGGAATCGCTCTCTTTTTATACAGATTACAGAAGCTGATAATATTTGTTTTTTATATAAATGACTTCATTTAAAAGCTGCGATCTCAAGCTTTATGCCCGTGGGTCTGTTTGCCTGTTTGACTGAATTTTCGCGGAGTTATAGATCATTTTCGAACGCGTTTCAAATGGGAGTTTACATACAGAGAGAAGGCAGACATCGCATCATGTTAAAGTTTCTTTATTTGTCAAAAAGCAAAACACTTTATCTTTATTGTGAGTATACAGAAAAAAAAAAGAAACTGAACAGGATCGATTGATGTAGAACACGAAAATTAAAGATCAAAATTAACAGAGCATTTTGTGTTTATTTTTCATTGCTAAAAAAAAAAACGAGCAAAACGCGCCGGCGCGTTCTTGGTCCCCAGAGGGTTAAATAAACAGGCCCTTACACCCTGGTCTTTTCACGATCAGGATCACAGAAAACACATGAAGTGGCCAGGTGTAAAAAGCCCCATAAGGGCCGCTTTTACAGAACTCAACAAAACAAGAATTGTATATATTTAAGGTTTACACATGGGCAATCTGTTGTTATTATTTGGCTCACTTATGGACACTGTTTCAGTTCAGTTATTTAAATTTGTGCAAAAGTAAATTTGCTGACTTTCTAAATGATTTCAGAAGCAGCCTCAACCATGATCGATGCAAACTAGACCAGGGTTTAAAATAAAATAGGCTAATACATTGTCCTGTTGGAGGAAAGAAAAACGACGGAAACCATTTTATGAGTGTCAGTTTCCATCGTGAAATATTGAGTAGTGACATCAACATGTCCTTTGAGTTTGACAAAGTCTGTTTAGACACGCAAATTATCATTATTTATGGAAGTAAAATAATGACAAATGTTTTTGAAACAAAAAAGCTTGTTGAATTGCACTACTTGAAAAAATATGCATTGCATTAACCCTGCTTGCATTTTAAAGCATTGTATTTTCAGGGCTTGCATTTTTATAGGCTGAAATTCAACATGGTTGTATATTTAAGCTGTGAATATTTCAATTCAAAACATTTCACACACGTTTTCATTATTAAAAAATCAATAATCCATATTCACCTTTCAGATTTTACTTCCAAAATGTTCATTCTGTTAAAACATTTTTGGTCCATTTTATTTCGCTTCACAAATTTGCGTCCACAAATTCAGTGGTTCAAATTTGACAGAAAATTTAACATTTGACATCCGGGAACAGCAGGAATATCAGTAGATTGCCGATTGATGATCTCCATAGCTGTTAGTCGGTCTCACCAGCAGGGGGCGCAAGCGGCTGTTGACGAAGAAAACTATAGAGCAACGGGTGAGAGACTCATTCATTCGTTGAATTACAGAAATGGAGCGAGCAGTAGTAGGCTATTTGTGATTATTATCAGGGCGATGAATTGTGATGATTATCATATGGAAAAGCTGATAAAGACACAAAAGCTGTGTTTACATTGAAGTCTTCACTGTTACTTTTGTACATGTAAGTTTTGCACGACTTTCTCTGTCGTGACCGAGATTATGTTATTCCCTGATGCTGATGTAACGTTACAGATCAAACGTTAAATCTGAGGTAGTAGACATATATTTCTCTCGGTTGTTTAGTTTTCTTAACTTTATATTGCGGCGCTGTGCTGCAGAACTGGGGATTCCCTCAATACATCACTCTCCAGGATTCCCCTGCCGTCTCAGGACACTCAAAGTAACTCAATGGACAAAATACAGTGATATAAAAGACCAAACTCCCACCTCATTGGGGATGTAGGCTATATTAATAGGCTAACGTTACAGGCAAGCAGATGGACCAGAATATGAACGTAACGCGCAAAGCTTCACACCAAGCGATTCCCAGTGATGTACTGGTATAAGTTCACCTGACACTGGATATTCGCACATTTAGGGACCGTCTCTAAAGTTACATAAGACATTGGTACACACGTTTCTAACTTTAATAGCATTTGAAGAGAATGACTTACAGTCATAAAACCAACTGTAAAGTGTTCATGTAGGTGTCATGATGCACATTTTTAGATAGTTGATATTAAAATAAATATGAGCTCATGTGGTACTGAAAAAAATAGCAATATGTAGGCCTACACATGATTTGACAGCTTATTTTATTAAATCTCAAAAATCTAAAAGTGTGCATCATGTCTGGCACCTACATGAACACTTACAGTTGGTTTTATGACTGTAAGTCATTCCGCAATATAAAGTTAAGAAAACTAAACAACCGAGAGAAATATATGTCTACTACCTCAGATTTAACGTTTGATCTGTAACGTTACATCAGCATCAGGGAATAACATAATCTCGGTCACGACAGAGAAAGTCGTGCAAAACTTACATGTACAAAAATAACAGTGAAGACTTCAATGTAAACACAGCTTTTGTGTCTTTATCAGCTTTTCCATATGATAATCATCACAATTCATCACCCTGATAATAATCACAAATAGCCTACTACTGCTCGCTTCATTTCTGTAATAGAGTGCCGAAGTTATGACGTCATTTTGTAGGACAACCCGGATGTTAGCGGCGCATGGGTTCCCTCAATCGAAAAGCAATGCATTTTCCCCATAGACTTTTGGAAAATCGCAAAAAATAAGATCTGTGTTCAACAAAGAGTTGTGACCCTAACACGTTTTGTCTATCAAGATAATCTTTACAAGCTAATCCAAAATTTATACATTTTGAAGCCTAAATAAAGCCGTCAGATATAAAATGCTAACGGTAGGCTATAAACGGACTACAGCACACCAGCACACCATGGTCGCGGATCAACGTCATCATCAAGCTTCCTCAAACTTTATTTAAAAAACACGCTCGCTCATTATGATCTGCGCTGTGTATGAACCTATTTTTTACAGTCTATGGTATGAACACTTATCCACTTTTTCATGAGAAATATTGCCCATTCGTTTTTTCCAAAATGTTAGAAACTAATTTTGTTTATGCGTGCCTCTCTGAGATTTTTTTTATCTTTTGTTAATGTTTTATTTATTCGTTTATTATTTTGTTAGTTTATATAAACCTTAATATTATTTTCTTTGTGATTAAGATTATTATGCCTGATCATTGTGCCCCAAATAAACTTTAAAGATTATCTTTCACTGTATTATGTTTGATTGTATGTTTGCATACCATTTGCTAATTCGCCAGGAAAAAAACACGCTTTTACCATCTCAGAAGCACTAACGTTATGGCCGTATCAATTTCCAATCTTATGTCCTTTTTCTTAGATGATAGAAAAACCATAGATCGAGGAGAGAACCACTATAAATCTGGACATGAACAGTGCAGCTTAGATGCTGGTTTACTTGCCGGTATTTTAAGGGCCAGCATGAGGGACAAGGTTAATCGAGTCTCGGTAAGTAAAACTAGGGAGAGATAGAGGAGTTATAATAGTGTTTATGTATTTAAGATAACTATACAAATAATATCTGAACAAGCATAACACAGTTAAATTCCAAACATTTAATATAATTGTTGTATATAATTATATATGTTGAATTTAAAGAGAATTGTCCAATAGCAAATGCTTATTATTATAATTAAACCATATATGTTCCCTAAATAAACCATATATACTCTTTTTGTTTTGTTAACATTTTCTATATATTTTTATCTGGTAATCCACAAGCCCCAATGTGAGAGCCAGTGTAGTAAATTTTATCTCACATTCACATTACTGTGAGCAGACTGGAGTGTAGTTACAATAGTATACAAGTAGTATACAATAGTTTAACATTTAATTTGTGTATTTGTCAGACAGGCAACTTACAGTGCATTAAGGCTATACATATCAGCGTGTTCACTGGGAATTGTCCACGCTTATATAGCACATTAAATATAGTTTAACATTTACTACTAAAATAACAAAGATTAACATTGTTACCTAATGCCTTAACTACCGGTAATGCTGTTTACAAATACAATCATATTATTATAAGTGGGTAAAAGCCAAGTTCACAAATATCAGGGTGCAGGACCCACCCTTTCTATAATTATATCCAAACAAGTTACAATAAAAGTCAATAAACCAGGTATTATTTTTGAATATTTTAATTAAACACATTTCTCAACGTAACATTAGCCTTTAATAAAACTGCAGCGGATCTAATCTATTAAACAGTGGCAAAGTAAACAAGCTTTTAGATATTTTAAGAGAAAGACAAAAGGTATTTTAGCTGTTGATTTGGTTATGAAAAACGTTTATTCTTGCTACTGCTAGCCTTTTTTACTCCATCTGGCACGAACCCAGAGTCTCCGCTGGGTAACATCGGACGGAAAACGGTAAAACGAGATTTCATTTTCATTCGATGACTTGTGGTTGCATTTCGGGACAAAACAAAAATAACGTTATGTATATTAACTGAAAGGTAAACTTCTAAGAACGTGAAGCTGAACGTGAAGCTGAAACGCGGGCTAGTGAGAGATTTCATGTTTGTCATGATGACGTCTAAAGTCCCCGCCAAAGGATGTAGTCCCTTTTAGCAACTTGTTAGCAACCACCGTTTTTAAGACACAATAAAGTTTAAAAAAATCACAAGCAGGTTATAACTGGTGTGTTTTATGTCAAAGATCAAAACGTGAAAATATTTAGAGGCTTTGTTAACCACAGACCTTATTTCAGGCGATTTAGCAAAAACCCATTCAAAAAAACCATAGACTTTAGGGCGAGGGAACCGGTAGTGCTAAAATGCTAACTCACTTCCGCGTTTTGGCCTACAAAGTGACGTCATAACTTCGGCACTCTATTCAACGTATGAATGACTCTCTCACCCGTTGCTCTATAGAGCTGGTAAGTCCCGCCCCTTCCGCAAAACCCCGCTGGACCTCAAAGTTGAAAAACCGTCAATGCAAGTGAATGGGAGAAAATAATTATTTTCTGGTCCCGTTTGAATTGTGCCATGAATGTGAACATATGTTGTCTGTGAATTTTTTATATAACTTTTCGTGTAAAGAATGCTACAATTTAGCGGGTAGAAGTTTGATACGGTTAGACTTTGTGTGAGAGCACTTTGTGGACTACAACTCTCGACGCGTTTGAAACGTCAACACCACTAGCACACGGACTAGCTCACGGATCCCGCTAAACATGGCTGTGCCTTTGGTGCACTTCACCGCCTTCTTTCAGGGAGAGGACAAAATCGTTGAGGTTGGCGAAAACCACGGGTAAGTCAACTTTATGGGGTGACGTCACATAGGCGACATGTAGTCTTTTTTCGTTATGTCTTTTCCACAACTGCTAGCTGAAGAATCATACCATATACTGTCAAACTTGTAACATGAAGAGTTATATAAAAAATTCACAGACAACATATGTTCACATTCATGGCACAATTCAAACGGGACCAGAAAATAATTATTTTCTCCCATTCACTTGCATTGACGGTTTTTCAACTTTGAGGTCCAGCGGGGTTTTGCGGAAGGGGCGGGACTTACCAGCTCTATAGACCCCTTTTGCGCCGACGTCACAGTTACGTCATGGGGCTAGCTGGAGGCAAAACCTATTTTTTACAGTCTATGGGCAAAACAAACGGAAAACTGGAGGCGGCCAATACAAACCAGCACAGATTCGGCTACATAATAAGGAGCTTAAATTATTATTTTTATTATTAAATGTCATCTTGTTGTGTTGTTGGGTGCAAGAATCGATGAAAAATGAGTAGGCCTATGCTGTATCTGGAATTTTTATTTCTAGAAAATATTCATATCATTAAAATTGCACCGTAATGTCACTCTTTACATTGTCGTCTTCTTGGCGCTGGCTAGGCAGAACTGCGGATCGTACCACACGAACCTTTAAATGACCATTCAGCACATATAGGCATCTAAAGATTTATATGTCCTCAGTTTCTCTTTACCCTCGGTTTCTCTATCAGGTAGGTGTAGAAGTCAGGCCACTGAACCGGAGGTAACAGTTAGCGTTAACGTTAATCCTGTCAGATCGTCCATCCATTAACTGAGCGTGTACGGGTCAGCCAATCTGGTTCCGTCCGTTAAAATTAACTTTTGCAAATAACAATTGCGGTCCTGGACAGTGAGTGACCTTGCACATTAAGATAAAATTGGATTTTCTCCAGTCATTGTTAAAAAAAACAAGCTAACAAACTGGCAAACTAACGTTAGTGAAGCGGCCAGAGGGATCGTTCTGCCTCCAGCTAAGCCCCGCCCACACAAATACGTCACCATGTTTACCAACATAGACTGTAAAAGTTTACCAACTGTAAAAGGGTCTATAGAGTCTATAGCATAGTTGCCAAGTCCGCTTATAATACGCGACTTTGGGCTTTTTTTTTTAGTAAATCGCGTTAAAACAGCACGGGTTGCGGGTTGCGTTTTTTTTGGGCTTATTAAAAAAATATGGTTGCTTGTTAGGAAAATCTGACAAGCAACTTCGTTTTCTTTACATCTATGGGCACGGCTGCCAATACATTGATTGATTGACACCAGACATTCTCTGTTGACACTGTCTGCTCACAGCATGGCTCACAGCTATAACCAATCAGTGCAATCATGTGGTAATTCGTCAAAACATTCCGCCGAATCCGCCCCCTTGTCCCCCTCATTGGAGAAAAACCCCTTCAACGTGCAGGCGCGCGCGACGCTGTAATCCAAGCTATGTACGTAAATACACATATTTCAATTTCTGCAAACAATGCCTCCAACGAAGTGGTCCAAGTATGGCAAATACACAACAAAGACTGGGAAAAGGATAAACAAGTGAATAGGTCAAGTGGTTGGTGATCAGAGTAAAGCGATGTGCAGGTACAAATCGGAGATATTGGAAATAAATAATAAATTATAATAAATAAATAAATAAATAAATAAATAAATATATATATATATATATATATATATATATATATATATATATATATTATAGCCTATATATGAATTACTTATACAAGTATAAGAATGTATACTATAATATATTATACTATATATATTAGATATATTTTAGTATATCTAATAATATTGGGCTTGTTTTGGGCTTTTTTTGAAGCTCCAGTTGCTTATTTGTCTCGCGAGAGTTGGCAACTCTGGTCTATAGTTTTCTTCGTCAACAGCCGCTTGCACCCCCAGCTGGTGAGGCCGACTAACAGCTATGGAGATCATCAATCGGCAATACTGATATTCCCGCCGTTCCCAGATGACAAATGTTGAATTTTCTTTCGAATTTGGACCACTGAATTTGTGGAAGCGAATTTATAAAGCGAAATAAAATGGACCGAAAATTGCCGGTTGAATATTATAGGTTGTATTTTCAAACAGAATGAACATTTTGGAAGTGAAATCTGAAAGATGAATATGGATTATTGAATTTTTAATAATGAAAACGTGTGTGAAATGTTTTGAATTGAAATATTCACAGCTTAAATATACAACCATGTTGAATTTCAACCCATAAAAATGCAACCCTGAAAATACAATGCATTAAAATGCAAGCAGGGTTAATGCAATGCATATTTTTTCAAGTAGTGCAATTCAACAAGCTCTTTTGTTTCAAAAACATTTGTCATTATTTTACTTCAATAATTATTACAGCTATGAAACGTTAAAACGAACTTACCGTAACATGTGAAGTTATTTTCTGATTCTGAATACTGCGCTGCTTTGGATTTGTGAATACACACAGACTGCTTCCGGTTTCACTTTATGAGACTCTGTTCCCGCTAAAACACACCGCGCGCCTCAGACTGAACGTGATGACGTTGAACTACTACGTACTTTACCTACTGCATACTGCACTGAACTAGGACTCGGTCTAGTGACACTTAAAATAAAACAAATAAATCAGTTTTTTTATCAATTATTTGTTATATAAATGAATAAATACATAAATAGGCTATGCTATAGTTCACTTTTCAAATCGAAGGATACTATTTGGTAAATAATGGGCGTTAACTAAATTTGGGACACCTAAGTTCTGATGTGTACAATATCACAGACAAGTCAAGAGTTCATGGGTCTGACAGAAGAGCATGACAGTTGTCAAAACTGTTTTTCTTTTCTCTCTCTCTCTCTCTCTCTCTCTCTCTCTCTCTCTCTCTCTCTCTCTCTCTCTCTCTCTCTCTCTCTCTCTCTCTCTCTCTCTCTTTTTTATTGTTGATTGTTATTAGCTTGTGTAGTATTTTGAGCATTACAAAAAAAAGGTGTGATGTTTGTGATGTAATCATGAATGCAATAAAACGAGGATTGATTGCAAAACTAAATTTAAAATGTTTTTATTATTATTATTATTAGCCAATTTGTAACAACCTAAAGTTATGAATTGCTTTTTTTTTTTTTAAAAAGAAAAAAAAAAAAAAAAGAAAGAAAGTATGGTTTTGGACACAATCATCTATGTGTTTCAGATGAAGAAAATAACTAGGGATTTCTGGAGATAGTCTTTCACGGTATAGTTATTAAATTCCTTAGATTCACAATTATGAGGATGTTTTATATTATTGTTATATATTATTACACATGATGTAAAATTCAGGTAATACAACAGAAATAATCCAACACTGGCCTTAACATGAACCATGATTTATGATGGGGAATAAGTATTTTTGTCTTGATTGTAAATAAAACTATCCATGCACAAATATACTGTACATCTTTGTAGAACACCTAAGGATCTGGAGTAAAACGATGACAACTAGCCAACTCTCTCCATATGTGCTACATTTAATCAAATAAAAATTGGCCTATATAGACCTACACATAACATTGTCTGTCAGTTGTTTGTATTGAGAAGTCACTATATTTTAAGGCTGCCGTCAACTGTTTAGTTACCAGCATTCTTCAAAATATCTTATTTTGTGTTCAATTTAAAAAGGTGTGTGTGCATTCATGGTTGCTTGGTTGGTTGGTTGGATGGATGGATGGATCAGGACATGTGACAGGCCAAATTTAAACCTATAGGCTACCTAAAGCAATTCCTAAAATATCTGTTCACAAAGACAACATAATTAAACGATGACGTAAATTTAGTCATGTGACGCATATTGTACCAATAGATATTCATGTTTATAATGGTATTGTCCCTGTTATGTGCTATTCACTTTCACACTGTTGCTAAAATATGTTACTTTACACACTCTTCATGTCACAGTCCTGCAAAGATGACAGAATTCACTCACATTTGCTGTCCTGCCGCAAAACATGAGAGCAGTCGCGATTTAGACCAAACATATGGTGACAGAGAGTGGCCTGGACACTTCTGTGAATGCTGAGATATTTTGCTAAATAAAATGATCCTGTCAGAAGAATTGCACGATAACTTTTATTATTTATTTTTCCATCTGTATCATCTCAGTGAGCTTTTGTGAGGTTTTACGCATGCACAGTTAAGGTGAATTTAGCGTTTTCAGGCGTTTTTTAAAAGTTTCTCATCAACACATTACTCCTATTGTCTTTGAAATATGAAGTTACTGCTGAATGACATGCTTTTATGGTACACTGAAAATATAATGGCATTTCAATTGAAACTTGTAATGTCATAATATCTTGAAATGACTCATTTGTAATGGTTAAGTTGCTATTTAGTACATTTATATTTATTTTTTTATTTAACATGAACACATTACAGTTCAAATTAAAATCCACTTCAAAACATGATGAAAGATTTTTAAAACAAAATTATTTGAAATGTACATTAAAGTAAAATGTTTAATTTTACATTATTAAAGTGCAGTTTTTAAAAGCGTACTTAAGTGTGTTAAGAAACATAGTGTCTCTCTTTAAGTGCACTTAAGTGGTCTTTTATTTCATTAATAATATATAATCTACAAGTACATTTGATTAAAAATATACTTAGATTTGAAGTACACTACAAGTGCACATTTATTACAATTAGGCACACTTCTTTTTCACAAGAGAATATAAAACCCATCAATAGCAACAATGTCATGTGTTTCTCTCCTGGAATGTGAAGGTAAAATAATGTAATGGCATCAAGACATGGGATCATGCCATTGTGATATGATGTGTTTGATATCAATGAATACATGAAACACTTTGCCATTATAATCAGAATTTGCTTGCCATATATCACTTGTTTGTTGTAGTGGTGTTTTTATGTTCTTTGTACTCGTGTATAATTATTGTACAAATATACTTGTATATTCGTGATGGTCTTTTATTAAAGCACAGGGGCAACGCTGACCTTAACTTGACTTGCCACAGAAAACCAAGAGATGTCATTCACTACTACAGGACACATGTAGCTGGACAGTGTACAGTATTTATTCAGACAGAAATGATCAAAAACATCACTCTAATCTAATCTTCTCATGTTTAATTCAGTGTGATGTTCCTGAGGGAGGTCTAGTTCCCAAGTCTCTGTACCGTACGGCCGAGGATCTGGAAAACGAGGAGGTTAAACTGTGGAATGAATCTATCTACAAGAGCGCGAGTGTGTTGAAGGGATCTCCACATGAGGTACAGCTCATACACTCACAACACTCAACAATACACAGCTTTTACTGTTTCCTTCAGCTGGGCAACGTTCACTTTCATATTCAGTGTGTTAATAAGTGCTGCCATCTGTTGGTTATAAGAAGACATGCAGCGTGAAGTCAAATACTGTTAGTCTAGTTCTGTTTTAAGTGCAGATCTGTACATATTTGCATCTTATAGTGTATTATTGTGTTACCATAAACTTCAGAGTTGGCTCCTTTTTAATTTGAATGTGAATTTGAATAGGAATAGACAATTTCTTGAGTGATTTGTTCATACTGAAAAATATCTTAAATGAATTGTTTCAAACCTGTATGAATTTCTTTCGTCTGCTGAACACAAACAAGATATCTTGAAAAATGTTGGTATAACCAAACAGTGAATGGACCCCATTGACTTCCATAGTAGGAAAAAAAATACTATGGAAGTCAATGGGGTCCAACTGTTTGATTACTGACTTTCTTCAAAACAATTACTTTTACTTCTTTATGTAAATTCTAATTTGAATGTTTTCCTGCAATTCAAATTCCAGATTCTCGGTTGAATTCTGAATGGTGCGCAGCGCTGTGTGTTATGCATTATGAAATAAAGATAAATCCCTTTGTTCATCTTCAGGTGCTGATAGAGATCACAGACGTATCGTCCGTCATCACGTGGGACTTTGACGTGTGTAAAGGCGACGTGATCTTCAACATCTATCACTCCAGAAGAGTCCCTCAGCCAGCTAAAAGAGACGGTCTGAGCGCGCACAACCTCGCCTGTCCCGGCGGAAACAACGTCCAGCTCATTGACCGATCGTGGATGCTGGGACAAGACTACAGCATGGTGGAGACGGCCCTCACCTGCAGAGAGGGAGAGAGCGTACAGGTGAGGGAATCTCACCAAACCTGTCAACAACATGGACGACTCAAACCAGACAAACTCTCATTCTCTTCTTTGGTTTCCCATCAGGGCTCTCATGTGACGCGCTGGCCTGGATTCTACATCCTGCAGTGGCGTCTTTACAGCACTCCAACATGCACTTCATCCAGTCGGCCGCGTGTCGATGATGTTCTGGCCTCTCTGCAGGTCTCCTCACACAAATGCAAAGTCATGTATTTCACAGAAGTGCTGCAGTCCACTGACTTCAGGTCGGGATGCTTACATATTGCAAAGTGTTTAGCATAAAAATATGAATGAATCATGGTAAACTATCATCTGGAAAGCCAAATGGTCTGTTTAAAGGTGTGTGTGTGTGTGTGTGTGTGTGTGTGTGTGTGTGTGTGTGTGTGTGTGTGTGTGTGTGTGTGTGTGTGTGTGTGTGTGTGTGTGTGTGTGTGTGTTTCCATCAGAGGCTCCATGAGCAGTCTGGAGTCGAGTCACAGCGGTTTCTCTCTGCTCAGCGCCGCCACCACCTCCTCCAACCAGTCACACACAGACTCCACCGTTTCCAGATAGCATCTTCATCCAGCTGGAGAGACTTTAGCTCTGCGGGATTACCAGTTCCTGCAAATGATGAACGAACAGAGGTTCACGTTAAACCAACAAATGCCTGGATGAGTGCTGATCTATTTCTGATAAACTACTGGCTTTCTGTAAATTACATGCAAGCTTTCTGTACATTGTTACAAATAAATGTGTAAATGTTGTTTACTTTGGTTGTCTGATTGAGCAACTTTATGAATGTGGCGCATAAAGCTACACTCTGCAACTTTTTTGTTTGGAACGAATGAACAAAGTTTAACAATCATATCAAATATTAATTTTCCAAACTGTGATTTTGATTTACCCTGAATCACTACGGTAAGTTTTTAATAATGATTTTATTATTAATATTTTTGAGTTGTCAGGACGGTTTTCCTGGGAAACTGCTTACTTCCGTCATTAATCCAAGCATGTTACCGAAAATTTCCAATATAAAGAACAATATATCTGAATAAAAAGGCCAGGATACTGCTATATAAAGTAGAAGGTGTCGTAGTAAATTAAAAAAAACAATATATATATATATATATATATATATATATATATATATATATATATATATATATATATATAAATAAAACGATTGTGTCTCTTCAGAAGACTTTGATTAAACCACTCCATTCATATTGATTTATTTTACTCTGTATCTCTTTCCGAATATTTTAAAGTGTCAAAGGTCCCACTTTATATTGGGTGTATTTAACTATTATGTATAAAAATGTAATCATTAGATACAATGAACTTATTGTGTACATACATGTTTTTACATAGTACTTATATTTTTACAATTTCTGTAATTACATCTATAACCACTGTTGACCCTTAAACCTTTCCATAGCACTAAACCAGTCCTTAAACGTAGCCCATATCCCCTTCAACAGTGTCACAATTTCCCTTGTGTTTTTTGTTCTAGGACTTTTATTTTGAAGTGTATTTTCTGTCTCCATTGTTCACTTCCTGTAGTTTGTTCCAGTTTGTCTGTTTCTAAAGTTACCCTTGTTTGTTTCCATGTTAATTTATTACACACACCTGTTCCTTGTTATCCAGTGTATAAATACCCATGTGTTTCAGTTGTCTTTTTTCAGTCGTTGTCTTTACACGAGTGTTTGTAAAACTGTTGTGTTTTTGTTTCCTGTTTGAATTATTATCATCTTCCCTGTTTGGATTTTCTTTGTGTGTTTATTTAATAAATTATTGAGTAGATCCTCGCCTCTTCCCTGCTAACTGTAACAACTTTGCAATATGAACACAATGAGTACATTGAACTTATTTTTTATGGAAGTACATAGAAGTGAAAAACACCTCATATAAAGTGTGACCGCATCAGTTTTGGCCGAACAAACTTTCAACAGACGGACCGAAATCTCTCAGATTTCCTTTATAATATCTTTGTGTTTTGAAGATAAATGAAAGTGTTGGGTTTGGTACGACATGATAACAGAATTTTCATTTTTGGGTGAACTAACCCTTTAATATTTGGGCTACTGGTTGTGGGAATATCGTTAGTCACGTTTAAATGTCATAAATATATTTGTATTGGTGAATGTGTGTGGATGTGAAGGCAGTTGTTCCTCTGATAACAGGCTTTTATCATTTCTAGGTTGGGATGATTCACCTTTATTTCCTAAATCTCCATCACTGAAACATCTCGACTCTGTAATTCTTCTTTTAGATTCTCACAGAACACACAAATCATTGAATCTCCAGGGAGTGTGGAGTCTGTGTTAAGACTGTGTTCATGATTTTATTCATTCTTTTAAGGCAAGAACAATATACAACTTTAATAAAGAACAATTTTAAGTTTTAAACTATGCAATATCTGATAACATCAATATCATTTAGGCCTAGCTGACAGATAACAAAAATTAAGAATCAAAACAAATGCAATCAAACACATACATTTACTGTAAGTCAGGGTTGGTTTTAACTAAAAAAGTTATGCATCTGGAATTCATTTACATAAATACTTCTTTTCTCTAGCAGTAATTTGTAATGTCTTTTTCAAACATCTTATGACCCCATTAAAGTATAAACATCTTTGTGAATTCTATATAACTAAAATGAGATTATCTTCTGAGAAACATCTGGATTCCTCATGTATAAAGTACCAGTGTTCAGTGGCGAGGATGAAACTGAGCAGAGCCGATCAGACCCGCAGTGAAGACAACCGTCCCAAAGATCATTTCATCAGCGCTATAAACCCCTCTGATGAAGGACCAGTCCAGTGTCCGAGAGTGTCCTGAGTGGTTGCTAGGCGGTTGCTATGGTTTCCATAAGTTATATGCATTAATACAAGTTCAACAGTTTCATGAAAATCAGCTCTGCTCGTCTTCCTCACAGAATCAACAGAGAAAAATATATAATAACATATTTAAACAAAGAAACAACAAAAACCCAGAAACATCCTGCTGATATTCTAAATAGATCAACAAGATCTTCAAACCAACATCAACAACACACACACACACACACACACACACACACACACACACACACACACACACATTAGTCTGTGTGTTTGTGTGTCAGTCAGTGTGTGTTAGTCAGTTGTATGTGTGCGTGTCAGTCAGTGTGTGTGTATGTCAGTCAGTCAGTGTGTGTGTCTTTGTTTTTATTGTGACACAGAGACACTGTTGTAACATTATAAATATTAAATCCAGCATAGAGTGGTTCAGTGAATGTGTGTGTGAATGTGTGTAAGTGTGTGAGTGTGTGTGTGTCAGAGACACTGTAGAAGGACAGAGTGCCGGCCGACACGTCCACACACACTCCTACTCTCTTACAGGATCCTGAACCAGCAGAAACAACAGTGGAGTTATTATTGTGCCAGACAGTGAATCCGTAATTAGAGCATTCAAGACTCCAGGACTTCTGATTACGTCCAAACTCACAGTCTAAACTCTCTCCTTTCCTCTTGATTCCTTTATATGACACTGATATTCCAGCACCAGCTCCACTCCATTCAGCCTCCCAGTAACAGCGTCCAGTCAGACTCTCTCCACACAGAACCTGTTCCCACCCATCAAATCTCTCTGGATGATCAGGATACGACTGACTCTCTCCCACACGCGTCACCTTTCTGTTCTCCTCAGACAGAACGAGACGAGTGTGTGCTGTGTTTGGATCCAGTGTGAGATCAACGGCATCTGAACACAAGAACACACATTACAACAGCAACATTTACAACAACACACACTAAAACTGTGTGTTTGAGAACTTACATTTGTGTAATCTTGAAATCATGAACTCTCCTCTGTGATCCACACTAGAACACACACACACACACACACACACACACACACACACACACACACACACACACACACACAGAGAGAGAGAGAGAGAGAGAGATTTATTACACAAAAACAGAACTTTCTCATACTGTGAACACAAATTTTTTGTTTGTTTGTTTGTTTGTTTCTCTTTCTTTCTTTCTTTCTTTCTTTCTTTCTTTCTTTCTTTCTTTCTTTCTTTCTTTCTTTCTTTCTTTCTTTCATGTAGGCTTAATTATGAATTACTGTGTATGTCATCTAAAGGTTCTCATCAGCACCAAAGTCTCTTTAAGTCAAGTCATTTCACTCCACAGACACTTTTGAAACGCCTCTCTCTCTTTGAATGAGGAAACATCAAATTCTGTCAATTTCAGCTCGAAAATAACAAACAATACGTTTTTATGAAATGTAACGGAGTAAAAAGTATTATATTATGTTTTGGAATGTAGAGAAGTATAAGTAAACGTTTTCCAACGTTTCAAACGTTCAATGTTCCAAAGGAGAAGTTGCTCTTCAGATGACAGGATAAATTTAAAGGGTAGGGGGCAATCGCATTTGAATGCAAGCTCGCTTTTCACTTTCGCTTTTTAAATTCTCGATCACGTATACTCAGTGTATAGGGAGCATTTTACAAGATTAGAAATTTGTCGATGATGCTCAGGATCTGGTGTGCATCAAATCCTCCGCAAATTCCTCTTTATTTGAAAGCATATCCAATCATCATAGAGAAGCTGAGCTTCCATCCAGGACAAAAATATAGTGTTAAATAATGATTGAACATTCAGATATTTCTATATATATATTATTTGTTTTATGCAAATAACGTGCATTATGCTCTCATAGACCCCTAGTGAAGCATAGCACTAAAGAACTAAAGAAGCATATGTTGACCACCACAGAAACAATGGCAAATTCTCTCACATATATGTGACCCTGGACCATACATCAATGGAAATATTATGTATTCAGCTTTCAGATGATGTATAAATCTCAATTTAAAAAAAAAAAATACACATAAGACTGGTTTTATGTGTTTTTTTTTTTTTAAATTGAGATTTATACATCATCTGAAAGCTGAATACATAATATTTCCATTGATGTATGGTTTGTTAGGATAGGACAATATTTGGCCGAGATACAACTATTTGAAAATCTGGAATGTGAGGGTACAGAAAAATCGAAATATTGAGAAAATCGCCTTTAAAGTTGTCCATTTCTATTGGCGATAGTGCTGCATCCATTCACAAAAATAAAAGTTTTATATATTTAAGGTGGGAAATTTACAAAATATCTTCCTGTAACATGATCTTTACTTAATATCCTAATGATTTTTGGCATAAAAGAAAAATCTATAATTTTGACCCATACAATGTTTTGTTGGCTATTGCCACAAATATACCCGTGCAACATAAGACTGGTTTTGTGATCCAGGGTCACATATACACAGAAGACAGGAGGATTGTTATTGCTCACATACTTGTCCAGAGTCACGGGTCTGGAGTGACTGTAGATCAGATCCAGCTCTCTCAGGTGTGAAGGGTTTGAACTCAGAGCTGATGCCAGAGCAGCACGACCTTCCTGTGTCACCAAACAGCCAGATAATCTACAACAACATCAAGTGTTCATGTTAGTGTGCTTCATTTTTACAGATAATATACAAAGGATGCAAAGCATATGGTCTGTGGAACACAACTGGGCCACCTGATCGTTCCATATGACCTGCAGGACGAATGAAATGTAGATTTCGACTGAAATGACTGAAATGTAATACAGTTGCAGAGTTACACACACACACACACACACAGTTACATATATATATATATATATATATATATATATATATATATATATATATATATATATATATATATATATACTGTACATATATATCATATACACTCACCTAAAGGATTATTAGGAACACCTGTTCAATTTCTCATTAATGCAATTATCTAATCAACCAATCACATGGCAGTTGCTTCAATGCATTTAGGGGTGTGGTCCTGGTCAAGACAATCTCCTGAACTCCAAACTGAATGTCAGAATGGGAAAGAAAAGTGATTTAAGCAATTTTGAGCGTGGCATGGTTGTTGGTGCCAGACGGGCAGGTCTGAGTATTTCACAATCTGCTCAGTTACTGGGATTTTCACGCACAACCATTTCTAGGGTTTACAAAGAATGGTGTGAAAAGGGAAAAACATCCAGTATGCGGCAGTCCTGTGGGCGAAAATGCCTTGTCGATGCTTGAGGTCAGAGGAGAATGGGCCGATTGATTCAAGCTGATAGAAGAGCAACTTTTACTGAAATAACCACTCGTTACAACCGAGGTATGCAGCAAAGCATTTGTGAAGCCACAACACGCACAACCTTGAGGCGGATGGGCTACAACAACAGAAGACCCCACCGGGTACCACTCATCTCCCCTACAAATAGGAAAAAGAGGCTACAATTTGCACAAGCTCACCAAAATTGGACAGTTGAAGACTGGAAAAATGTTGCTTGGTCTGATGAGTCTCGATTTCTGTTGAGACATTCAGATGGTAGAGTCAGAATTTGGCGTAAACAGAATGAGAACATGGATCCATCATGCCTTGTTACCACTGTGCAGGCTGGTGGTGGTGGTGTAATGGTGTGGGGGATGTTTTCTTGGCACACTTTAGGCCCCTTAGTGCCAATTGGGCATTGTTTAAATGCCACGGCCTACCTGAGCATTGTTTCTGACCATGTCCATCCCTTTATGACCACCATGTACCCATCCTCTGATGGCTACTTCCAGCAGGATAATGCACCATGCCACAAAGCGCGAATCATTTCAAATTGGTTTCTTGAACATGACAATGAGTTCACTGTACTAAAATCACCAGATCTCAACCCAATAGAGCATCTTTGGGATGTGGTGGAACGGGAGCTTCGTGCCCTGGATGTGCATCCCACAAATCTCCATCAACTGCAAGATGCTATCCTATCAATATGGGCCAACATTTCTAAAGAATGCTTTCAGCACCTTGTTGAATCAATTCCACGTAGAATTAAGGCAGTTCTGAAGGCGAAAGGGGGTCAAACACAGTATTAGTATGGTGTTCCTAATAATCCTTTAGGTGAGTGTATATATATATTTTAGTGGTGGCGTTAACGGCGTTAACGTGCTGTGTTAACGTGAGACTCTTATCGGGCGATAAAAAAAAAAAAAAATCACCTTTAATCTATTCTCAAAGTTAGGTTGGGAGCTGGGTCTATACTATGCAAGCTATGATGACTTTCACCTTCTTGTTTCTCTTTTCTTTGTTGATTCTGCGTGTTAATAGCAGGTGTTTATCATTAATGCTCAATCATCACTTAATTATCCCACTAACTTCAGCATTGCTTCAAAGGTACTTTAACACTCAGTAGTGTGCACACATGAACACTAGGCAGTGTCAATTTAACATGGGCATTTCGCTGTGTACTATTACATAAATCTTACCCGTTTCATTCATATACAGACATCCCAAGTCTCCCGGTAGTTCCGGGAGTCTCCCGCATGTTGATAGCGGCTCCCTGATGCCCGCAAATCTCCCGGAATCTAGAGCGAGCGAGCAAGAGCGTGCATGCGTAGCGCGCGCACGGCAGAGAGACCTTGCGTGTGTGTGCTAGTGTGCGTGTGTGCCTCACGAAGCGCATGTAAGGACATAACCAATCAATTGTCAGTGCGGGCGGGCTTTTATCTATACTCCCGAACCGAATTAATCAGAACCGAACCCCCCGACTCACCAACCCGCCGTTGGAGATTTCTTGACTCCCGGAAATGACTTTGTGCAGGTTGGGATGTCTGCATATATGACTGACAAATATGAATCACATTCAGTTTATTAATACAGTTATACTAACACTTCACTAATCCAGTAATACTAACACTTGCTCTTCTATTCTATTCCTTTCTAAAAAAAATTAAAAAAATAAATTAACATTTACTGCGTTAGATTAAACTGAGAAGGGTCATAGCACTTGCATATTGTTGTCCTACTGTTAGTTTAACTGCTTCTATTGTTCTCATTTGTAAGTCGCTTTGAATAAAAGCGTCTGCTAAATGAATAAATGTAAATGTAAATGTAGTTACATAAATCATACCCGTTTCATTTAAGTATGACTGACAAATATAAATCACACTCGGATTATCAATTTGTTCATGTTAAAACTATGTAATCCTAATAGATGGAAATTTTATATGCAATTAAAATACATAAATGTAGACAATTGTTTTTTTTGAGTGAAGCTCCTCCTTAAAGGACATCACTTCATTGTTCTGATCGGACAATCTTTGGTGGTTGCCACTGGATATTAATGTGTGGCATCGATGCATCGTATCGTTAGATGTTTAATCAATGCACTGATCCATATCGATGTATTGTTACACCCCTAATAATGTCTACACTTTTTTTTTTTACAAGTTAAATTATAATGAGAGGATTTGAGTGTGCAGATCTCAGCACTGGACAAAAACCCCGGCGTTTAGAGCGGTGAGGGGATTCTAACTTAAAAAACATCTTATTGGCCATTGTGTTCAAGAAAACCTCAGATATGTTTGTGATTGGATACATTGCTTAATGCTGCAAAATTACGTTGTAAATAGAAAAATCTATTTATATTAGTTTTGACGGCCTTAAGAGCACAATCACCAAATCTGTTTATGTTTATCAGTTTATGATCAGTTTATGAGAGTATTTGTGTGAGTGCAGAATTCAGTCAGAATTCAGAGTTTAAAACTGAGTTTTGTTGCTGGTGTTTCAGTTATTACTAATCTTGAAGCCTCTGATTGGCCATTGCCTTCATAAGCTCAACAGAGTCGTGTGGGATTGGTTACAGTGTGCAACGATGTAAAACGAGTAATAAGTATGATGCAAAATGAGCAGATCTAAATTTAATGCCGCCCCCAACACTTTTCATTTAATTAATTTTCTTTTTTCACTTTATTACTAGATTTAGTTTTATAGCGGATTGACTGGGTTTTTGCTGGGGTGCCAACTTATAAGTCAACTTATATGTAAAATTTAAATTTCAGAGTCAATCATACAAAGGATTCAACTTGTTACCTTTCAACCAATGAATCCCATTGAACATTAGACAATTTCCCAGATAACAATAAACAAATTTGTAAGGGTATATAAGGGTCTGTGTGCAATACACATCAAGATTTCGCTTCGGAGCTGAGCGGACATTTGTTTCGCCCTGCTCTACAGTCATCATTGTGGTCAACGGATCAAGAGGGAACCAGTTCCAGTGTTGGTGTGACGGAGTGTGCACGGCTAGTGCAAGAGGCTTTCCCCAAGACAAGCAGATCTATTGGGTTTGTGTGGAGAGTACATTCTAGCTCTAGCTACTTCCGTTCCATTTTTTCTTTGCCTTTATACTCACAACTCTCTATGACAACATTGCCCTCCTGTGGACATTACAATCATTTTTGGTGACAACATCCAGTTCGTCACAGTTTAAATGTGCAGGTGCATTTTTGGCCAAAGCCCCTGGTAATTTTTTGGCTAAGTCTTCCCCAGCCTTACACATGCTATGCCTATGGTTAACTGTTTGATAATATTAGTGATTCTCATTCCTTTATAAAAAAATGCTAAAACTGGCTCCGTTTTGGAGAGAAATTGGATCTTTGCACTGATCTGAAAATTGATATTTTATGTTCAACAATAGCTCCCACAGTGTTAATTAAGGCCTCACATTTTTTTTTTCATACAGTATGACTTAAATAAGTGATGAGTGTTCTGTTATTATTTTTTTTTGTTTATTATTAGTCACAGATAAAGATAATTAATCTAATGCCTTGTATATTCATTCAAATGACTCAAATTCAAATTATCATCTCATAAGTAAAAACCCCTGACAATTTTAAAGTACAGTTCAGCTCATGCGTTCACCTTGCAAAATTGGTGATGTATAATAACTTGCTTTCCACAAATGATCCCATTTTAAAAGTAGTGGTTCTTTATATAAAGTGTTTTCTCTCTGAGCATCAGTGACTGTTTACAGGCTTTTGTGATAGTTGTGCATGAGTCTGTGGCTCTGTTTACAATTGACATTGGCACGTGATCACCGTGATCTGATCAAGAAGATCAGATCATCAACCAATCAGAACATTTTACATTTGTCCACATCAAGAAGCTTCTGTATCCAGATAACTGATCAGATTTCTTTTCCCCATGCAATAATAAAATTGAGTCAGACACGAATGGTGCCAGTCACCTTTATGTGAAATGCGAGAGAAATGCTAGGGCTTCTTTAAAAAACTTCTTCAATTGTCACGGGTAATTTTATTTTTATTTTATTTTTTTGAGCTGGAAATCATTCTGATCACAAATTTGTTTACATGTGTCTTTTCAGTGCACTGATGCACAATGTATTTTGATGAAACAGACATATCTTAAAGCATTTTTATTTATTTAACTGTCAGTATTACCTGTAACATTTATATTCTACATGTATATTTTACATAGTAGAGTTAAATACCTCAGTATGTTGAGTTGACAGTTTGGAGTCAGGAGTGCATCAAACAGCAGCTTCACTCCTGAATCCTGCAGTTTATTGTCACTCAGATCCAGATCTCTCAGGAGGGATTTTGATGATTGTAGAGTTGAAGCCACAATTTCACAGCACTTATCAGTGAGATTACAGCCAGACAATCTAAATAGGGCAACAATAAATAATTCATAGCATAAAAACTATATATGTAGTAAGAAATTGATTGAGAGCATTGTGTGCATTGTCTTATGTTTCTGATAATAATCTGTTTGCATACAAAATTTATGTAAATATTTACATCCAATTGTGATGCTAAGTTCCCTATCAGTCAGTTATGTTCAATGTTAATCGTCTGTGATTGATGAATTGGGATCTCGCCTGAGAGCCCAATCAACTTCAAGTGGTAAATGAACGAAACAACGCATGTTGGCTAGTTACCACACCCCCGATATTCTGGGTATATAAGGGTCTGTGTGCAATACTCACATCAAGATTTCGCTTCAGAGCTGAGCGGAGATTTGTTTCGCTCTGCTCTACAGTCATCATTGTGGTCAACGGATCAAGAGGGAACCAGTTCCAGTGTTGGTGTGACGGAGTGTGCACGGCTAGTGCAAGAGGCTTTCCCCAAGACAAGCAGATCTATTGCCAAGACATGTGTACTGAAATATGTGTGACTGGGCCTGTTTTGCCAGAATGGCTTTAAGCTAGTGGACTATTCTTGTCTGTATAATGTACCACTGATAAGACTTTTGAGGAAAGTCAGTGTACTCAGTGACCCAAAAGCTGTCTGGTTTAGCTTCAAAGCAACCATTCCAGTTCAACATGAATGACCAAAGAGGGAGGCCAGATGGGGCACAAAGGTGTGAATATCCCCTGAATAAAAATGCCTTAAGGGGAATTACTTTCGATGGCAACAAAAGGCCATTGCATGGAGGAATACCTCACCAACTTCCGAATTGTTAAAATTTTGGCAGTATACAGGGCCGTGGTATTTCCCATATCTGGTCAGTAATACTCCTGGATACATGTGAAATTCTGCAGTGTATAGTGTTGTCAAAAGTACCGAATTCGGTACCAAGTTGGCACTGAATGTTTAAAAATGTGACGAAACCAGCATTTCCCCCTAGCATTTTGAGCGCTGTTGAACGTATTCTCAAACACCTCTGATTGGCCATTGCATTCTTGTGCTCAACATATATGTCTGTGATTGGCTACAATGATCAAAGCTTCAAAAACATTTTGTCTTCACCGAACGCTTACACAGATACACATGGGAGTGATACAGATACAAAGCAATCTATCAGCGAATCCCTAATATATCCATGCTCCCGTGTGTATTTGTGTAAGTGCTTGGTGAAGAATCATACTGTGCATCTGTGTAAGCGCTTGGTAAATACAACATGTTTTTGTACACAAATTAAAGTAGACATTTATCAATTTCAAACACTTATCCGTAATTTGAGCCTCTTTTGCACTGATAAGAAAAAAAATGAGCGGGTTAATTGATCAATGTGTAAGTCAAACCTCAGTATGATGAGTTGACAGTTTGGACTCTTGAGTCCAGCACAGAGCAGCTCCACTCCTGAATCTTGCAGGTCATTGTTACTCAGGTCCAGCTCTCTCAGGGGGGAGTTTGATGATTGCAAAGCTGAAGCCACTATTTCACAGTGCTGATCAGTGAGTTTACAGTCTGCAAATCTGAAAACAGGGAGTACTCTGATTAAAAGGCATGTTGGTGAGCTTGTGTCCCCAAAGGATTGCAAGACTGTAAGCCATTATTATGTAGCTGATCTTATATGTAAATACATCTTATATATGATTATGCAGATAATAAAAGGATACAGTGCAAACGTGCCACTGGAAATTGAAAAAATATTCTCACATTGATCAAAATATATTTGACTATATTTCTATTATAAGATTTTTAGCATGGTAATGGATATGTTATTGTATTTGGTCGTGAATAGATCTGCTATGCTGCTGCTGTTGATTATTGCTGTTGTTGTAGATTTTTATTGCTGCTGCAGCAATGCAAGTACACGGACCTCCAGTACAAACACAGATACGCTTCTGTGGCATATAAGGCATTCTGCTGATGCACAAATACACTAATTTTTAGTTTTCTAAATTTAACTTTGAGTTAACTTTTTACATTGACTCAGTTAAGTAGAATATTAAGTATTCAAATTTAGTTGAACTTAGAAAGTTTAGCTGGAATATCTCTATGAAATTAAGGTTACGTCAGAATGACTGATAAACTGGGATCTCACCTGAGAGCCCAATCACCATTGAGTGGTAACAGAACAAGCCAAGGCACATTGGCAAGTGATATTTGCATCACAAGCCACTCCCTGCTTCTGGGTATTTAAGGCAGTGTGCAAATACTCATATTAAGCTTTTTCTTCGGAGCTGAGCGGACGTTGTTTCACCCTGCTCTTCAATTATCATTCCTGAGTAGAGGGATCATGTTCCTGTGTTGGTATGATGGTGCGTTCCAGCGGAGGTCAAGGTTACTGGGTGTGCATGGTCTAGTGCAGTGGCTGTTCCCCATGGCGCTTCAACATCTTAAGAGCAGTTTCCCTAAAAGAGTAAACAAGGCTGTGACATCTTTTTAAAGATGTCAATCCACCTGTGTGTTTCTACAGTAGATGCAGTCGTTTCCTTGCCCTATTTGACAGCCACGATCTCTGGGCTGGAAGCATGCTGAGGTGGCGTTTGTTGACGAGTCACGAGATACCTTGAAATAGGTGGAGTCCCCTCTGCCATTCCCCGACCTGGTTCTTCTGCACAGCAGAGGGCCTCTTCGGTTAATACACAGGGTGATCTCTGGATTACAGTGGGATCTCCCCACGTCCCTCCCACTCCTCTTTCACATCACAGGCTCCACCGTGTCCTGATAGCTCTTGGCTGGATGATTGGTTTCTCGGGACAGGGCATGTTGAACAACAGCGTCGCGCTCCAGTGCCTTTCTTTCTGAAAGTAAATGAGGAGGTCACGAAGTTGTGGCAGGCACATTTTTCTGCCAGAAACCGCTCCGCTGCCTCCTCCGCTCTCACTTTCCTCGATGGCGGGGCGGTCAAAGGGTACTGTCAAAACTTTATCCAGCAGTTCTCGGCATTACAGAAGCAGATGGAGGCAATCAAACAAACACATCCTTTCTCATTGGGATGCTCCATCTGGGGCGGCCCCCCACCTGCTCGTCACAGAGGGCTTGCCCTCTACATCTGCTCCGTTTTATACAACTTCAAGCTCCCATGGGTCATTCGGATGATCAGACTCGGCTATATGATTCAGTTCGCCTGGCGTCCCCCCAGGTTCAGCAGCATCCGGTTTACCTCAGTGGCAGACAAGGATGCTCCTGGATTGGATGCAGCCAAGATTGGTTTGCAGCTATCAACCTGAAGGATGCATACTTTCATGTCTCGATCCTACCTCAACACAGACCGTTTCTACGCTTTGTATTCGAGGGGCAGGCATATCAGTACAAGATCCTCCCTTTCTGGCTGTCCCTGTCACCCCGCGTCTTCATAAAGATAGCGGAGGCTGCCCTTACCCTGTTGAAAGAGGGGGGCATTTGCATCCTCAACTAACTCGATGACTGGCTCATTCTGGCCCAGTCACTAGATCAGTTATGCGAACACAGGGACCTGGTAATCAGGCACCTCAGCCGCTTGGGGCTTCAGGTCACCTGGAAAAAGAGCAAACTCTCTCCTGTGCAGAGAATCTCTTTGTTCAGTGTAGAGTTGTACTCGTCAACATGACAACACACCTCACGAACGTGCGCACCCAGTCAATGCTGAACTGCTTGAATTTGTTCAAGGGCATGACAGCGGTTCCACTGAAACTGAAATGGATCATTTCAGACAGAGGATCAGAATAAGGGTTGAAAAGATCTTATCATATATGAGAAAACGCTTCCCATGTAAATGCATGTAAACACTTGATCGGATTAAAAACAGAAACTGGAAAGTACTTTTCTGCAATGATGTAGAAATAGTGTAACATATGATGTATGATGTAGTGATGTATGACACGCAGAACGAGCTGTTCTTCCTGTTGAATAAAAGTGTCATAAATGAGTGTCCTGTCATTCTGAAATTCTCTTTCTACTCATCGCCTGTGAAGTGGAGCAGGACAACGTCCCAACAGTCCTTGTTTCAGACTCATCCACAGATGACTAGTTTTGGGTGCGGCAATGGAGGTTTTTACTGTTTGTGCTCGTCGTCACCTAATTAGAACCCAAAATAGAAAAAGTATTAAGTCTGCTTTTTAAAACAAAGAAAAGGAGGTTTTTTATACAAAAACAGTGGGAAACTGTATATTTGTGCAGTATGTGCATGTCAAAAGATTAAATCCGTTCAGAAGCTTGTGACATATAAACGTGCACATCAACCCAATCACTTTATTTGGTGTTCATGTAAACGCTGTTCAGATTCATCAATCGGAATGAATTCATTCAGATTGAAACAAAGAGTGTCCATGTAAACGTAGCTACCTGTACTGTTATAAGGTAGAATGCGCTATTACACATCTCCTGAACGAGTACAGTATCTCCCGATCAAAATACAGTCAAAGAAGAAGCAGAAACGAGCAATCTCATATGTAATCAGATGCATATGAAAAAATATAGCTGCAAGCAGCAATTATCGGGGCCAAGCTCAATGGTTGGGAGTGTCAGATCAACTGCAACAATGAGCAATTAAAGGTGAACTAAGTAACTTTTTTTACCTTAACTGAACAGCTTCGGAGTCATTGGAATGGTTATATTACTTATTTCGGGTTGAATGGTGGTCGTTTCGCACCCCCCTGGTGCCAGTGAGCGGAAAATACGCACTTGCAACTTTGAGCCGGCGGGTCAGGAAGTCTCGCGTGATATCAGGTCTCACGATGTAAACAATTGCTTTACGGCCAAAAGAAATCTGCTAAAATGCTGTCATTATTGCGCTCCCTCACGCTGTCCGAACCCGAATGAAGAAGACGTTTTAAAGAATGTCCCATCTGCTTTGATGTCGTTGATCTATAGCCTCTGGTGTCTGAGAATAACCAACGAGTTTTTACAACAGTGTTGTCAAATATCTATTCCGAAGCTGTGGGGGGAGCTCTAGAGAGAAACCTGCGAGCAAAAAGCGAGAATACAGCGAAGAAATCCCGAAGCTACTGAGTGCTGCTTAAAGACATATATAAAGACATATCTATCTATCTATCTATCTATCTATCTATCTATCTATCTATCTATCTATCTATCTATCTATCTATCTATCGTAATAATGTATGATTTGCAAAAATGAAAACTGCTGCTTCTGTGTAGATGAGAGAATCAAAATTTATGTGCGTTGTGCACACGCTACATTGATTATGGCCAAGCATGCGCCCTTAAAATAGCATATGAATAACATGCTTTAAACTAATAATAACAACTAATAATAATAATAATTTTAACATGCTTTAAACTAATAATAACAACTAATAATAATAATAATTTTAACATGTTTTAAACTAATAATAACTTTAAACTAGTTTTTTTTCGGTCAGTGGCGGAATTGTTTTCTAAACCTGCAAAATAGCATGAGGGAACGTTTGCGCTGGAATATGCCTCCTCTTTGTGCTGAACCGCCCCAGGGAGCGCAAGTGTATTTCTTAGTTAACCGACGTGCGTCTGTGGAGGGAAAAGTCCGCTGTGCGCGGGTGCAAAATAGGAATGATACATGCGTCGGTGTACAAAGTCACTTGCGCTGGGTGCAAGATAGGGCCCTTAGACTTTCAGTGCTTGGCCCCTAATAATGCGATCATCAACAATAAACAGCATCTAAATCAAAATGGCATAATGTTACCTAATGAAATGTCGACCCAGGAAGCGCTATACGCTTTGGGGGTGTTGATGGACTCGATCTACCCCATCTGTCTTTTGACCATCGTACTGAATCTGATCTAGACTCAATGTGTTTTGCTCAAAATTTTGATATTTTTTATGAAAATTACCCACATTTAAGTGATAATAAAAAAAGAATGCATGCTAGAATAAAATGTTTTGTTTTTAAACAGAGGGTTTGTTCTTTCTTTTGATATATTGCATGTTCAGATATTCAACAAAATATTCTGGGGCCATGAAACTTTTGTGAAAATGACCAAAAACGCTTGCGGTGGCTGGCAACTTAAAAAAAAAAAAAAAATGCTGGCAAGGAAAGAGTTAAGAAACAGTCAATAGCCTATTCCTAAAAAAAAAGATAGGTTTGCTGAACAAAAATCAGCATCTCTGACACATCAGTGACATTTTTACATTGGGCCTTTATCAGTGTACATGTGTAATTTATTTAACAATTATTTAAAAGTAACACCTTTGTTATTGTAAGAAGTTAGCGACCCCTAGCAGCAAAAGAAAAACAAAAAAACATATTGTAGCTTTAATATATTCCATTAGTGACATTAACAAATGCCTTAAATATGACTAGTTTTATTGGTAGCTTTGTGTCATGATTCTGCCATCTAGTCCTTGTCATTCTTTAATTTTTGAGGCAGGATCATGACAGACCCATTTTTGTGTACAAGCACATGGCCATTTGTTTAGGCCATGTGCTTGTGTTGTCTCTTCTCTTGCCCCGCCCCCTTGTTATCCTCGTTTTGTCATTATTGCTTTACCTGTGTCACCTGTTGTTATCATTAGTCTCCCTATTTAATCCCCTTGTGTTTGCTGTCTTGTGCCGGTTCATTGTTACTCTTTACATGCTACATGCTGTCATTCATTGTGTGAAACAATCTGTGAGTAACCTGTTGAAAGTCTTGTCTGGAAAGAAGAGTTTGATCCTGTCTTAGCTGTTAGTTTATTGTTTAGTTTTTTTGTCTGAGTCTTAGTCTAGTCTTGTCAGTCTAAAATAGTCTATCCTGTCTTGTTTTGCCCCCTCGTGGGTTTTTGTTTTCTGTTTTTGTCATTAATACCTTGTGTGAAGTATTTGCTGTCTGCGATTGGGTTCATCTCCTCACATCCACATAACACTTTGTTGGTTGTTTACAAAGCATAAAAATATCAAATAAAACCAATAGTATTAATTTGGTAGAGAATGAATACAAAACTCAACTGCAATAATGTATATTTTATGCTTACGAACACAAACCCAGATAATACTGGGTTTATTTTTATTTTTTTTATAATTTTATTTTTTTTGTTTAATCTTTTCAAAACTGATATACTGCATATTTTTGAGTCATTAACAATGTGTTTAAATGTGCTTACTGTTATTACCTTGTCAATTCATAATAAAAGAGCAATGTTTGCAGTTGTGCCACCCTTATGTTTTGGAATATTAAAATTGCTGGACAAACATTTTAATTTCTCAACAGCTTTAAAACTACTGATATTAATCAAATTTGTTTACATGAAAGGTTTCAACCCTAAAATAATGCTATAGGTTTTTTTTATTTATACCATGGGCTGTATAAATACTCGATTCTGATTGGCTGGAAGGTGTGCAGTAAGTAAGGAATAATTGACGACAGGCCGTTGAATTATTAGAAAATAATGCACACCCGAGGTGGTAATGCGGTCACGACGCGAAGAGGAGTAACACAGTTACACTTGCAAGCAGAGTGAGAGACACGTATGAAAACGTTTATTTAGGTAGGCTAAATGGATGATTTTTGCATATTGTTTAATTTGTATAGTGAATATGGCAACTTTGAGAAATGGGCCCAGGCACAAGACGAAATAGAAGACTTGGAGAAGACGTTGAATGACAAAAAGCGGCACAAAGAATTAACAATAAATAAATGATTAGTTGACTAACATGATTAGTTCAAATACAGATTGCCTTGTCACTGTCAGTGTTTCCTGTCATTCATAAATAATTTTAATAAATCCATTAAAGAATCATTAAGTTAGCTATATGCTTAAGCAACGAGGGGACTGTAGCTGCTAGACTTTAAAGAAGAGACGCACACAGGTAACTCGTGTATCTCTCTCTCTCTCTCTCTCTCTCTCTCTCTCTCTGTTCCTTCTCTTTCAGTTCTCTGTCTCTCTCTTTTAATAATGAATTTAAATAAATGTGATAATTCATTCAAATAAAAGCAATCCGATGGCTCTACTTTATTTAAAGCAGACGAAGTGCTGGAACTAACGAGCCGTAACTCCGCTTCGCGTCGGGTGGTTCTTCGCCTCTACGTCGTGCATTAAAATCATTTAATGCATGGCTAGCCGTGGATTATCCCTTACTTATTATTAAGACACCTTTTTAAATTGTTTTCTTAGTCTGTTCTGACCATTTTGGGGGTTTAAGATTAAAACATTAAATAATATGTATTATTTAAATGTGCTAAAATGAATTCAAACTAAATAGTTTTATAGAATAAAGTGATACATGTCATAAATCGTTATCTTATCAACGACGTTATCTTAAAAGTTAATAATAGACTTGGCCACAAAAATATGCACGTCATGTCATTGACCCAAAAATAAGTACTGTATGTTCATATTTTCACACTTACTGAGCTTTTCTGCAGTTCCTCACAGCAGGTAACAGTCTCCTGCTTCCCTCTTTTGATTTAATGTTGTATTTTTTAGGGTCTAACTCATCCATCGCCTCCTCTGACATCAGGATCATGTTTGCCAAAGTTGAGCATTGTGCAAGAGAAAGACTTTTTCTTTTGGTTTCAGAGTTTAAAAATGCCTGCATTTCTTTGACAACAGAATGATCCTTCATCTCAATCAAGCAGTGTGACAGATTCATCCATCTTTCAGGACTGACATTGTTTTTTTGACCTCGTTTGAGGTTTTGGATTATTTTCTTGATGCTCTCTGGGTTGTTCTCTGTGTGAATCAGCACATCCTGTAAGAGTCTCTGGTTGGACTCCAGTGAGACGCCATGAAGGAATCGAAGGAAAAGATCCAGGTGTCCATTTTCACTCTTCAAGGCTTTATTCATTGCTCCCTTCAGAAACACATCTAGAGGAATATTCCCACACTGAGTTCTGGACTTTCCTGTCAGGAACATTTTCATAACTTCACTGTTCTTGTGTAAATAGCAGAAAAACACATACAGTGCTGCAAAAAACTCCTGAAAGCTCAGATGTACAAAGCTGTAAACCTTCCTATGATAAATCACAGATTCCTCTCTGAAGATCTCAGTGCAAATCCCAGAATACACTGAGGCGTCAGTGACGTCTATGCCGCTCTCTCTCAGGTCCTCCTCATAGAACATCACATTTCCCTTCATCAGCTGATTGAAAGCCAGTTCAGCAAGTTTCACAATCACTTCTCTGTTGGACTGCAGGAGTTTCTCTGGATCTCTCTCTTCATACTTCTGGTTCCTCATATGTGTTTGAATGAGGAGGAAGTGGATGTACATTTCAGTCAGAGTTTGAGGGATTTCTGCACTGAGATCTTGATTCAGGATGTTTTGAAGCACAGTAGCTGAGATCCAGCAAAACACCGGTATGTGGCACATGATGTGGAGGCTTCTCGCTCTTCTGATGTGTGAGATGATTCTGCTGGCTTGATGCTCATCACTGATTCTCTTGCTGAAATATTCCTCCTTCTGAGGGTCACTGAATCCCTGAATTTCTGTCACACGGTTGATGTAGTTAGATGGGATCTGATTGGCTGCTGCTGGTCTGGTGGTGATCCAGATGAGAGCAGAGGGAAGCAGATCTCCTTTCATGAGGTTTGACATCAACACACCCACTGATGAAGACTCAGTCACATCAGAAACTTTCCCACTGTCTGAAAACTTCAGTGTCAATCTGCTTTCATCCAGACCATCAAAGATCAACACAACTGTACATTCATCATATATCTCTGAGTCCAGATCTCGAAGTTCAGGATGAAAGTCCAGCAGAAGTCTGTGAAGACTGTATTGATGATCTTTAATCAAGTTCAGCTCTCTAAATGGAAGCACAAACATAAAATCTACATCCTGATTGGCTTTTCCCTCGGCCCAGTCCAGAATGAACTTCTGCACAGAGACAGTTTTTCCAATTCCAGCGATGCCTTTAGTAAGAACAGTCTTGATTTTGTCTTTCTTCTCTCTTCTCTCCTCCTCATATCCTGGTTCAGGTGAAGGATCAAAGATGTCATTGCAGTGGATTGGAGTGTCTTGGAGTGTCTTGTAACTTTTCTCCATCTGTAGCACCTCATGTTCTTCATTCACTCCTTCACTCTCTCCCTCTATGATGTACAGCTGTGTGTAAATCCTGTTCAGGAGGGTTTGATTTTCTTGTAGTCTGATTCCCTCAAAAACACTCTCGTATCTGTTCTTCATGCTGGTTTTGTGCCGGTCTTTGACTCTCTGAAGATCATCATGCACTGGTTGGTGAGAATCGAGCTGCAGGGCTGCTTCTGTGTCATGATGACTGATGTGTTTCTGACAGGAGGAGGATGAGCTGGTCTGACAGGACACATCTCTGATCTTGTCAGCTCTCACACCACTGAAAAGACATTAAGATGAACAGAGAGACAAAACAAATAGGATAGATCTTTATAAAAGTAGAGAAAATATTTTTTATGTCATATTGGAAAACATCTTATTTGGTTCTTATTGAGTCTTTTTTGAAAACATGCAACATTTAGAAAGGAGTGATCATTTTAGAGTTTAGCTTTTGTGGCTAATTTATGGTAACACTTTATTTTGTTGGTCCCCTTTAGATATTCTGTTGACTGTAAGTAACATTGTACCTACATGTAAACTATCAGTCATTATAGTATAAATAGACTGTCTGCCTAATATCTGCTAACACTTTATTTTGATGCTCCCCAACAGCCATTCTACTGACTATAAGTAACTTTGCAGGTACGTCAATTTATTCTACCAACCTAAAAATAATGCCTACCAGTCTACTAAAATTCTAATGAGAGTTAGTTGGCATGTAATTGCAATGTTACTATAGTCAACTGAATGTCTAAAGCAGACCATCAAAATAAAATGTAACCCAATTTTGTGTTCTTGAGTTTCTCAAGGTTCTGTTCTAAGACCAATATTGTTTCTTATATACTGTAGATTAATGATGCACAGCGGGAATTTAAAGGCAAATAATGACCTGTATTACCTTTATATTTAAAGGTCCCATTGCATGAAAATTTCACTTTATGAGGTTTTTTAACCTTAATATGAGTTTCCCTAGCCTGCCTATGATCCCCCAGTGGCTAGACGTTTTGATGGGTGTAAACCAAGCCCTGGGTATTTTTGAGAAAATGAAAGCTCAGACGGGCAAATCTAGAAATCTTCCCTTTATGTCGTCATAAGGGGAAAGGTCACCTCCCCTTTCTCTTCTTTGCCCGCAAAAAGAATTTGGCCCGCCCATGAGAAAATGAGCTGCGCAAGCGCAATATTGTTTTATTCTCGAGAGACATCATGGCTTGCAAACGAGTGAAGCATGGCAGTTGCTCAGTGTTTGGATGAACAAATGAACACAAACGTTTTTTTTTAGTTTGTTAATCCGAGCCTCTGAAGAACCAGTGGGTTATGTGAATTTCTGATGTGTAATTGTTCAAGTTCAGACAGATAATCTTTCTCTCAAAATCGTTCAATACTGTTTATGCATCAGTAAATCAAGCCAGTGACTAAATTATCAACTTAACATCGTTTCTCACATCGTAGGATGAAAATAATCTTACTTAAACTATAATTAATATATATACAGAAAGCATCAAAGAACAATCCCTTTCCAATCGCCCAAGCTGTCAATCACACAGCGTGAGTTTATCTAGACACTTGCCAAAACTCGTTATGAAATCAATGATGCTGTTACGCTGCACAACGAAGCTCTTACTGTACTTACCTCATGTTTGCATTGGTGAAATCATTAGTGAGAGTGCAGAAAATGCGTTGCAATGATAAGATCTTCATTCACGCGATCAACAGACTGTCATCTGCTCAATGCTCGTCACATCAAGCCTTTTATGTGATGGGAATAGATCTAAATACTTAAAAAACTTCTCACGATTCATTAGTCCCGATAGACGTAATAGTAAAAACGTATAATAGCTGTAATAGTAAAAGTTTTCGAGAGAGTTCCACATGTAATGCTAAATATTTTATATGCAAGCATGTCAGCCAATCACAACAGTGGGCGTTTACACTGAAGTCTCACAGCAGACACGCCCCTTCAAACAGAGTGCTAAAATCAGAGGCTAAAATCAGGCTAGGAAATATGCCTTTTATTTCTAAATTATAACAACTTTTGATCTAAAAAACATAATAACATTATAAGGGCACCCCAGGAAACATTCTAAAATAATTAAATAATCCATGCAATGGGACCTTTAAGCACTAACAAAAAAATAAATAAAAAATGTTTTTAATCAAAGGCCTTGCTGAAAATTTCTTTAAAGTTGATGTTTTTTTACATCATGATTATTATTACTGTGATGTACTTTTTATTAAAAAAACATCAGTTGATTTATTCTTTCTAGCTAAAGAACTGCAATGCAGAGATAATATATCATAATCGTAATGTACAACTTTGGTTCTTGTTTAAAATGTTCCACCCTACATGATTATACTCAGAGAGGGTCAAAGGGCACTTCTCAATTTCTGAATTCAGGGACTGAAATACAGAGTTGCACATGATACTCACACAGGGTCAGAGGTCACAGCAGGTCCATCACTGAGATTAGGCGGCAGACCAATGGAGATGTTACTCTTCATAGAAACACAGCTAGATATCGGAGATGCAGCTCTCTTTCTCTTCTTGCTGATGATACTGAGAAAAGGACATTCATATTTCATATTGCTTATTTAAAGTTTATCTGTATGCTCTATTAAATGAACACCTGTCAATGCTAGAATTTCTATAACATATAGTTTTAAAAAGAAAACATAGGTATTGTTAACAGTATTGCTTTAAAATGCATACTTTAACCATTTATAAATGTATAACACTCCCAGAATAAGAGAGATACAACTGGGAGCCCAGCGGTCTGAGATCCAAGTTGCCAAGACAAAACCTGATTTAAATAGGCCCATCAATAGATCAATGTTAACCCACACTGCAATACACTTTGATAATGTGTAGACCAAACCCAGAGTACTCTCCCCGTATATAAATGGTTAGGACTAGAAGTGTGGAGAAGGGGTGGTGGAGGGATGCTGCTAAACTGTCAACAAATTGAGGTGAGACTGCTGAATATATATTGTTGATTGCTGAGTGCTCTCCACTTGTGTTAATTATTTATCTACATGTGCTCTTCCCGAACTGTGTTAATAAAACATCATTTAGGAGTAAACTAAATTAATCAGTCACCATAAGAATAAATAAGTACTCTGAATTTGAATTAAACGTGATTTAATAATAACTGTCATAATTTAAACTGTAATATCATAATCTGCCACCTGCAGCTTTGTGACAAATAATTGGAATGGCACATGATTATTTGGCCATTAATTACACAGATCTAATCAAATGTGGAAAATAGACTAATAACTACCACTAATAATTTTTATTTGATCCCAACGTTTTCTGATTTTTTATAGTTCATTTATGTTTAGTCATAGCTACTTTTCTTCCCAGAACTCCAGTATGTAGGGTTTGTTTCTGATGGGACACTCATTAGTGGAACAATTTAGGCGCTCTTGCCGCAATATATGCTTCGATTAGCATTAGCTTATGGACGTGCCCTATTTTACATGTAAACATGCCTTATGTGTGTCTTTTAGGTATGTTTGGGCTTTCTTTTAAGTCCATATATGTTTAATTATATAAATACAAATAAAAGAACAACAAATAATTTGCATCTTTGGTTTTTGTACCAGAGGTGAATAAGGATGGCCCTTTTAGTGTAAATGTATATTCATATAATAGTTAATGATTTGTGACATCATTGTATCATGACTTTACTTGAGGGGGCACATAATAATTTTTAACTCATTATTAAATAACCATACAGTAACGCAACTAATGGCAATTGTTTGTTTTGTCATGACTGCTTGAGGGGGCATATTTCATTAAAAATGAAAATTCTGTTATCATTTGCTCAAACCTGTATGAATTTCTTTCTTCTGCTGAACACAAAATAAGATATTTTGAAGAATGTCGGTAGCCAAACAGTTGATGTACCCCATTGACTTCCATAGTATTGTTTTAATGCATTATTTTGTCATGACTTTGATCATGATCATAGTTAATTCACTGCCAGGCAGTCTGGTTGAGGAACAACCACTCCCCAAGAAGACAAAAAATTAACATTTTGAACTCTTGTAAAATAAACATCCCCATCCTAGACGCATGTCTTACCTCAGTATCGTCCTAATCTACATTGCTTTCCCTTGACCCCCTCTTCCCCCATTCCTTCTCTCCCTCATGCTGAGATCACCCAAATTCACCCAAAAATCGAGATGGTTTAATATTAACAATTATTACATGGCTTGGTTGAATTCCAATGTAGAATGCGGTCTGTTATTTCTTGATAACAGACCACTGCGAAGTATAACACACAGTTGCCATGAAAAACAGAGCGTTGCTATGGACGCGGAACTGACTATTTTGTTTAGCGGAAGCAATATGATCGTTTTTTTTTAAATCAATAAACTCCTTTTTAAATCAATAATTTGTGTCAAATTATTTATTTATATTGTAGGTAGCCATGTAATAAGTGGGATATGTATAGTGAGGCGGTTGTTATAGCGAATAACAACCCCTTCAGGCTGATTCAAGACCCCACATGATACTCACACAGGGTCAGAGGTCACAGCAGGTCGATCACTGAGATTAGGCGGCAGGCCAATGGAGTTGTTACTCTTCATTGAAACACAGCTAGATATCGGAGATGCTGCTCTCTTTCTCTGCTTGCTGATGAAAAAGATATTATAAGACAAAAACGCTGAAAAAGACATTCATATATCAAATTGCTTCTTTAAAGTGTATCTGTATGCTCTATTAAATGAACACTTAAATGAAGGTGGATTCAGTCAATGGCGGGGAAGCATTAATTGGCCACAACTGATACATGTGTTTTTTACTGTTCTCATCAGTCTCTTCTAAAGACCTTCCAAAAGATGAGGCTCCTGATATGTGTATTATGTGAATATTACTCCAAATCCTAAAAATTCACCTGCATTAAAAGTCCTTTTACTTTTTTGGATATGCAAAGTCTTGGTTGGACCTTCGATAAAGACTGAAAAAATCATAATTTGTGTTTCGAAAATTGATTAAAAAAAAGAAAAAAACATGTTTTATATTTTCATTTTTGGCAAATGTAAAAGCACTTTCACACCAAAAGTGAAATGAATAAGCCTCAGGCTGAAAGATATGCAAAATCACGCCTGTATAGTAGAGGGTGCAGATAAAATATATATATACTTTTTTAGTTATTTTGCCATTCCGGAATGAAGAAGAATAGATTGCAAGAGAAGAAAGTTCAATGCACTTACTTTAGCAATAATATAATAATACATAATATAAATAGTAATAAATAATAAATACAAAAACTGAAAATAAATAATTAAATAGATAAAAGATAAAATACAAAGTATATTTGTGTAATTTAATATCTTTAATTATTGTAGGTTTGCATAATATTCTGAGATTGCTCTTCACCGTTTTTATTGTTGAGTGATACTGGAACTGTGAGATGAGTAAATGCCTGTTCACATTACTCTAGAACTAGAATAAACACAGCACACACAATGCCTCTGCACATGATTTCTCTCAACATGAGGACAGAAAAGTTGTCTGTCAATAAATGGAAAAACAAAGCAACTTGCATTACTTATTTGAAAAAGTAACTCAGATATTTTAAGTAATGAGTTACTTTGCTAGTTATTTAAAAAAAAAAAATCTGATTATGTCAGCATCAGACGTTTTCAAATTCAACACATGTAATGGTGCGGACGTTAAAAATGATTTTAATATGCAAAACTGTTACCCAATCATAGCAGTTTACGAAGTCTTGAAAAAGTCTCTAAAAATCAGTATATACATCATATTGTAAGTGCTGTTATGCAGATGTTCTGTGCATTTGTTTCATAATTAATTCATTTATAATTAAATCCACAGTTTCATGCTTTCATCTATTTGAGGTACAATTTAAATGTGAATGTGATGTAAATTAATTTGTTGCTCTTTAAAACGTAAGGTGCAAGAATGCTTCACTTTAGCAGAAATGACGAACTACTGCGTCGCCCCCCGATGGACTGATGATGAGCAGACGCCTCACGAGGCTTTGCTAAGTTGCATTTAAGTTTAAAATCAGTGATTCTTATGTCAAAAGGACAGCAAAGGCGTGAAACTAAAGACTCAATAACCTCTTTTCATAAAAAGCAGCCAACAAGGTATTTGTTTCACGTGTTTAATGTATTGAAAGCATGACTAAAGCAGATTAGCATTGGAAGCAGACAGTGTATTGCTATGTATTGCTATGTATATCTGCTGATGTGTTTGTGCTATGTTCATTTATGAATACAGTTCTCATGGTGTAAACAAGACGCCTAAGAATGAAAACCCCTGTTTCAAGGAGACGACCTGTGTCTGTTGTTGTGAAGACAGCTACACATCGTCTCACATATAAGTCACCTCACACCTTTCTCTGATCATTAAATCACTTCACTGGGACTCAGTTCAGACAGTTTCAGACCCTCAGTGGATGACCAGCATCTTTTCTTTTTGTCTTTATAAAGTGATACACTTTTCAGAGAAAACCTCGGTGAGTGTATTACCATGTTAATTCAATAATTTCACTTCCACTACTCACACAGAGTCAGAGGTCACCGAAGGTCCATCGCTGAGATCAGGCGGCAGAACAATGGAGTTGTTACTCTTCATAGAAACACAGCTGAACTCTGGAGATGCTGCTCTCTGAGTGTGAACAGAAGCCTCCTCCTCGCTCTCCTCACACACACTCATTTTACAGCCCGACTTCACCTCCTCTCTCTCCTCACACACACTCATTTTACAGGCCGACTTCACCTCCTCTTTCTCCTCACACACACTCATTTTACGGGTCGTCTTCTCCTTTCTCGTTCTCCTCACACACACTGATCTTACAGGCCGACTTCTGCTTCTCTTCCTGCTTCTCTTCCTGCTACTGGCCTGTATGTGGAGGAAGAGAACATACACTGAATTTTGACATGAAATTAAAAATAAATGACTAGGTTTTACTAGATTATAGGGATGTAACGATATTGTCAATTTCGTGGTATCACGATAGCAAAAGTGTCTCGATATCATTGTGGTCACACAACTGTATGAAACGATAGGTCTTCTGGGCAAAAAGTGGCGTTTTTTTTAACCTAGTGGAGCAGAGCGGACGGAAGTGTTAACTACAATTCCCATCGACCAGGGCCGTATTAAGACAGTGTGGTGCCCCTGGGCACTATACCTCAAAAGAGAATGTTAGAAAAAAATAATAGATGTTACGTTTGTCAAGGTCCAGCTGGTTCAATTTTTATTTTATTTTATAAAAGGGAGTTTTAGGTCATTTGACCCATCTCATACTATACCTCATACCTCTAAGCGACAGTTGTGATTAGAGGGTAAAGAAAAGAGGATATGACATGGTTAATTTTTACATCATTGTAATGTTCAATCCTTGTTTAATAAATACTTATACTTATTAAAGTGTGTTTAATAAACACACTTTAATAAGCACTTTTTTCCAAGTCTTCATTTGTCTTTTTTTTAAATATCGCAATACATATCGTACCGTGGACTTTACACCGAGGTATTATCGTATCGTGTGATTTTGATATTGTTATATTAGCCTATTTAATTGGGTATCGTTTTAATAGTACCACTAATTCACTTCACTGAGTGCTTCAATATGTGATTTTGGACATTTATGAAAAACCTGAATTAGTGAATGAGTTTATTTTTTAGCAACATGTTTGTGATTAATAAAATACAGACGTTGCTCTAGCTTCTATCTGTTTTCATACAGATTGGTTTATGCATTTTTTAATGCAATTAATTATTCTATTTTTTAATTGACACTAACAGCACAATCAGCTACAAGCACTAGTTACATTTTTAAAATTAAACTATTTAGAAAGTACCTAAATGGGGTTGGTCTTGTATTGATTGTTTCTTAAGATGAGATTCTGGCACAGATAATTCATTGTGGTAAAGGTCAAATGTACAGATGAAATGTAAAATTGTTTGATTTACTAATGGGTATTTTAAATAAAAATTGGTCTGGTGTAAATATGGTTTAATAATATGGTTTTTGGTCTAATAGTCACATGTGGACCACATAGGTGTGTCCCAGTAGTGCACAACACATCAAAATTTAAAAAGCAAACATAAGTTCACAACACAACGGAAACAAGCCACTACACAACAGAAAATGCTACCCGACTACTAGAGGGCTCTCGGAGCAAAGTAAAGTTAGTTTCCTTGCCACAGTTCAACACATAGACAGTTCAGAACAAAGTTCGGCAGGAGCACGTTCACATAATCAATCCAATCAACTTGTCATCAAACACATTGGCCCTCATTTATCAAAAGTGCGTACACCAAATTTCCAGCGTACACCTGGCGTACACCCAAAACCACGGTGACTTTGAGATTTATCAATATGGACGTTGGCGTACGGCACGCTGAAATCCTACGCCAGCTCGGGAGGTGGTGTACACGTACGCACGTTTTGAGTTAGTGCGGAAATGCGCAGAAAAACAATTCCTAACACCACAAAACGCACTGACAAACTAAAAGATATGATATATTATGACCCACTGTAAAAAACAACAACAACAGCATAGTAATTATAAACTTCAGTGTTTATTTTTGTGCAACATGGACTTCGGTGTTTAATTTGTGTGACTTTACCAAAGCATTTGATTTGTAGGCATATGTATTCCTTCAGTTGCGAGCCTGTGCGCTTTTTGAGGCGTTTATACTCGACGCGCTCGCCGTTGTACTATTCTTTGAAACGATGGTTAGGCCAGGGTTGGCCCGGCAGGTGCGCACGGACTGGGTTCAGTAATGAAAGGCTTTCAGTGACCAAAAAATTATTCAGACTGACAAAATAATAAAAATGACATTCTTCTTCTTTTAAAGGTGCTGTATGTAGCTTTTTTACCAAAAGGAATCCTTTTTTTATTGCCTTTGTGTGAAGGGGTTGTAATCTCACATTAAAATTATCCACTTTGCGGGTTTTGCTATTACCTCTGAAAGCAAGTATTCTTATTTTTATGTGAAGGTCCCGGGTCGGATTTACCGCCAGTGACGTCACCTGCATGCGCGCTCCCGAGCCTCTCGCCTCGTCTAGCCTACTGATTTTGCACTCAACAGCGACGACACTGCAATGACATGGACTTATGACTTATGCAACTTATGACATGTCTGATAACACTAAGAAACGACCTGCGCCCAGCACAACACAGACTCCAACACAAACTCCACATATTGATAAAAAAAAAAAAAAAAACTGAAGCTCGTAAGGCCAGACGTGAATCGGATGAACTTCGGGTGAAAAAACACGGCTCAACATCGGCAGGGCATTTGAATCATGGAGAAACCTTCTCTATAAACCTAGAATGTACATTTCCTGAAGAAAATGTGAAGTGGTGCTTGCAGTGGCATTATTCGGCACGGTTGATAGGGTTTCATACTTATCATGGTACGAGCATGGCGCATTAGTTCAACGTCAAGCTGATAAAAGTAGCCTATTATTGTAATGTTGAAGTGGGAGTTTACCTTAGTTTCCAGCATGTTGTGTGATGCTTTCTCCGGTGTGTTGCGTCTCAGTCTGGAAGGTACCCACACAGTGCTCGTTCATAAATTCGAGCACGCGCTTGAAAAATTATTGGTTGCAATCTGAAACATCACCGCTAGAGATCACTGAAAACTACATACAGCACCTTTAAATAATAATAATAATAACAATACAAATAATAATAATAACGACATTCTTCTTCTAAATAACAATAAGCGTCATTAATAATAAAAATCATAATAATAATAATAAGAAGAATATTACAAATTGTCATGCAACAAGATGTACCGCATGGCGGTACAAAATATGACCGCCGCTCAGGCCTGCACTGGCTTTCCACAAAAAGTACACATAATACATTTTGGTCTGTACCATGAAGAGAAAACTGATTCAACTATATAAACTATATATTTTCTGAAAGCGTAGACTCTCAGGATGTGATCTAACATGGCATGAAACATGTCCCACCCACCTCATTAGTATACTGCCCAAGCATAACACATTGGGTATTGGTAAATCGGGTATATGGCTGATACCTAAAAAAAGTAGTAGTATGTGCATGTCTGTCTGTGTGTGTGTTTATGTGTGTGTGTTTGTGTATGTGTGTGTCTGTGTGTGTGTGTGTCTGTGCGTGTATGTATGCGTGCGTACATGTGTGTGCGCGTGTGTGTTTGTGTGTGTGTGTCTGTGCATGTGGATTTGTATGTGTGTGTATGGGTGTGTGTCTGTGCATGTGGATGTCAGTGTGTGTGCATGCTTGCGTTTGTTTGTATTCCTGCATGTGTGTGTGTGACAGCATCATCCTAAACCAGCAACCCTTCGCTCAACACCACCATCTACAGGCCGATGAGTGTACAGTCACTAAATGTGCACATAAATGAATTTATTTTATACCCCCCCATGGATGAAATTCTACGAAACTTAGCATACCCCCAGAGGATGTCAAGTTAATCATACACATGAAATATGGTGCAGTTCTGAACATCTCAACTGAAGATAGGGGCGATTAAAGCAGAATAATATTGCATTTTCATTTTTTATGGGAAGGGGCGCAAATCACAAATGAGTGATTATGGGCTAGGTTGATGTGGGCCCTTAAGACCAACATACCATAAAAATGTCTTCATCCTCGGTGCCACGGTTCAGGTAGTTATTTAGGAAAAACTGCATTTTTTGGGTTTGGGGGGGCCCAGCGCGGGGGGGGAGTGGCCCCCGGGGACCAAACGAAATTTTTCCGTAAAAGTCTAGTGGGGATACATGCCCACCAAATTTCATGTTCCCCGGTGTTTCGGTGTCCCTGGTATCGTTGATGAAAAATTCAGATGACGAAAAAAAAAAAAAAAAAAAACTTTGACAATCCCTATATGACCGCTTTCGCTAGCTATGCTAGCGGCGGTCATAATTATTAATGTGAATGAATGGTACTCCACATCACATCATCATCACTATTGTAGCCTACACCCCAATACATGTGACGTGATACGAAATTAAATGCTAATTGTTTCAAAACACGTGCTGTAAAATAATGCATTGTGATAGGTCATTTGCTCATCCAAGTTTCTCTTCTTTGCCATCTTCCGTGTGTCCATGGCGTAAAATGAGGGCGTGGGGGAAGCGGAGACTTGAATATATAGGGGCGTGTTATTCTAATGACGATCGTTTTCAGCCGCGGCATTTATCAAGGGCAGGTATTGCATACACCTGGATTTCAAAGGTACGCACAGCTTCATAAATCAGGCGGTGAGAGGAGTGTAAGCATAATCTTACGCCAACATATACGCCCGTTTCTACGCAAGAATGATAAATGAGGGCCAATGTCTACACTATCAGCATGAGAGGAAGCATATTATTCACTCTGTCAACTCACCTAACATTCCTTGACAGTTTTCAGCATCCCTCCACTCACTCTCGGCTTGTCCTTCCACAGCCAGGAATACGGGGAGAGTACTTTGGGTTCGGGCCGAATACCGAGCCCGAGCCCTCTCCTCGGACAGCACGCCAAAAATGCATTTATTCTATCTGACTTGTTTGTAAGCGTGAACTCGTGAAATCTAAATTCTCCAGCGGCAGTCATCTGAATTCAACCCAAGCGCTTGTTGATGACGTGGATGATTACGTTACCATTGCTCATCTGTCCATCATTGTATAAAGCCCGCCCTGACAATTTGATTGGTCCGAACAATTTTTGTTCGGGCATAATAGCTCCTCAACGGATCGAGTCCAGACCGAACTTCCCGACCTAAAAATTGTGGGCGGGGCTAAGTTCGGCTGGCATCCAGGCTAAGGCTATACTGCTTTCAAGTAACATTATGTTGGTTTTATTTTGACATTATGAATAAAATTGCTTTAAACTCCTCAGATGTAAAGTTATTCGCTGTCAAAGTGACGCCAAAATGAATGGGAGTCAGTGGAATGTTAACAGCAGATCTGCTAATCAATGGCGGCGCCCGGGGAAGCTTCGTTTTCCGGCTGATAGATTACCCCCTTGGATCTACAGAGTCGGCAGTCTTACAAAGATATCAGTGCCACCATTGGTTTTAACAGTAACCATTGTATATCAACATGAAATATGAATTTAAAATCAGCTACTTGCATTATAGCTGTATATTTACTGTATACATGAGAATGCTTTGATGCGCTATCACAGTGCATGATGCCTAAAGGAACGTCTGCCAATTCCACCAAGTGCGTTAAAATGTATCATTTGAATTAATTCAAATTACTTTTAACATTTAAAAATGGACATGTTCAAATTCCAAAGATTGTAGTTCACCAAAAAGAATATTTTTATTTCCCTAAGTTGTAATATGTTCCTAACCAGACTGACTTAGAGGTGAAATTGTGCCATACCTCCCTGTACAGTACGCAATTTGTTTTTATAAAAAATGACTAGAATTCACCTAAAGGTAAATACATTAAGGAAGGTATTGGAAAAATGTCATGTATGAACGTACTACAACCTTTGGAACATGAACAAAATATTATAGTTATAGTTATAGTTATGGTTACAGTATTTTATCAAAAAGTAATCATGTAGGCTACTGTACAAGCGAGATATTGGCCTCTTACAAAACTCAACCAAACAATATAGCCTAAGGTTCAGACATGGGTAGGGTTGCCAACTTCAGAAAATAAAAATGCGGGACAATCGTTGTTCTTTACAGAACAATAAGGGACACTCAAAATATTTGTATCACACAGTATGTCATTTCAGGTTTGTATGTGTTTAAAAGGTTCTCCGACATGCTTAACCAATGTAGAATTTAATTCAAAAATGAATTTTAAGGTCACACAAAAAGTCACATTACACACAAACCATAGTTAACCAAAATAATAGCACCTGAAATAGAAAGATTTTGTAACATTATACACTACATTTTAAAGAAATTAAAGAAAGTAATAGCCTACTGTTATTCAGCAAGGACGCATTAAAGTAATCAAAAGTGACAGTAAAGACATTTATAATGTTACAAAAGCGTTTTTTATTTCAGATAAATCTACTTTGAACCTTATATTCATCAAAGAATCCAGAAAAAAAAAAAAAAAAAAAAAAAAAAACATTAATAATAATCAGAAATGTTTCTTGGTCAGCAAATCGCATCATCATATTATTCCCTCAGGAAGATCTCATGTTTTCTTGCGTGGCTGGATGTTGGACTCATGAACAATAATCACGTTGTTTGAATTCGATTTGCGCAGCCGAATCGTTGTTTGAAAAACTGATTTGCCGAAATCAAAACGCGGTCGGACAGTGAAAGGGATTACCCGTTAGCCCGAGTCCGGATCGAACCGGGAGCGACCAGACAGCAGAGTATTCTGCTCGCAAATCAAACAATGCTTTGTCCCAAAAGAATAAATAATTCTCAATTTAGAATTATTAGTAGCCTATGGTCTGATGCGCGTGAGTGTGCAGGCTACTTACCGTATCCTGCGAAGGAAGGCATTTTCTGAATCTGAATCCTCTGAAATGGCACTGATAAGCTTTTGGTTTCACCTGAGACAGTCAGGTGAGGTTCGCGCCCAGTGTTGCCAGATTGGGTCGACGATTTCCAGTCCAAAAGCCAAACTTGAAGAAAGTTTGGCTTCAAGAAAACTTCAAGAAAACCCCTCCCAACTTTAACTGACAAAATAAAGATAGCCTATATAATTTTATTGCCATGTCAGTCATGGTTGATAAGCACCATTTTTATCTCCTTAAAATATCAAGATGTAAACAGCAAGAAAGCCCAGTGCAGGCAATTTACACATGTTAATTCACACACACCACATCCTAAATGTGTGTCATTCATTGATACATAGACCTCTACGATTTTTGTCTGGGTTGTAATTTAATTAGGCTCATCTAGGCTACACAATATCTTTTTAGACCAGATCTGGAGTAAAACGATGACAACTAGCCAACTCTCTCATAGCCTACAACATTTAATCAAATAAAAATGTATTTATATAAAATTGTCTGTCAGTTGTATGTTTTGAGTAGTTGCTACCATTTGGCTGTTATTTGTTTTATGTTTGAACACAAAATGGTTATTTCATATCATTCTTATGAAATCAGGCTTTCACTTTTGTTGGTGGGTGATTCAATAATTGGAAATACATTTTGCATTTCAAAAATTTAAGGAAAAAAAAATATTTCCAGTAACTTATTGAAAACATATTCAATTTTAATAATTCAGTGCTTGCCAAACATTACGTTTAATGAAAAAAAAAAATATATATATATATCAGATTTCTTGTTTGTCAACTCTGTTACAGACAAATTAGGCAAAATTGTTACTCTACCTTGGTAACAGAGTTTGATGGTAACATAATTGACAATTTTAAACTTTTTAGCTAAAAGCTCCACTTGCTATAGCATAAATGCTAGGAGCCCATGGCACTAATGAAATCATGATTAAAATACTTTTATCCAACCCTCTCCAACCCTCTGTCCCCGGCCCACAGGCAGGGCGAAAGGAGCCTGGTTGCCGTGGCCGCGATCAGATAGGATGTTTTTTATGACTCTTAGGAATGCTAACAAGTAACTAACTCTGCCATAGATATCAGAACAACCTCTCCTGTTTCAGATAGATATTCATGGGAATGGCAAAATGTATGGACTTTTTTTCTAATTGTATTATTCATATCCCAAGTACACTTTCATAGAAGGCCATGAGGAACATGACAAAATAGGTGGTGCCAACTGAAAAAAACAAGATAATTTCTAATATAAAGATTAATATTTATGTCATTATTTTTAAACTTTATTAAAGGAGACATTTCAATTGATACAAAAAGCTTTTCAAATAGATTTTGGTGACCCAATAGGTAAAATACACTTAAAAAGGTCAGAAGGGACTCAAATCATACCGGTTTCGTGGAATGACTCATACGCTGATATGAGGTGCATAACCAATGTAATATAAACAACAACAGATCACAACATCTTACAATAGACAGTGCAACGCAGCCCTCAACCATTCACATGATACACACAATACAATACATAGCAAACAGTAAACAATACACAGTAAACAGTAAAATAGTGCGAATCCCCAGTAGACAGAAAAAAGTGCAATAGACAGTAAGTAGTGCAATTTGACCAGAGCAGAAGCCAATAAACTTTTCTTTATCCTTGTTTTCGCATGGGCCGGTTGCAGTGTCTTTATTTCTGTAGCCACTCGGTCTTTCGCGTTTTACAATGGGTGAATCTCCAGTTGTCACTGGTGATTGTCGTTTGAACCTTTCTGGATCCGCCATCAAACTGATAAGCTTAATTATATCAAGTGCTGTGAGAAAAGGCTATAACTCTCCACCTCCAACATCCTCACACTCAAGCAGATAGTTCTGAACACTTGCTGGTGATGTACTTGCTCAGAAATTTATTTTGGATCATTTTAACACAAACAAGTTATGGACTGCAGGTCTGCAGCTTTAAAATAAAATATTTTGATTACACAATGATACATGATGGAAAAAAATACACTGAAAGTTGCAGTTCAGAGTCAGTTTAAAAATGTAGATGTTTACCCACATTTTTCCAACCGTCATTTCATTTCTAGAAACTAGTATTCGGGTCATTCCTGGTATGCAGTGACATTTTGGCTTCATAAGTGTTGGAAAAAAAAGTACATGATTTTCATGTTTTTAGCATTCTACCAAAATAGTGGCATGTTTAACTATAAGGAATACATATTGGTCAAGCTCAGGGACTCAAAAAATAATAATTATGGGTAGATTGTTCAGACACTGTCCATGAAAATATTCCACCCTGTTAGGGACATATACATAGTTATCGCAAAACAATTTTTGATGAATAGTATATGTCTTGATTATTAAAAACAGGTACTTTTTGTGCCAATTTTTGCAAAAAGTATGGTAAATAATAATTAAAAAAGAATTGGCTCAAAAACATATACAGTATATGCTGTTCGTGCTCCTCACCTCACAAAATAAGACAAAAGTATACCAAACATTTAACAGTGCTGTCAAATTATTATTTAAAATGACTTGTCTAACAGGGTGGAAAGGAGCATAACAGGGTGGAACGGAATATAACAGGGTGGAACACCAGTGTTAAAAGGTTCAGTGGATGAGATTTTTGTCATTGTCCTGCATGGTTTGCCATCAGTAATGTGTGGAACTGCACCTACAGTATATAATATTGTTTCAAAATAATAAAATAAAAAAAAACATCCAAATTTCCTTTGGGGGAGGGGCACAAAAAATAGCTATGTGGTTCCTTATCACAATCAATCATGGTGGCAAAACAATTCTCTCTTCAGATGGCTAGAGAAATATTTACAAATTAGAGAAGACAGACATAATAAATTAAATTTTTATTTATTCATATTTTATTAAAAATGAAGATACTATAATTCATCTGAATTAACTAGATTAACAAACATATACAAAATTCTATTAGAATTTCCACCCTGTTAGTTTCACATTCCACCCTGTTAGGTTTATAGATCTAACAGGGTGGAATCTAACAGGGTGGAAAATTCTGAGCTAAGTTAGTCATAGCTCTTTGAGTGATCAACATTTAGCTAGCTAACCTTCTACAGATGAACAGAACTTTTATAACTATATCAGATTTGTTTTTACATTTTTTTGATAGGACAAACATTCTCAATAGCATAGCCTAACAGGGTGGAACTTTAAGGGTGGGACAAGCAGGATAACATTTCAAAAACTAAAAATAAAGTTAGGAGTGAGAGTTGAAGCTTTCCTCAGTTTGTACAGTTAAATTCCAGCGGGAAAAATAAATGATGTCACTTCTTGAAAATGGTCTCAATGAAATTGCAGTCAGATTTGGAAGGCAGAAAAGTGCATACTAACAGGGTGGAAGATGACTTCAGGGACGCAGTAATTGAAGAAAATTTAAAGAAAAAGACTTATATTTTCACATGATTTATATGTATGATTAGAGGCAGTTTAGCCTAGTCAATAACATAATTTAAAAATATTTTGAGGTTTTTGCCATTTCATGGTTTATATTTCTTGCAGAAGTTGATTATTGTGCACTGAGGACATGATAAAATTGAATGCATACATCAATTAAAATTGTGTAAAATACAAAATAGTATTTTTAATGTCTATTATCTCTGTTTAAATGGTAAAGAATATTTAAATCTACAATTTAAGCCATTTATTATAAATATGTGACTCATTTTAGAGAAAATATGAGTAAATAAATCATTGGGACAGGAAAGTCACCGCATACCAGGAACAGTGGCGGCTCCAGAAAATTTTGATTGGGGGGGCAATGGGGGGTCCTGTTCATTTCAAGGGGGGTCTCATGAAAACCAACAAAAAATACAGTGGACACGGCTAATAACTGCATATTACTGCTACTAAACAACAAAAACAACACAGACTATCAAGTACTTTGTTTTTAATTAATCAATTGCCGTTTGCAAACAATATGCTTGAACTTTAATTGCCATGGCCACACCCATGACAGAAAACATATTTACAAAATAGTATCTATTCTCATACTCTCACCACCTTTTGGTTGCCCTACTCCTACTACTCTCCAGTCTCCTCCTGGCATCTTCTCTGCTCCTCTTACTCTCCAGTCTCCTCCTGTCTTCTTCTCTCCTCTCTCCAGTCTCCTCCTGTCTTCTTCTCTCCTCTCTCCAGTCTCCTCCTGTCTTCTTCTCTCCTCTCTTCAGTCTCCACAGGTGTGATTTACTGCAACATATGAGTTTATAGTACACATGAATATGTTAGTATTTATGTGAAATATAGCAATACAATAACAAGAGGTTCACTTCACTCACCAATATTGACAGCTCCTACTCTCCAGTCTCCTCCTGTCTTCTTCTCTCCTCTCTCCAGTCTCCTCCTGTCTTCTTCTTTCCTTTCTCCAGTCTCCTCCTGTCTTTTTCTCTGCTCTTTACTCTCCAGTCTCCTCCTGTCTTCTTCTTTGCTCCTCTTACTCTCCAGTCTCCTCCTGGCATCTTCTCTCCTCTCTCCAGTCTCCTCCTGGCATCTCTCCATTCTCCACAGGTGTGATTGCCTGCAACAATTGTGTTTATAGTACATTAAATACAGTACAATTTAAACCTGTTAAAATTTAATGTAAGGAGTGTACTCACCACTTAAAAGAGAACAATTCACCTGTTGTTATGATTGGCTGCAAAGCGATCAATAACAACATCTACATCCATCTCTTTTGTTCTTCTTGAGCTGATTGCCAGGACAGCAAGATTGCTGGTTCGGACATCACCACTTTTGTTTCTGAGGTAGGTTTTTAAACGCCGTAAGCAGGAAAAGCTCCTCTCACAAGCAGCTGTTGATACAGGCAGTGTCATGGAGATGCACACAAGTTTGTACAAATCAATGAAAGCCTCCTTGTATGGCCTCAATAGAATCAGCAAGTCATGGGTGCTGTTGAGAGAGACCCCATTTTGTTTTTTTCTGTCAATGAGGCGTTTCAGTTGATGTAGTTCTGCTGAAAGGTTGTCTTCTAATATGCCATAGTGCCTAGCCATGGGTTGAAGGGCATCTTGGTGCAGGAAGGTCTTGTGTTTGGGATTAATAGCTGCAACTCCTTTCATAACGTGGCAACTGTCAGCAGAGAAGCGCCTATTCAATTCACTGATTAAACGGTCAAGTACTGGGAAAAAACAGTGGATTTTGTAGTCTTCTGGTGTTTGCAGTATCTTTTTCCTTGTGTGGCTATTGCTGACATGAAACTGCTGCAGGTGGGAGGGCTGTATTATTTTTCTTTTTTCCTGTTGGCGCTGCATGTCAATGCCCACTCTCTCACACATGTCACTTGAGCCCTGCCACAGATGGGTCCAAGTTTCACCATTGCGTTCTTCTTTGAGTGTGTCAACCAGTGCAAAGACCAGATCAATGGCGGATGCCAAATCTAAATCTGTGGCCTGTAGTTGGTCAGATAAAGTTTTTGTGAGCCCAAATATGTTCTCCAGCATGTAGATTTGCAAAACAAACTGTGCATCAATCAAGCCATTTAGTGATCTTGCCTCAATAGCTCTGTGGCTATTTGTTTGATTGCTGACTTCCTCAAGTGTGGCTAAGATGCTAGGGAGGGTTTGCTTTATTGCCCAAAGACTATAGTACTGACATGCCCATCTGGTATCTGACAGACGTTTTAATTCCACAGCTCTTTTAGTGGGCTCAAGTTCTGTTTGTTTCTCCATGAACACTTTGTGAGTTACTGAACCAGAAAAAAACAGAACCAGAAAAAAAGTTGTAAAGTAGCTGAACTGTGGCAAAGCAGTCAGCAACTGGTTTTACATTATGGACACAGTCAACTAAAACCAAGTTTAATCTGTGTGCATGGCAGTGGATGTACACTGCATGTGGGACTTCTCTGCGAAATTTTTCCTGAACACCGTTGTTGCAGCCAGACATTACAGATGCCCCGTCGTAACATTGTCCAACGCATGCATTTTTGTCTATATTGAATTTAGCCAATGCCCCTTTCACTGTCACAAGTAAAGACTCTGCATCCAAACCATCAGCTGGAACAAAATCAAGAAACTCTTCATGAATGTCATCATTGTGTATGTAGCGCAGAACAATAGATATCTGCTCTTTTTTGCTCACATCTTTTGTTTCATCCACCATTAAAGTAAAGTGCTCTCCTAGTTTAACTTCGTTACTAACCTGTTCTCTCAAAATGCAGGCCATTATATCAATTAACTCGTTCTGAATGTCATGATGGACATATTTTGCATTACCTGGCCCACTGGATAATTTTTTGGATACAGTGCTATCAAACTTCCCCAGCAGATGTAACATTTCAAGGAAATTACCTCTGTTGGTGCACTGTTCATTTCTCTCGGTGGCCTCTCTGACCAATGGTTTGACAAGCTGTGAAGCGCAGTGACTCAACAACTGCTCGCATGTAGATCCTGTTTTCTTTAACAATTTTCTTATGCCCATTGTCATGGAGCTGCGTCAAAATCCTCGATCCGTTTTTCTCTCTCTCCTTAAATTCATACCACCCTTCCATTGCCACTTTGTGAGAAGCGCTGGCGTTATGTTGCACCAGTTTCTCTCCTCCTTTTCTCCAGTTTTTAAACCCTTCCTGGGTGAAGCACTTTTCTGAGTGACCACCAGATCCATGCACACTGTGAAAAAAATGACGACAGGCAAAACAAAAAGCCTCGTCTTTTGACACAGAATATTCAAGCCACTGGTACTGTTTGAACCACGAGTAACTAAAACCCCTGCCTGGATGCTAGCTGCCCCTGCGATCCAAAAGAACAACGCGGGTATGATTTTAGTTGAGGCTGTCTTGGTTTCTCGGCTGGGCCATGGCTTAAATCCCCCGTTAAATCCACTCCGCCGTCAGGATTCCCACCATCCGTGCCCGCTGTAGCGCTCGACGATGAGGCGCCATTTCTTTCCATCTGCTCACCTGTCTCATCTGCCTCGGGGGCTGCGAGTTGCTTCGGTTGCACCTCCTCCTCATCCTCCAATTCCTCGGTGTCCTCTGTTTCTAGGATCAAGCAGGGCTCGCCCTCCACTGCAACGGGTATATTTTCACTCCTATTGCTATAATTTCCGTCTGCTCTCAATTTTTTTTGCGGTATGACAAAGCGATCCATTTTTAGCTTCTGCTTCAAGCTATAGCTGTAGCGTAGCAGCTTTTGCGGGCTCGCGTCAGCGCCTTGAACGTAATGACGTAAGGCGCAGCGACGTTCATGGGGCGTTGCAGTGATTCTTATGTTTATATGTTTTTATATGTCGAATAAATGATTAATTATTATTGTTCTGCATAGTTTGAAGAGAAACATTTTAAATCTTTATCCCGGATATATATATATATATATATATATATATATATATATATATATATATATATATATATATATATATATTTTAATCAGGAAGGGGGTGGGGGGTCAAATGGGGGGTCAAGGCGTTTTTTGGGAGGGTCTTGAGACCCCCCAAGACCCCCCCTGGCGCCGCCGGTGACCAGGAATGACCCAAATTGCATTTGCATTTGAAATTTAACTCCAAAAGTTTAGTTACTTTCTCAGACAGGTCCTTCACTTCGGTAACTGTCCATGCTGGATCTGTCCTTGTTGTTTTAAAAAGTATTCACGGAAAGCAAAACAATGCATTACCATGAACGCATCCAGCTAGCCAGGCCGATAGACCGCAGTCTGATGGAGATGGGCGCGCATGAGCGCGGGAGCGGGCACGCGCAGCTTGGGGCGCTAACTGAAGCGCCCATAGCTGACTAGATTTGAGCTCGCTGATTGGCTACAGTTTATGTCAAACATGTATATCTTAAGTCAGCAATTGGCTAAGCTGCTCCACAGACCCGCCTCTCTGGGGCGATTTCTCCAGCGCCCCAGAGCTGATGAGACGTGCAGGTGGAGGAGACGTGTTGAAATAGCAGACATTTTTAATTTCTATCATATTTTTCACATATACTGGGTGTATTTAATATCTTAAACACACAAATACTGACAATTTGTATGTATGATTTATGTATGTATTTACTTATTTATTTAATGAGTGTGGCTCATAAACTTTGGTCTGGCTCATTGGGGGGCGGCGCCCTAGCGCCCTCTATTGGCCAGCCGCCCCTGGTACCAATAAAGCCTGATTGCATCGGTTTGGTTTTGTCAACTCAAAACTAATCCTGTAACCCCGAGTTTGTTCAGCTACCTTCATGGTACAGGCCCCTGGAGTCTTTGCTCATGGATTTGTTGTGATGTGAAATGCCATCAGATTGTTTGGTAGTATATTCATGATGGTATTTTTAATTTATGCTGTATGGAAAGCACAGGGGCAACGCTGACCTTAACTTGACTTATCCTTAACTTTGTTTTGTCTCACAAATACATTTATACTAAATGTTTTTGCCTTGAAACCACAGAAAACCAAGAGATGTCATTCACTACAGGACACATGTAGCTGGACAGTGTACAGTATTTATTCAGACAGAAATGATCAAAAACATCACTCTAATCTAATCTTCTCATGTTTAATTCAGTGTGATGTTCCTGAGGGAGGTCTGGTTCCCAAGTCTCTGTACCGTACGGCCGAGGATCTGGAAAACGAGGAGGTTAAACTGTGGAATGAATCTATCTACAAGAGCGCGAGTGTGTTGAAGGGATCTCCACATGAGGTACAGCTCATACACTCACAACACTCAACAATAATACACAGCTTTTACAGGGGCCTGTACCATGAAGCCGGATTAGGTGGCTAGCCAGCTATGTTTCAGCTTAGTTTCCGCCAACCCTGGGTTTTAGGTACTATGAAAGAAGCTCGGCTTTAATCGGTGTTCGTTGCCATGGTATCTTACGCTGCACGGCTAACCTGCTCCGGGGCAGGTTATGTTCTGGATTCAAGATCTCAGACCGAAGTCTGACCAATCAGCTGAGAGCAAAGAAACATATAGGTGACGTAACTTATTCCCAGTGTCTGTTGCAATGACTTCACCTTTTCTTCCAAATCCGGTGGACATCTCAGCGCAAATTGTTTGACGAGCACTTCGTAAAGAAAGAGTTTTTAGCATGACAAAATCCCCTTGCCTTTCCTGATAGTTACTTAAGTAGTTACTTAAGATAGTATGAAAGATACAGATTTTCCGCGGAAGGAATGTCTTATCTTTGCGAACTTCTTGAGCCGCACATAAAGAATTTAACACGTCGAATTCATGCACTTACTGTACCGCAAATTGTATTGCGTTGCATTTTATTTATTTTTTTTGCAAGTGGTACATTCTTGCACGGTGGGTGACGCACAGAAGCTAGGGGAAAACATATGTTTGTCGAACCATTCGCAAGGTGGTCCTCTTCGCTCGTCAGGAGTAGGCTACATGAAAAGTTTAATTAATAATGTTCCCCGGACATTTATTGACCATGTCCATAAAAGAGGGCTTTTATAAAATTGCCGGTAAGATATATTGATAGGGTGACATCACATGAACACTTTTTTTTTTTCTCAAAAAGCAAATTTCACAAGTGTACTATACAATATAATACATATTAAGAATTATTTTGAATCTTTTTTATTATTCTTCTGATAATCTTATGATAGGATTCCCAAGTCTATTGCTCCAATCTCCACTGCTCTAGGAGAACATGAGGCAGATTATGTTAATAGGAAGTCTTATCACAGCCTTAATGTTCAGGTAGAGATGATGTGAATATGTGAGATGATTATTTTCTGTGAGATGAATCTTTAAATTAATAGTAACTTTAACAGATAACAATGATCTACTAAGCATTTCATCTGCAGACTACTTGTGGTCATGAACATATGATCAAGTTTGGATGCCAAATGGCCTGGCTCCAGTGCTTGTCTTACAAATTTTCCATGAGTCTGTGTTGTGTCAGCGCCTTGAGGAAAGCAAGTTAAATTTGGTACAGTACAAAACACTGTTCATTTAAACTGAGATAGAAAAACCTACACAATAACCCCCTATCATGACCCTCAGACAGGGCCACAGCACCGCTTCAATGTGGCCCTCAGTAAAACCAGAGTGAAGATAGAGATGACCTTTGGCATCCTAAAGGCACATTTCAACTGTGTTCGGCGCTTCAGAGTCACCAGAGCGGGCATCAGAGATAGTGGCTGCATGTGCCATTCTGCACAATATAGCCACCAGTAGAAAGGAGCGAGAAACACCACAAAACCAGCTTCTCCCCGATGAAACTGACCCGATCACACTTGACCACCCAGCTGGTGCAGATGTAGATGCAATCACCATACAATATTACACTTAATAAAAGCACATTGAAACTGCAGATAGGTCTCAAACTGTTTTATTGGTTTTGTGGGATGGGAGGGAGAAAGAGAGCAAGAGAAAGTTGCATTAATAAATATTCATACTAAAGTGTTACTTGGTTAAATAAGTTATATATATATATATATATATATATATATATATATATATATATAACTATATACATACTGAGATCAGTTTTATCCAGCTGTTTGATTTTGTTTTGGAGCCTCCTCAGCTCACAGTCTGCTCCTTTAGTGTGCAGTCTAGTTCAAGTCTCCTTTAGTGTGCAGTATAGTTCAATACTTTGTACAGGGCCCTGACTGAGTCTGTTTCCACCTGAAACATAATTCCACCACAAACATGATCATTACAAGTTTTCTGGAGGCTCATCAAAATCACAAAAAGTTCCTTGACTTCCTAAAAACACAGGACTGACTGTAATTTATGTCAAGGGTTTTAAATCCTTACACATTTCTTCTGAAGCCCATTGAGGTAGAGGCCTCAGTTTCTGGGTCAGGTTGTGAAAAATCCTACAAAAGAGATGTGTAAGGGCCAGTCCCTTTTTTATGCCACACATTCAAATGTTTGCCATAAAAAAAGCCAAGTGCTTTCACATCAGCAACTGTCTGAGAACACACAAACAGAGTGTCTTCATCATTTGCTTCACCCTAATAAATAAAAGTAGGCCAATGTAAAGCATAACTGTTGTAAAGCAGGTTATGTTTGGTGTTCTGTCTGCTGCATACTGACGTGTGTGTGTGTGTGTGTGTGTGTGTGTGTGTGTGTGTGTGTGTGTGTGTGTGTGTGTGTTAGCTTCAACAGGGACACTGTATTTCCCTGCAGAACATACAGTCAGCCATATTTAAAACTTAAAAAAGTAGTAATGTATTGCACACGTACCCAGTGTTACTTGTTTAGAGGAGCCAGCACCAGGGTCAGATTGTACAGCACCTGTAATCCCATCCATAATCGGCCGTCCCTTATTGCCTACTCAGAGCCAACTCCTCCGCCAGTGTATTCTGGTTTTCTGAATTTAATTCTTTATTTCTGTTTGCTGCAAACAAGTGTGATAAAATGTTCACAAAAGTAATAAAAGGTTGTGGTAAATACTCTTTGAATTAACTCCTTGAAATAACCACTTTGAATTATATTTTTATATTTTGTCATTATCTGCTGCCAAGAACATTTGGAGTTGGGGTTGCATCTAAAAATCTAAAAATCAATGAATATTAATCTTTCTTAGTACATACATGCACATTTTTTATATATTATAAAAATAATCTATAGGCTATATTACACATATAGGCATACATATATACATACATAATTTTACATAAATATAGAACGTATTTGTTTAACTTACACATTAACCATCAGCAATCTTTCTCCAACAGTCTTCTCTTGCTTTGGCAGCAGAGACCGTATTGTTTCGAGCTTGAAATACATATTTAAATTAATCGTAAATATGAATGATTATCTCTTGCTCCTACGCGGAAAAATATATCGCTCTCGCTCTACCCGCGATTGGTTGTTCAGTGTCGACGTCACTCTTTTATGTGCACGCGCGCGTGGAGTAATCATAGCTTACGGATCAAAGCCTGAGTTGACAAAGAAAGTTGATGAGCTGCATCATGGTACCAATAAAGCCTGATTGCATCGGTTTGGTTTTGTCAACTCAAAACTAATCCTGTAACCCCGAGTTTGTTCAGCTACCTTCATGGTACAGGCCCCAGGTTACTTCAGCTGGGCAACGTTCACTTTCATATTCAGTGTGTTAATAAGTGCTGCCATCTGTTGGTTATAAGAAGACATGCAGCGTGAAGTCAAATACTGTTAGTCTAGTTCTGTTTTAAAGGAGAACTTGGTAACTTTTTTAACTTAATAAAACTGTCTAGAAATCATTTGAATGGTTAAACAACCTGTTCTGGTGATATTGGTGACTTTCCCCGCTCCCCCCAGCGTTCCCAGGCGGAAAACCAACCTTGCAACTTGGGCACTACCGTCCCGGCAAGATAGAAATTGGTAGTCTCGTGAGAAGCGAGAATGAGAACGAGAACGAGCGCGAAACACGAATTGCTTTACGGCAATTCGACATAAACACACATGCATGTATGATGTATTACCAGATTACCCACCTCGGTAGACATAGCTCCACACGATACAGTTGGCTTGCTCCGATCATAACAAACGCACATGAGCAGCTGTAGAGAGGGGGAGGAGGCCGCCGCAAGTGAGTTTTTTACGACCGTGTTGTGAAATATACACCCTCCCACAGCTGTAGGGGGAGCTCGTGGGGAAAACATGCGACAACAAAAGGGAAAATCAGCGAAGAAGTGACTAGAGTTCGCTAGAGTTGCCGAGTTCTCCTTTAAGTGCAGATCTGTACATATTTGCATCTTATAGTGTATTATTGTGTTACCATAAACTTCAGAATTGGCTCCTTTTTAATTCATGAGTGTGAATCTGAATAGGAATAGACAATTTCTTGAGTGATTTGTTCATACTGAAAAATATATATATTTTTAAAACTTTTTAAATGAATTGTTTCAAACCTGTATATTTCTTTCGTCTGCTGAACACAAAAAAAGATATCTTGAAAAATGTCAGTAACCAAACAGTTGATGGACCTGACTTCCATAGTAGGAAAAAAAATACTATGGAAGTCAATGGGGTCCAAATGTTTGATTACTGACTTTCTTCAAAACAATTACTTTTACTTCCTTATGTAAATTCTAATTTGAATGTTTTCCTGCAATTGAAATTCCAGATTCCCAGTTGAATTCTGAATGGTGCGCAGCGCTGTGTGTTATGCATTATGAAATAAAGATAAATCCCTTTGTTCATCTTGAGGTGCTGATATAGATTACAGACGTATTGTCCGTCATCACGTGGGACTTTGACGTGTGTAAAGGCGACGTGATCTTCAACATCTATCACTCCAGAATAGTCCCTCAGCCAGCTAAAAGAGACGGTCTGAGCGCGCACAACCTCGCCTGTCCCGGCGGAAACAACGTCCAGCTCATTGACCGATCGTGGATGCTGGGACAAGACTACAGCATGGTGGAGACGGCCCTCACCTGCAGAGAGGGAGAGAGCGTACAGGTGAGGGAATCTCACCAAACCTGTCAACAACATGGACGACTCAAACCAGACAAACTCTCATTCTCTTCTTTGGTTTCCCATCAGGGCTCTCATGTGACGCGCTGGCCTGGATTCTACATCCTGCAGTGGCGTCTTTACAGCACTCCAACATGCACTTCATCCAGTCGGCCGCGTGTCGATGATGTTCTGGCCTCTCTGCAGGTCTCCTCACACAAATGCAAAGTCATGTATTTCACAGAAGTGCTGCAGTCCACTGACTTCAGGTCTGGATGTTTACATATTGCAAAGTGTTTAGCATAAAAATGTGAATAAATCATGGTAAACTATCATCTGGAAAGCCAAATGGTCTGTTTAAAGGTGTGTGTGTGTGTGTGTGTGTGTGTGTGTGTGTTTCCATCAGAGGCTCCATGAGCAGTCTGGAGTCGAGTCACAGCGGTTTCTCTCTGCTCAGCGCCGCCACCACCTCCTCCAACCAGTCACACACAGACTCCACCGTTTCCAGATAGCATCTTCATCCAGCTGGAGAGACTTTAGCTCTGCGGGATTACCAGTTCCTGCAAATGATGAACGAACAGAGGTTCACATTAAACCAACAAATGCCTGGATGAGTGCTGATCTATTTCTGATAAACTACTGGCTTTCTGTAAATTACATGCAAGCTTTCTGTACATTCACGAGTTCACACTTACAAATGATCAGAGAATAAATAGTTATGCGTATTTGGCGTGCTGTCCGGGGGGAGGGCTCCGAGCTCGGAAATTGGGCCCGAACCCAGAGTACTCCCCCCGTATCTCTTGGTTAGGAAGATAACCAGGTAAGTGTGAGGAGATGGGGTGGTGGAGGGATGCTGAAAACTGTCAAGGATAATGGGTGAGTCGACTGTGAGTATTTATAGGCCTTTAATCATGCTGATTGAGTGGACCTGTTGATTACTGATTGCTGACAGCTGGTTGGAATGACTTGATTGTTTGATCATTAGAACGTGTTCCTCCCGAACTTTGTTAATAAAACATCATTTGTTACAAATAAATGTGTAAATGTTGTTTACTTTGGTTGTCTGATTGAGCAACTTTATGAATGTGGCGCATAAAGCTACACTGTGCAACTTTTTAGTTTGAAACGAATGAACAAAGATTAACAATCATATCAAATATTCATTTTCCAAACTGTGATTTTGGTTTACCCTGAATCACTACGGTAAGTTTTTAATAATGATTTTATAATTAATATTTTTGAGTTGTCAGGACGGTTTTCCTGGGAAACTGCTTACTTCCGTCATTAATCCAAGCATGTTACCGAAAATTTTCAATATAAAGATCAATATATCAGATTGAAAATGCCAGGATACTGCTATATAAAGTAGAAGGTGTCGTAGTAAATTAAAAAACTATATATATATATATATATATATATAAATAAAACTCTTGTGTCTCTTCAGAAGACTTTGATTAAACCACTCCATTCATATTGATTTATTTTATTTATTTTACTCTATATCTCTTTCCGAATATTTTAAAGTGTCAAAGGTCCCACTTTATATTGGGTGTATTTAACTATTATGTATAAAAATGTAATCATTAGATACAATGAACTTATACTGTACATACATGTTTTTACATAGAATTTATATTTTTACAATACCCGCATGTACCCACATTTCTGTAATTACATCAATAACCACTGTTGACCCTTAAATCTTCCCAGAGCACTAAACCAGTCCTTAAACGTACCCGTATCCACATCAACAGTGTCACGATTTCCCTTGTGTTTTGTGTTCTAGGACTTTTATTTTGAAGTGTATTTTCTGTCTCCATTGTTCACTTCCTGTAGTTTGTTCCAGTTTTCCTCTGTTTCTAAAGTTACCCTTGTTTGTTTCCATGGTAATTCATTACACACACCTGTTCATTGTTATCCAGTGTATAAATACCCATGTGTTTCAGTTGTCTTTTTTTCAGTCGTTGTCTTTACACGAGTGTTTGTAAAACTGTTGTTTTTGTTTCCTGTTTGAATTATTATCATCTTCCCTGTTTGGATTTTCTTTGTGTGTTTATTTAATAAATTATTGAGTAGATCCTCGCCTCTTCCCTGCTAACTGTAACAACTTTGCAATATGAACACAATGAGTACATTGAACTTATTTTTTAAGTACATAGAAGTGAAAAACACCTCATATAAAGTGTGGCCGCATCAGTTTTGGCCGAACAAACTTTCAACAGACGGACCGAAATCTCTCAGATTTCCTTTATAATATCTTCGTGTTTTGAAGATAAATGAAAGTGTTGGGTTTGGTACGACATGATAACAGAATTTTCATTTTTGGGTGAACTAACCCTTTAATATTTGAGCTACTGGTTGTGGAAATATTGTTAGTCACGTTTAAATGTCAAATATATTTGTATTGGTGAATGACTGTGTGTGGATGTGAAGGCAGTTGTTCCTCTGATAACAGGGTTTCATCATTTCTAGGTTGGGATGATTCACCTTTATTTCCTAAATCTCCATCACTGAAACATCTCGACTCTGTAATTCTTCTTTTATATTCTCACAGAACACACAAATCATTGAATCTCCAGGGAGTGTGGAGTCTGTGTTCATGATTTTATTCATTCTTTTAACTATGCAATATACAGTATGATCACATCAATATCATTTAGGCCTAGCTGACAGAAAACAAAAATTAAGAATCAAAACAAATGCAATCAAACACATACATTTACTGTAAGTCAGGGTGGTTTAAACTAAAAAGGTTATGCATCTGAAATCCATTTTCATAAATACTTCTTTTCTCTTGCAGTAATTTGTAATGTCTTTTTCAAACATCTTTAATGACTCCATTAAATTAAAAACATCTTTGTGAATTCTTTATAACTAAAATGAGATTATCTTCTGAGAAACATCTGGATTCCTCATGTATAAAGTACCAGTGTTCAGTGGCGAGGATGAAACTGAGCAGAGCCGATCAGACCCGCAGTGAAGACAACCGTCCCAAAGATCATTTCATCAGCGCTATAAACCCCTCTGATGAAGGACCAGTCCAGTGTCCGAGAGTGTCCTGAGTGGTTGCTAGGCGGTTGCTATGGTTTCCATCAGTTATATGCATTAATACAAGTTCAACAGTTTCATGAACATCAGCTCTGCTCGTCTTCCTCACAGAATAAAATATATAGTAAATAGTAAAATATATAATAACATAATTACACAAAGAAACAACAAAAACCCAGAAAACATCCTCTGATATTCTTAATATGATCAATAAGATCTTCAAACCAACATCAACAAACGTTCAGACACAACACACACAGCAACACTTTTTGTTTTTGATGTGTGTTAGTCTGTGTGTGTGTGTGTGTGTGTGTGTGTGTCAGTGACTGACACACAATCACAATCTGAATAATAAACTGTAAATCCAGCACAGAGGGGTTCAGTGAATGTGTTGCTGAATGTGTGTGTGTGTTTAATATGACACAGAGACACTAAACAATCTATATAATAAACTGTAAATCCAGCAGTGTTGAATGTGTGTAAGTGTGTGAGTGTGTGTTAGTCAGTGTGCGTACGTGTGTGAGTGTGTGTTTAATATGACACTGAAGAGTTATAATTATTAAAGGAACACTCCACCGTTTTTTGAAATAGGGCTTATTCACCTTCTTTCATACATTTAGATAGGAGGGCAAATGCATTTTTGTCTCAGTGCATGCATTGTTTTAGTTTGACAGGGTCGGCGCTAGCTTAGCTTAGCATAATGAATGGAATCCTTTGTTGCCAGCTAGCATGTCCTGAGTAAATGTGATATATATAAAAAAAAAAGCCCACCTAATTACTTCTTGTGGCCTGCGTATTCACAACGAGTACAAATAGCGATGCAGATTAACACTAGGCGACTTCCTAGGCAGATATTGACTTGGGACTATATTAGGGGGAAGCACAGGCGATTATCAACGCTGCTACTTGGGCGCAGAGATATCATGCCCAAGTAGCAGTGCTTCGCCTGTGCTTCCCCCTAATATAGTCCTTAATATAAAAGTCAATATCTGCATAGGAAATCGCCTAGTGTTAATCTGCATCGCTATTTGTACTCGTTGTGAATACGCAGGCCACAAGAAGTAATTAGGTGTTTTTTTTTTTTTATATCACTTTTACTCAGGACATGCTAGCTGGCAACAAAGGATTCCATTCATTATGCTAAGCTAAGCTAGCGCCGACCCTGTCAAACTAAAACAATGCATGCAATGAGACAAAAATGCATTTGCCCACCTATCTAAATGTAGGAAAGAAGGTGAATAAGCCCTATTTCAAAAAACGGTGGAGTGTTCCTTTAAGTCTAAATCAAGCATAGAGGGGTTCAGTGAATGTGTGTGTGAATGTGTGTAAGTGTAGAAGGACAGAGTGCCAGCCGACACGTCCACACACACTCCTACTCTCTTACAGGATCCTGAACCAGCAGAAACAGCAGTGGAGTTATTATTGTGCCAGACAGTGAATCCGTAATTAGAGTATTCAAGACTCCAGGACTTCTGATTACGTCCAAACTCACAGTCTAAACTCTCTCCTTTCCTCTTGATTCCTTAATATGACACTGATATTCCAGCACCAGCTCCACTCCATTCAGCCTCCCAGTAACAGCGTCCAGTCAGACTCTCTCCACACAGAACCTAAGGATAAAACCCATCAAATCTCTCTGGATGATCAGGATACGACTGACTCTCTTCCACACGTGTCACCTTTCTGTTCTCCTCAGAAAGAACGAGACGAGTGTGTGCTGTGTTTGGATCCAGTGTGAGATCAACAGCATCTGAACACAAGAACACACACATTACAACACCAACACTTACAACAACACACACTACAATTGTGTGTTAGAGGACTTACGTTTGTGTAAACTTGAAATCATGAACTCTCCTCCGTGATCCACACTAGAAAACACACACACACAGAGAGAGAGAGAGAGAGAGAGAGAGAGAGAGAGAGAGAGAGAGAGAGAGAGAGAGAGAGAGAGAGAGAGAGAGAGAGAGAGAGAGAGAGAGAGAGAGAGAGAGAGAGAGAGAGAGAGAGTCTGTTATTACACAAAAACTTTCTTATATTGTGAACACAAATTCTGTGTTTGTTTCTTTCTTTCTATGTTTCTTTCTTTCTTTCTTTCTTTCTTTCTTTCTTTCTTTCTTTCTTTCTTTCTTTCATGTAGGGTTAATTATAAATGACTGTGTTTGTCATCTAAAGGTTCTCATCAGCACAAAGTCTCTTTAAGCCATTTCACTCCACAGACATTTCTGAAACGCCTCTCTCTCTCTTTGAATGAGGAAACATCAAATTCTGCAATTCTGTTTGCCAAGCTTATTTCTAAATTTCATATTTGAAATCCCCAATTAAATCTGACAACAACTGGCTCATAAATCTTGTTTCAAAATACTCAAATCATGACAAAAGCTTATTTTTCAGGCTGCATCAGTTCAGGACACTGACTGTTTCTATAGCAACCAGAGCTTCTAACAGCAGCTGCAGTGATGCGATCACTTCACCAACTGGCCATTGGCTCATTTATTTAGAAGGCGGGACTTATTACACTATATTGTGTGTTGCAGTTTCACCCATTCATAGTAATATGAGTGAACCGTCTTTGTGTATAAAGTCTTTGACAGTGCCTTAACTGATAAAAATGGGTGTAAATACAGTATATAGTTGCATC